>JANAVB010035418.1:13079424-13393091 GCA_029216955.1 Iris pallida
GGATTCATACAAACTAAGAGTAGATTCATACAAACTAAGAGTAGATTCATACAAACTTTAATTTACATATGAAAAGCTGGTAATACATAACTAAGGGATTTCCCTTTCGGAAACCCTTTTAATTACAAGGCAAAATATACAAACTTACCGAACATTAACCTGGTAGGCAGATTTTTTAGGCACCACACTAGAAAGAGAAACTTGAACTTGAAGTTTTTTGGAGGTTCGTAGAGGTGTCTCTCCAGTCATACCTTACGCAAACAAAAGGACCCTCATATATAGGGATTTTGGGCGACAGAAAGACCACAAATACCCATCGTAAATCAATCATGTGAGGTAAAATAGTAATTCTTAATAAACAACAGGTGGACATAAATTAAAGAGGAGACAGAAAGGAAGATGAGTGATAAAGCTTCATAAATAAGAAAGTGGTGAGTCACTAGAAGACAAAGGAGGAAAGGGATGAGTCACTAAAGAAGACAAAGGAGTGAGTTAAGAAAAACTATTCAAGAAAGATTCTTTGGATCCGGAGAACAGTAACGAAGATGTTTAAAGTAGTCAACAAATAGTGTCTAGGTTGTGTTCTGCTATGCTGTCAAAAGACATGGTGACATATCACCATCAGGGGTCATTTCAGCACTGGGGCTAGAGTCTTCTCTGGAAACATTGATATCTTTTACTGGGAGATTTGGCCTGGCTTTCTTTTTATCTTCCATAAAAAATTCTTTCATTCCGCTTTCTATCGCTCTGGATACTTCTTCCATAGTATTCTTCGACTTTACCTTTTTTTCTAGCAATTTTTACTTTAGCAGGAGCTTTATCGTCTGATTTATGTCTGCCTTGGACTTTGTCTAAAATCTTCTGGAGCCTGTCAATATCCTTTCCATGGGATTCTTATATTCCAAATCTCTGTCTAATTTCCTGATTATTGTCTTCATTAATCATAACCTGCTTGTCTCGGCTTTTGGGCAAAGCCGCAGCCATCAACGGATTTGATATGTCTTTACCGGCTACCGTTTGAACCGGACTAGCTGCTGGGATTGTGGATCCAGCAGAATCCAAAACTTGGCTTTTAGGCAAAACCACAGCCATCAACGGACTTGATATGTCTTTACCGGTTGCCGTTTGAACCGGACTAGCTGCTGGGATTGTGGATCCAGCAGGATCCAAGATTTGGCTTTTAGGCAAAACCACAGCCATCAACGGACTTGATATGTCTTTACCGGTTGCCGTTTGAACCGGACTAGCTGCTGGAAAATTAGACCCAACAGTATCACATACTACATTCAGAGGAGAATGTAAATCCATCTCATCCTTTTGATTAAAGCCAAAGGATAGGTCTGCTTTGGTGGAAATTTATTTTGAAAATCTTTTCTTTCTAAATCTGCTAATTTTTGGATCAGCTGCTGCTTTTCTCTGACTAGAACCTGTATATTTTCATTTAGCCTTTTCATAGATTTAGAGAGTACCTCGCAATGATCACAAAACAAAATCTTTTCATTAGTATCATGTATTATAGAAAACTCTAGAGGTTTATCTTGTATACTTCTCAGAGATGGAGAAACAAAATAATTTGTTCCAAGATGTTGTCTTGCTAAGTCTAATGCTTCTGATAAATAATAAAAACCTTTATAAAGTGGACTAGTAAAATCTTTAATATTTTCAACTACTTCTATCCAGGTATGGTATACTCCTGGAACCTTTCCTCTAAGTTTATGTATATTCTTTGTATGGGAAAAAACAGAAATAGTAACATCTGATAATTTTACAGTTAATGGTACCAAAATAGACCTATCCTTTGGTCTTTAATCAAAAGGATGAGATGGATTTACATTCTCCTCTGAATGTAGTATGTGATACTGTTGGGTCTAATTTTGATAAGTTTGTGATACTGTTGGGTCAGATTTGGTTGTTAAAACCCCATCGACAGTGTGCTTCCAAAGCAGTTCGTCAGTGGCACAGTTAGGTGATAACTGTATTTTCAATATTGCAGTAGCTTCCAAAGGAGGGAAAAGGATATGAATCAAATTCTGCTTCCATTGTAGAGTATCTTTATTGATCAAATCATTGACCATATGAACCCATCTATTACTGAAATTAAAGCCCTGTACTCGATAATTGGGTATAGAAGGAACCCAAGGATCATTCCATATGTTGATGTTGGAACCATCTCCCACCGACCATATCACATTATGAGGAAAGCTCTACTATTGAGAATACTCGACCAGATGCATGAGGATCTAATCGAGGGGACAACCGACCAAAAGGAATTAGAGTGAAGATATTTATTGGTAAGAAGTGAAGCCCAGAGTGATTTGGGTTCAGTGAGATATCTCCAAGTGAGTTTGAGGATAAGAGATTGATTCGAAATGTAAGGGTCTCTTATACCAAGCCCACCTTGAAATTTTGGTGTCGTAAATTTCTTCCAACTGGTAAAATGAAGCTTCCTTTTGTCAACTGCGTTCCACCAAAAGTTCATCCGATGTTTTGCAAGAGTCTTGGCCACTTTCTTAGGGATATGATAGGATGAAAATAGTAAGTAGGTAAAGAAGCCAGTGTAGACTTGATTAAGACTGTTCTTCCAGCATGTGACATGCATTTCTTGTGCCAACATTGTAATCTGGATGAACTAGTGTTGAGAAGGGAAGAGAACGAATTGACTTTTTTTTTTGAAGAAGAGGAAATGTCCAAGATATTTATCCTGACTTTGCATAGACTGAACACCCAGGAGATGTATATATAACTGGCGCATAATAGGGTCTGTTTTCTTGGATAAAAAATAGAAGATTTTTTGAAATTTATTCGTTGTCCTGACCAACCTTCGAATGTTTTCAGGATAACTTTTAACTGGTGGATGTTATGAAGAGAAGATTTGCCAAAGATGAAGAGGTCATCAGCAAATACAAGGTGAGAGTATTCTGTGGAGGAAATGTGGAGTGTGACACTCTCATAAAGAGAGTTCCTAACCATAGAATTGATGAATTTAGTTAATATTTCCATGCAAAGTATGAATAAATAAGGAGAAAGGGGCATCCCTGTCGAATGCCACGAGCTGGAGTAAAAGATTCAGATGGTTCACCATTGATAAGGATAGCAAATGTTGGTGTAGTGACACATTGCATTATAGATCATGCGATTTGCCCGAGATACCAAATCAATTGAGAGCTAGGCTAATTATCCCCCAACCAAGTCTATCGTATGCCTTAGACATATCTACTTTGAAAGCAAAAGCACTATTGTTGGTAGAAAGTGTAGATATAGAATGGATGATTTCTTGAGCAACCACAACATTATCCCCAATGAAACAGCCAGGAACAAAAGCATTTTGGCAAGGATCAATTAAAAGTTCAAGTAGGGTCGAAGTCTATTAGTAAGGATTTTGGAGATCACTTTATAAAGGACATTGCAAAGAGCATTAGGCCTGAATTCCACTGGCCTTGTAGGAATATTAACTTTAGGAATGAGTGCAATATGGGTATGATTGAGTTGGGGTGGCATAACTCCAGATTGAAAGAAATTTTGAATTAGGACAGATATCTCATTTCCAATGAAATCCTAGCATTTTTGAAAGAAAAAAAGCAGGGTATCCATCTGGCCCTGGAGATTTATAAGGACTCATGTTCTTGATAGTGTTTCTGATTTCATCTTCCTGTGGTATTGCACTGATAATCTCATTATCAACAGTAGAGATTTTAGGAAGTTCTGCAATGATGTGTTCTGGAACAGGGGTAGTGTCCACTGCTTGAAATATATTGCTGAAATGAGATTTGAAAATATCTGAAATTGCTTGATGATCAGTGATCTGCTCTCCATTATCCGTGATGATATGCTGAATTTAATTTCTTTGCCTCCTCATATTGTCGCTGTCAGATGGAAAAATCGAGAGTTCTTATCACCTTCCTTGAGCCAATTTATGTTGGATCTTTGTTTCCAGTAAAGTTCCTGCTGAATATGGAGCTTGTTTAATTTTATTTGAAGCTGTCGTTCTTCAATGTAGGCATCTTTCGTAGGAGTCAGTGATTGAATATGTAGAAGACTGTTTTCAAGAGATTTGATATCCCTGTCCAGATTACATATGTTGAATTTTCCCCATTGGTGTAGTTTAGGAAGAATCCTCTTAAGTTTTAATTGTAAATCCGAGGATTGTAGACTTCGCCAGGAATTAGATAATACTTCATTAAATTCTGATTCCATAGCCCAAGCTGCCTCAAATCGAATTGGAATTCTTCTTCTCCTGGATGCAGTTGTCAGTAATAATAGAATTGGGTGGTGATCACTGTTGATACATGTGAGATGTAGTATGGCAGCATGAGGATGGAGAGTACGCCATTGAGTATCTGCCAATGCTCTGTCCAGTCTTTCTGCCATATAATCTGGAGATTTTCTACGATTGTTCCAAGTGTATGCTGGCCCACGATATCCAATATCCATAGCTCTAGATTGATTGTACCATGATATGAATGCCTTATGATGGTTGTAATTGAAACCATTACCTCCAATTTTTTTTTTCTGCTGTTAAGATGCTGTTGCAATCACTAATACAGACCCATGGTTCAATGATTGATGCTATAGTAGACTCCAAATCATGCCAAAAGGATCGACGTTCTTGAATATTAGGTGGCCCATAGATACATAAGGGATGCCATGATTGAGTGTGACCCAGAATACTGAGACAAGTATGGATGCAATTGTTGGATGATGAAATAATGGTCATTATGATATCAGAATCCCAGCAAAGAAGTAAGCCTCCAGATAGACCAATCGATGGTATTGAAGTAAAGTGATCATAGCCCAAAGAAGTAGCTATGCTTGTTGCAGCTGTTGACGAACATCTAGTTTCTGATAGGAACATGATTTTAGGTCTAGATGCACGGAGGAATGATTTAATAGTTCTAATTGTAGGGTCATTCCTCAAGCCCCTACAATTCCAAGAGAGGATCATTGTTGTGGAGGCTGTTGGAGGCCAGTCGTGTCTATATTTGTATCATGGGATATTATGAATCTTTTGAGTGGCCTATCATGGATGGTATCAGTGTCATTCTCATCAGTAGTACTCTTGGGTCTTTTGATATTAGTTTGTGGAAGATGAATAGAATGAGTAACAGTATCATGGAGAGGATCAGTAGAATGATAGATAGGAGGAGGGTTAAGAGCATTCAATAGAGATGTGAATGTGGAGGTAGCAAAGACAATTGGGATGGTGGTAATATTGTGGTGGGATTGGTAGCAAAGACAGTGCCCTGGGTATCAGTTGATTTATGTAGATGAATGTTATTAGGTAGAATAAGAACAGAGGATAAAGAGGATGTGGTGTCAATGGATGGTGGAGATCGGTTGTCTAAGCAGGATGAATCAATGGTGAGATTAGGTGGTAGTTGGTTTGGATCTGTTGGATTTAGATGACAGTTGATAGTATTAATGGATGGGTTTAATAATTCAGGTAAAGAGTTAATAGAGCCCGTATTTGTAGGTGACATGGAACTGTCCTTAGTAGTTGGGTTAGTGGGAGATAACTGAATAGGAACTGTATCTGTGGAATTATTGGCTGTAACCGTCGTCAGAGGATGGTCGGAGAAGATGGTAGTTTGTATTGATGTTGGAGAGAAGGCAAATTGTTGAGGAGTCGACATTGGGATGGATGTTGTGGTAGGATGTTGTAATAATAAATCAATGGACATGTCAGATGGGATAGATGAGGTAGGAATGGTGGCGGTAGGAATGGTGGTGGTAGGGGGAAGATGATCTGATGTTCCCTCATCAATTGGATTATTTGTAGGGAGGGAGGAAATGTTTTGTGATTTACCTCTCAACTGGGAAATGGATTTGAATCTTTCAGAATGTGTAACATAAATAGAGAGGTCTAATCGTTTGTCGAGGAGACTTTGGAACTGGATCTTCTGCTCAGATGACCAATTGTCATTTAACTTTGATTCATAATCTTTATGAATATGACACTTGTTGATACTGTAGTGCCCCGTCCCGCTCAGCCAATCGGAGGAATCGAAACGTCGACGGCGTTCGGTTTGGCCTTACAACGGCGACTCGAAGACATCGCTCAAGTGGGGTAGTTTCGGTGAACTTGCCTCATCTTTGCCTTCACATAATAAATCGTATTTTCAACTTGCACAAGTAGGCTTAATAATAAAAGAGATGAATCCACATAGCTAAGGGAATAATCCCGACGGGTCAAAATGAGTTAGAACATAGAAAACGTCCCACGGTCGGCTTAGAGTTGGTGTACGGCGTGCTTTGAAAATGACACTCGGTCTTTTGTCCCGTGGCTTGGAAGAAGGAAAGTTAGTCTTCGACACAAAACTATGAACTTGCCTAAGTTATAGGCGTCGCCCGCATAAACGCTTGATAAAGCGTGCACGGTTCCACTGCGCAAGGCTTGGCAAGCCTTTGCTCAACCCTGGGCCATGGGACCGACTCGACCTAGGAGGAAACAGGGTATAGTGGTGCATAAGGTTTGAGCACAGGGTTAAAGCGGGGGACTTATAACGGATGCTAGCTATTTGCGTTGGAAGGTCCCCAATTTAACAAAAAGCTATACGTCTCAGGATAGCTTGTGATGCTAGTGGCCAAGTTCATATAGATGTCGGCAAGTAGCGGCTATCCACGTGTATGCCTTTGGATTGAGTCAAGTGAATGTGTGTACAAGTTGGAACACAAGTTTGGGCCTAAGATTTGGCTTCAACATAGGTGTCGTGCTTCGGCACGAGACGTGGCATCGAGTCTCAAGTGTTGGGTTTGAGTTATTTGAGTTTAAGTCAGGAATCGCTGCAAGGCAAGTTGGTTAAGTGACACTAAGTTCACAAGTCTTGATTGGGTCAGTTGGTGATCGATGTAGCAAGGGCCGCCTGGCGGCAAAGAGCCGCAAGGCGGCGATATGGTTAGGTATCACTGAGTTGCGAGGCACGGCCTCAGCAAGGGTTTTATAGCACGATCACATGGAAAAAGCCTCATCGCGTAGTTGCGTATATGATTTTAAGCCGTAAGGCAAACACGACTCGATAGGTTAACGATATTGGCACGAGAAGGGTCTTGAGGCAAGGTATTGAGTTAACATTCGTTGCAAGCACGAGATGTTCTAAAGACACAAAATAAGCAAGGCGTCGGTCATAAAACTAATCCTAAGGCAAGACTAGAAAGACAATTGATAAGAAGGGACTATGTTGCACAAAGTAAAATAACGTGCGGGTTTTGTATGGGTGGGCGAGGAGCTCATTCCACCAGTACAGTTGAGTACTGACACCCACATAGTTTCCATGTGCAGGCACAGGTAGAAGCTCGTGGCACGGAGCTCGCTTGGATGTGTCGAGGCACGGAGTTCCTTGGCGATTCGAAGCACGCAGCCGCATGGAGTAAAGACTTATACAGAACATAATGTATGGACGTCGCCTTCCGAAGCATCCGCTGGATCAAGACTTGTAATTGAGAGATGAGAGAGAGCTGAGTGACTTGTAAAATGTGAGCTTGAGTGAACATGAGAGACTTGTAATCTTGGCCTTGCGCCTCCAATGTAACCGTTGTTTCAATATCAATAAAAGAGCTTCTTTGAATAACTTGTGTTTGTTCTAAATTTTGCTGCTATTATTCAATGTCTCTGCACGGGACTTCTGTGCGACGACCCCGTCGCAGCCGCTAAAATCGGCCGTTATGGAACTCGGCTTGCACGAGCGCAATCTAGGCTCGTGCGGCATCACGCCTTAGCGAGGACGATCGCTCCTACGAAAGCGGGGCGTGACAGATACCATGTCCCAAGCAACCACAAAATAAGCAGAATTTAGGCAATCTTTCATATTTGAGCAAGATAGTGCAGAATTTGTTATTACCCATAGATACTTTGAGACTCCTGAGTAGTAGCTTTGTGATATTTTCTTTGATCTTGATTCGAGAAAAAAGTATCCACTTGCAGGCATCTTGATCAGACGGCGGATGAATTGTTCCAATCCTTGCCGCAATCGAGGATACAAAATCAGTAGTGAAGAGATTGACTGGAAGGCCATGGAGCCGAACCCAAAATTCGCTTTCATTGAATTTGTAGTCGCTGGGTAATTTGTAATGGAAGCATCTCTCGAGAATTAGCATGTGATGGTTGATTTTCCATGGACCATTATGTAGCACAAATTCAAGATCTTCTAGTCTTTTAAACTTTGCTGAATAGGAACCATCATAATATTCAGAAATTTTGACTAAACCTTTGGTTTTCCATATTTTTGGGATTGTAGAGGAGATGATATGTGGAGGATATGTTAGAAATTTTATTGTGCCCTGTCGATTCATGAGATGGAGAACATAAATTAAATTGATTGCGGAAGCGTACCTGAATCCATTGTTTGGCTTGATGGATGTTAAAGCGATCGTCTCTTTATTGGATTCGATCTTCCAACTTGCTACGACCCTTAATGACAAAGGTGAACCCGAATCCTTTGTCCCTCTCTTTCTGTTGATGGGGATGCAGAAGAGAAAAAGAGAGAACCTTCTCTTTGGTGGCCGTATAAGTTGGGGACCATAACCCTAATGAATACACACACACACACACACACACACACATATATATAATATATATATATATATATATATATATATATTATATATATATATATATATACACATGTGTTTTGATATTTCTAATTTGGCCCCTCATCAAATTAGAATTATCTCCGGTATCTACACATTAATTCATGACAATTATACCCTTAAGCTAATTTCCAAAAGACCACTTTAATTTGGCTTAATTATTTATGTTGTTATTGGAATACAGTATTGCTGATTCATTGTCATACCGTAATTTGAGTGGTCTTTCAACACCCTTTCCTGTAGGTGCAGCCTTATGACAAGATTTCACAACTATATTTCATGAATAGATGCCTCACAACATGATATAAACCTTGCTGTCATGGTGGAAAATATTATGAGTGCATGTTTGACACTCATCCAAAATATATCTCCATTAGTCAGCATAACCTGATGTGGATCTCCTGCTGTGTTGGCATCTAAAAAAATCAGAGTCGGAATACCTTATGATCTCCAGAATTATTCCATCTCCTACAAAGAGCATATAATTTCTTGTTCTCTATTAATTACTTAAGTAGTTTGGCTGCTACCCAATGATCCATCCATATTTGCTTAAATATCTGCATAACATCTTAATAGTACGCAATATCCTGATGCGTACATACTTGAGTATATATTAGACTCCCTACAACTTATCATGATGTAAAAATCTATTGTATTTTTTTAATTTTAAGGCTAACCTTAGGGCACTTGATTGAGACTAAATTTGTCTCCTTTAGCGACATGTGTCACCGAAATTTGCATTAAATACTTTAATCGATATACAAAACCAGAAGATTATATTTCTACTCCCATTGAACTTGTGATACACACAATCTTCAACAGTGTTCATCTCAAAACCAAAGAAAATAGTCACTTGTTAAAACTCAAAGTGTCTTTGACGAGAAGCCTGCTTGAGTCCATAAATAGATTCTGTCTGTTGCGAACCATATTCTTTAGGTCTTCTGACATAAAGTTTTCTGGTTGCACCATATAAATTATTTCGTCAATGTTACCATTGAAAAATGCCGTTTTGACATCCATTTGATGTAACTTAATATTAAAATGTACAAAAAGTATTATGATTGGTTTAAAAGAGTCTTTCAAAGAAACCGAAAAGAAAGTCTCTTTAAAAAAAACAATCCCTTCCTCTTCTCTTGAGGGTTGGGTTTATTCCTCAGAAACAATTACCTTATCTTGAATGGGGGGTGACTTTATGTTGTCTTGTTGAGGTAGCTCAACATCGACTTATAGAGGTAATTCGACATTGTCTTATTGAGGCTCCGAATTCACTTCTTGATCAATGACAGGTGCAGAATCTTGTACATCGTCAAAAGTGATAGTAGGAATCGTAATCGATTCCTCCTCAAAGACAATGTCATTGACTTTATTTCTCCCCCAAACTCAACATCCTCAAAAAATATTACACTTCTCGTCTAAAAAAAAACTTTATTTTTGTGTTTAGTACCATGTGGTTCCATATGCAAGGTTTCTTTATATGACGCAATAGTTTCAAGTGATAATAGCATGTCACGAACATTAAAAAAAATTAATACCAACATTTTTTGAATTTAAAGATAGATCAAACTTTATTGTTCCCAAATGAACAATGATAAATAAGATTGTCAAATAAGAAAACTGAAACTAAATTTCGTCTAAAAGACGGTACAATAAAATCTTTAGATAAAATTGTCTATCAAATCCTAATAACTAATATACAAAAATTTCTATTGTATCCACTTCTACCGACTTGCCGTCTCCCACATAGATGTGTCTTTCACCATCAATTGGCTTTCGGTAGATCTGGCAACCATGCATAGAAACACTGATGTGAGTAGTTGTACCAAAATATAATCACCATGTGTTTCTTAATACTGAAGCTAAATTAACATCATACCAAATTAAGAAATGTACCTTTCTTTACACGCCATGCGTGGTACTTATATTTCTTCTTTACGTGTCCCGGCTTGCCACAAAAGAAACAACCATTAGCCTCAGTTTGTTGTTTCTTTTGCACTGGACCCTTAGTAGCTTCTGTATTCTTTCCCTTAGTGCCCTTATACTTGTCTTTAGGGGTGGTAGCCAAATTAGCACTTTTTTTTTATCTTGCTTCAATCTCTCTTTTTCTTGTGCACAGTATAAAATAAGCTCATTTAGAGTCCATTTTTTTTTGACAGTTGTAACTGACCTTGAACTGATTGTACTGTGTAGGAAGTGAGAGCAATACCAAATAAACGAGCAAGTCATCCGACAAGTCGAGCTTAAGTGCCTTAAGTTTTGAAGCAATATGAGACATCTCCATGATGTACTCCCTTATGTTACCTTTGCCTTTATACTTCATGGTAATCAAGCGCAACAAAAGTGTGCTTGTTTCTTCTTATCATTCTTTGCAAATTGCTTCTCGATTTCAGCAAGAAATTGTTTGGCATTAGTAACCTCATCAGATACTGCACCCTGAATGCCTCTGGAATACCGCTTTATGATCATTAGACTCATGCGGTTTGAGCGTTCCCACTTCTCGAAGTTTGCTCTGTCACCAGATGAACTGTCATCCTTAGGAGTAGTGGGACGCTCAATCCTAAGTACAAGGTCTAGATCCATGCAGCCGAGAACAATATATATGTTCTCTTTCCAGTCCTTGAAGTTTATCCCGTTAAGCATTGGAATTGAGTTCATATTAGCAGATATTGTAGCAACACTAGCTGAAAAGAAAACAACAACAAAAAATAAAATAAATAAACAAATATGCTCTAATTAATACCAAAGCGTAAAATATCAAACAAATTCAAATAATAGTGAACCCCATCTCAAGATACCTAGTACATCATTAATATCAAGTCTTTAGACAGTGATATTAACTGCAAGTGGTATTCTTGGTGTAATGATCAAACGTTGACAATAAGTCATGTCAAATAATAAGCCTATCTTTGGATCGGATTATTATTCACATGTAAACCGTATAATTGTCACACATTTATCACCACAAGTATGTATGCAATTCGGCCAAGTATTAACCTTCCTTTCCGGCTAATACCCGCATGAATATGCACACACAAACATCCGACATCCCTCATAGACTATCTATGCAAGAGAGGTCACTTTGGCGACATCTTGTTTCAATGAGTCTACTTAGAATATTACAACTATTGCCATTCATAAAAGGTACCAAAAATTTGAATATTGACTAAATTTTACAAAACTGAATTATGTCCAAATCTTTATGCTTATTTAAATTAAATAATCATAAATCCTTATGTACATGCATATTCATAAGATTATTACTCAAATAAAGTAATCAAAAGCATAATCATGAATTTCAATTTGACAAAATTGGATATTATCACTATAACAAAATTCATGAAATAATCTCCGAGGATATGCACCCAAAGATAATATCAAATAATGCATAAGGATAACTTTAAATAGAATAATCTATAAAAGACCAAATATATGCATTAACATATATATTTTACTAAAGATATGTATCAACATATTACACCAAATAATCTATAAAGACTATACAAAAAATAATCTGCTAAAGATATATACGTCGATAGATTACACTGACATATTTTATTAAAGATATTCGTTAACAAATTATATAAATTAATCCATATCGATTATTGCAAATAACATAATCCACCAAATATAAAATTCAAACATATTTTGTCCTTAATGATCTATCTGGTGGGTTGGCACCGACTATGTCAAAATGTTTGCAAGCAATCTTAATGAAAGTAGTCACTGAATCAAAACCATAAATTAACTGTGTGATTTCATAGGAAACAATGGACAACAAATTTAGTTTAATAATGATCTAATAGTCATTATCTGTTCAAAAAAGACCATGTGGGTCATAAAAAAGGGAAGAGATTAATTATTGGGATTAATTTATTCAAACATAATGATCCATCGAAACAAATTTGGTAGGAGTTTTCTCTCATGCAAATTCTAAGGCCTTATGTCAAAGCATTAGAGGAATGGAAGAACCTCCATTACTTTGTTTTTCCCTTATCAAGTTTCACAATGCAAATTACACGACAAAAGCTACTCTGTCTGGGAAAGGATCTTTGAAGTTCAACTTCTATCACAAATTAATAACCAACAACAACAATTTTGAATCCATGTGGACTAAATCAACATATTACATGAGGAAGAACCAAAACTGGTGGATCATAAAAAAAATTGACGAAATAATCAAAACCCTAAATTAAATTAAATCTAGTGATCTAGGGTTTCTGAATACCAACACCAACAAATTGATTATGAAACTTCAACCTCATAAATCAAACAGGGTAGCTCTGATACCACTTGTTAGAAATTTTATTGTGCCATGTTGATTCATGAGATGAAGAACATAAATTAAATTATTTGCAGAAGCATACTTGAATCCATTGCTTGGCTTGATGGATGTTGAAGCGATCGTCTCTTTATTGGATTCGATCTTCCAACTTGCTACGACCCTTAATGACAAAGGTGAACCCGAATCCTTTGTCCCTCTCTTTCTGTTGATGGGGATGCAGAAGAGAAAAAAGAGAACCTTCTCTTTGGTGGCCGTATAAGTTGGGGACCATAACCCTAATGAATACACACACATATATATATAATACATGTGTTTTGATATTTCTGATTTGGCCCCTCATCAAATTAGAATTATCTTCGGTATCTACACTTTAATTCCATGACAATTATACCCTTAAGCTAATTTCCAAATAGACACTTTAATTTGGCTTAATTATTTAGATAGCCCAAACATTAATTTTACATGTGTGGCCCCTTAATTATTGAATAATTCCAACATGATAAACTCTTTGCCAGGATTTTAAAGAAAAGGTATAGATGCCAATCCGCTTGAGGATTGCTTGATGAGGTCTGGTGAGTATCATCACAGTTGGAATGGGATGACATGAAAAGGGAGGAGAGCTTTGAGTGAATATCATCATACGGGGTTGCTGATGAAGTGTCCATACGGAGAAGAAACAGGGAAAGAAACAGAGAAGAAGAAAGATAGGATTAATGGGGTTGATGACAACGAGGAAGTAGGGCGGAGGGATTCCGTTGATGAGACGGTTGATGAACGCCATCAGGAGGAAGAAGATGGCATGGCTGATAAAAAAAACTTCATACATATTTTTTTATAGGAAAAGGATAGCTTGCCTGCTTGTTCGTCTGCGTGGCGCCATCCCATTGGCCCTCTCTATTTGTATAAATTTTATGTCGGTTGACCTGTCAACGGAGTAGCGCTACATCACGGCAGACGCGAGGGCAAAGTAGCAGTGCTCTTTTGTTATATTGGTTTCTTAATTCATTTTGTCCTTGTTTCGGGGGGCAACGTCCAGTTAAAAACATTCTGGGGAGGTCAGTGTTTCGTTACTGCCCTCCATAAAAAATGTCAGACGCCATCTGACCCTGATTCAGTGCAAAGTACACTGGCCGTTTCATGACCACCATCGCTGTATCCAACTGACGAGGCAAGTTTTTCTGAGTTCATATTGTCAACATCTGTTGTTTTTCTTCTTCTCGGACAACTCTGTTCATGTTTTTTTTCCTTCAATTGGCTGAATATATCGGTAAACAGATTCTTGATTGTGCTGGCATTTACTTAGTTGTTTTTACTTAATTGAGCTAAGAACTTATCATCCTCTGTGAATACAATTTTGACAGTTAGTACTTCAGTTTATGCCCATCATGTTGATTATGGTAGTAGAAACTCGGACAATCTTTTGCGTCTTCATCTTCTCCATCTTCATCTTCCTTGCGTCTTCATCTTCCTCCGTCTTCGAGACAGAGATTTCAGGATCTTCTAGAGAAGCAATTCTCAGAAATTCCTTACATACAGAGTGTGTGAACAAATTCGCTTGCAAAATCACTTTGTTTAGTTACGTCCTTCCATCTAAATCTGTTTCGGAAATAACACACAACTCACCACATATGTTCATTTTGTAATACTTACTTTGCTTGTAGAGGATACAGGATACGGAAGCAAATTAGAGATGAAGTCGCCATGTAAATGTGGCTGCAATATGGACAGGTGGGAGTCGACTTGTATCCTGATGCATAGTTTGGCAACAAGATTGTATGTTCAAATGTGTGGAATGTTTCATTTTTGTTGCAGGCAAAGAAGCAGGTGTTTATGCCTCTATAAAGCATTTTCTGCAAGGTATTTGTTGGAGAATCCCTTGATTCTCTCTCCTCTTATTATTAGTTATTATTAGATTTTTTATTATTAGAGAAAATTTTCTACTGATAATTGCTGAAAACCCCAATTTTGGGGTGGACTTTTATGAAATGCCCACCCGCTAGATGAGTTTTATGAAATACCCAGAATTATGTATTTTTACGTTAAATATTCCAAGATTTCCTTTTAGATGCCACCCGCTGGAAACTGCTATTTTTATAATACCGAAACTACCCTTTCGCACGAATTGGTCATCTATATGTATTTGAATTCAAAAAATCATATCTGGATTACGACTTTCGTCTTCTTCTTCTTCACGGAAAATCTGAATTCTATTGCTCTCATCTTCAGCAGAGATCGTAAAGATCGTTCGTAGTTCGGTGTGCTTTTCTTCAGTCAAACTCAGATCATCGCTCGTCATCAACATCACCATCATCATCTTCATCGTAGAGACATTTGAAGTTTTTCGACGATTAGGTCAATTGTGGAGAGAAGATCCTTCTTCTTCTTTTCCATAAGAATTATCATCGTTTTGAAAGAAGAACGAAATTCTTTATTCCTGACAAAATTTTTCTAAAAAAATATTCTCCGTGTTAAAACCACGGAGAATGACCATTCTCCACCACGGAGAATGACCATTCTCCACACACGGAGAATGACCATTCTCCGTGCTAAAATGACGGAGAAAGACTATTCTCCGTTTTAAAAACCACGGAGAATAGCATTCTCCGTGTTAAAAACCACGGAGAATGACAATTTTCTATGGATTTTACATGGAGAATACCATTCTCCGTGGTAAAGTGACGGAGAATGGCCATTCTCCGTCATTTTACGGAGAATAGCTATTCTCCGTGGTTTTAACACGGAGAATGGTCATTCTCCGTCTTTTTCAATACGGAGAATGACCATTCTCCTCCATGTTAACACGAGATTGGTCATTCTCCGTGTTAATATCACGGAGAATGACCATTCTTCCAGTCGAAAAAGACGGAGAATGACCATTCTCTTCGTTGTAAAAAATGACGGAGAATGTCTATTCTCCGTGTAAAGATCATGGAGAATGTCACCCCCAGTTTTCAAAAACAGGGGTATTTTTGTCATTTTACATTTTAAAATATTTTAAAATATTTATTTTTTATTATGATATTATTTTGGGGTTAAATTTATTTTATTATTTGATATTGTTTTGGGGTTATTTGAGTCGGGTTCGAATTTTAACTCATTCCGACTTGTATCGGGGACCCGGGGTAGTTTTGACTCTAGCGGGCCACATACACTAGTTAGGCATGGCCCACATAATATAATTTTAGTCCACATGATATTAATTTTAGTTAGTGACTAGACTAATTATTTTGGTTAGTATTAATATGGATTAGTGTTTTAGGATTGACCAAACTACCCCCGACTTAATCCCTTACCAATGTATTAGTAAATAGACTAGAAAAGGGGCTTTTGGACTTTTTCTAATAGGACAAACTACCTTTATGGCCAGCCACAATAAGGATAGGGTTGAGCCTCCCATTTGTCATTATCCATCTATTTTTCTCTCTCTTGTTCTTCCCCAAATTTCTAGAGAGCAAATCCCTATCATTTCTCCACCAAATCAACTCCTTCTTCCACCAAATCTTCTTCTTTTCTCCTCTACTCCATGAAAGGGAGGAGCTAGCCAAGTTTAGGAGGATTCGGAGCTCGTTCGTGTCCTTTTGGAATCTCTACGTGTCGGTGTCGTGTCGGAAGACCTTTCCTTTGAATCTCTCTCCGGAAGGTATAATCTCTCCTCTAAACCACCCCTACATGCATATAGGAATATTGTAAACCCAAGGAATGACCCCCACGGTTGTATCTCCATTTGTGTCCATTTTGTGTCCATTTGGAGGTCATAGGAGTGTCATTTGTGTTGTGGATGTGTTCATGTTACATATATAGATATATATATATAATATATATATATTGTAATGAGAGTGTATCTATATTTATATAGTAATAAATGGTTCATGATGATTATATAATCAAGTTTGTGAGTGTGGTTCCTCATATTATTATTGCTATTATTGTTGTGGATAATTAGGATATATATTGTGTATTCTTTTGGCTCAAACTATTTAAATCCGTCATGATTTTTATCCACGTTTTTAATTTCAGCCCTAACTTAAAAATGTCATAACTTCTAGCTCAAAGCTCGGTTTAATCTTTTATTTTTTTTAAAAGAGCGTATTGAAGTTAGCTTTCCAAAAATATGTATTAATAGGCCTAATTCTTTTTGTAACTTTCTGGAGAATTATTTGAGTGTCAGCTGTACGAAAGACAAACGCGTTCTCGGTGTTTTCGCGATTCCGGGAGTTTTCGGAAACGAAAACGCGATCCGTTTGAAGTTTCGGAAAGCTAACACATAGATCTATAACATACTTTAATCCTAGAATTTAATTCATGTTGAGTTGGTACAGTATTGATTATTAGTAGGAGTTACTATTCGGCATATGCATTTTGTGCACCCTTGTGTGTAATATAATGTTCTATTTGATTTTAACCCATGTTAATGTATATACATTATGTAACTAAATAGAGAATGCAAGCATGAGTAAATGGTTAAATAAATGATGTATGAGGTGTAAGTATCCTATCTAATGTAAGCATGTATAAGTATGGCTTGTAATGAATATGTAGGTTCCATAGTATGTAATGTATGGTGCATAGTATGCAAGAGAATAAATGAATAATGAATGATGAATGAATGCAAGTATGAATGTAATGTAATAATAGATATAATGTATGCAATATACAAGTTAATGAGATGTAATGTTCTATGTTAACACAAATCCTATATTACCTCTGTACCCCTTACACTATGTTGACACTATCACACTTGACACTTTGTTCACTTACACTTTGATACTCTTTGATATGTATACACTATGTATGCCCATTTAACCCTCACTTGCCCCTTTGCTATGTTCACATACACATACATAGCCTCTTAAATAAGTATTTATGAATATAGTTAACTTAGCTATGTATGTATATTATATATATGGTAGCATATTGTGTTGTAATATATAAGTTTATATAACCATTTGAAATGCCATAATTATAGACCTAATGTTGAATACCAATATATGCATGTGTATATATGTGTAGACATATATAGCTTAAAGTAATATATTACCTAGTGTATATCCAATGTAAATTCTTGCCTATTTGAGTATTGAATAATTGCATGCTATATAGAGTCGGGTGTATGTTGGCTTGTATAGCCTTGTATTGATGTGTGCTTGCTAGGATAGTCTTGGTTAGGCCTAGTAAGACTTGCTGGGTTAGGACATGACCTAGTTTGACCTACTTTGACTAGTGCAGTTGACCGGAGTCGACCTAGAGTTGTTTTGACTTAGAAGACCTAGGATAAAATATATGTTTGTGGATTCATTTATTTTCAACTTGAATACCTTGTAACCTGTGTTGCTTTAAATAGGACTCTGTGGCTTCAGTGGGACCCCCTATACTTATCAGCTGTTCAGGTTATCGAGGCGAGTACATTCTCTAATCATTTCATATCCTGCTTAGAATTATTTTCTGTAGTAGATTACTTTACTTGTACTGTCACGTTGGTCACACGGATTGGTACTATATGGATCCCTTCTTGAGATGTTATCCTTAAGGAGCATCGAGTACTATATGTTCTGTGCGTTTCACTTACATGGCGTATCATGCTTCATTGGTTCTTTGATCACTTACGACATATACTCTTATGATCGTAGAGTCTTCCTAGAATCCTTATCCCATTTATGGGACTACTATGTATCACCTTCGGGGTCTATCACCTTCGGAGTCTATCACCTTCGGGGTCTACCACCCTTCGGGGCTGTTACATAGCATCATATAACATAACCTGGCTGGATCCTTGTGTATTGATTGGGGGTACGGGGGAGTAGAAATGGACATGTTAGTATCTTATCAGAATCTCTTCTATAGTGTTTATCAGAATCTCCTATGCCATTTACATGTCTATATTGTACTCTGACTCACTAGCCACATGTTAGTTCTTTATTTATAGTAGATATTTCTATTACAGCTTTCTCTCTCTGTTTACATACTGTACTTCTTTCAGTACTTGTATCTTACTTTACTGCATGAATATTTTCTAACCTGCTATGAACTGTTGAGATGTTTGTGCTCGCTCCTGTCCTGACTGGACCTGTTGATAAATTTTACAGATGGCCTGGGATTGCCTGCTAGCCTAGAGGAGACACAGTAGAGGTTTTTTTAGATAATTATTCATTTTGTTTGGAGCTGTATTTACTTTGGGATTACTGTATTTGAGTTTTGAGATGTATTTCTGGGTTTATATCTTAGACTCTTAGACTTCTATCTCCTGTATTTATTTTGGGTTTCATGTTTTATCTATCTTTATCATGCTCTACCCTAGATGTGATTGAGACTATATCTGCTATGTCACCCCCATTCGGGGAGTATAAACTGTTTAGTCTTATACTGTTAGATGCATTGAGACCTAGGACAGCGTTCTACCTTCGACACTGCGGCGTAGGCTGGGCGTTGTTACGTTCTCGTGCCCTAACTCTAGGGTGCGGGTCGTGACACATTTTTAGTGGTGGCCCATGCAGGTCAAGACTAAAAGTGTAGTGGTATTCGAACTATAGTACCACTACGGCCTGCACTAGGAATAGGTATATTTTGAAGGTACTCAATCACAGTTAGGGACCCTTGAGAGATTCCTGGGACGACCCTTGAGAATCTTATTTTAACTTCGATTTGAAAACTCTCTTTTTCTCCCTTTGATTTAATTTATTTTTTTTACTTTTTGTTGTTAAATTTGATTTTAATGGATTATTGTTGAATTTGAGTTTGTATTTATTAATTTTGATGGATGACTGTCGAATTTTGAATTTTGATGATAGCTGTTGCATTCGAGTTTGTATTTTGATGGATTTTGTTCATTTTTGAATTTTGATGTTCGTTAATAAATTTGATTTGATTTTTGAGTATTCATTATTGATTAATTTAATTTTGGCAAGATAAAATTATATGGGCTAGGTCATCTATGTTATGGGATCTAGTCTTCTATAGTCACATTAGCCAGCATGGTGAGGACATATAGTCTGACTCTGGATATATTTTCGGGTGTGAAATTTAAGGTTTTTGCAGCCAAGCTAGCGGCACCGCAAAATGTTAAATACCATGATTCTAGAGATATGTGCATAAGTCAAGGCTCTGTGATTATCGTAGCCTTGCTTACTAGTATGACGAGGATTTAGTGTACCATAATTTTGGACAGACGCATATGATTATCAGATTGTACCTTAAATATTTTCGAAACATGTTTTCTCTACTTTTGTTTCTGTCCTTCAAAAAAATTTAATTATTAATTGTTTTGTTTTGTTTGCTTCTCATTATTTAACTTAAGAGTAGGTTTGCCTGTTTTTATAAACCTTTGCGTAACTTCTTGCTATGAGTTTCTTCTTAATGCAATGAATCGATAATTTTGCTAGACTTTATCTTGGATTTGATAATTTAGCTCTGGATTTCAAAATGGTTCTTCTTTAAATAGATAAGAAAAATATTTTATCGTTATTTCTTCCTTGCTATTATTCTTGTATTAAATAATAATAATAAAACTGCCTTGATTACGTCAATCACCTGCTTGCAATCTTCGTAGGAATCTAAATGTTAGTCTTAATGTAGAAATAATTTTTTTTTATATTAGGACATGAGAATATGTATATGAATATATATAGACACTTTGCCTAACACATATGCATGCTACACTTGATTTTTCCACCTATCTAAATACATATTAATATGTTGTTGATGTTTAAATTGTCAAAAGTCCAATATTTCTGGTTCTATGCTTTTCCATGTTTAAATTCGTAATTTAAATAAAATTTCATATTAGTTATGTTTACATCACTGCACATGTATGTTATACGTGGGATTTCAATTCAAATTTTGGTTGAGTTTTGTGTTTAAATTTATAAAATCTGAGACTGTGTGCATGTTAACCCTTGATGCGGGATTCCAAATGTTAGTTCAAATTGCTGTTTTATTTCTTAAATGTAATATTTGAGCTATATACCTTGTGGGAAGTAGGGATATAAATTTAGGTTTCATATTCTTACATGTTAGTTGTGATAAACATTGAGTTGGTTTTTAATGTTCAAATTTCTCCAAAATCCTGAAAACTAGTTACATGTTTTTACATTGATTTCCATGTTTAGTTAAATTTCAGATTTAACATGTAATATTGAACTGTGTGCATAGATAAATGTATGGATAGTATGTTAGGGTTTTATTTCTATCATGTTAGGATGTATTAGGACCATTGAGATGGGTTACGATGTTTCAAAACCCTAAAATCTGAGACTGCATTATGTTAATATTTCACTGTTTTAAATGTTAGCTTATTTTCAGACTTTGCAAGTAAATGCTGAACTAAAACTGGGTTTAACCTTTCAATACTAGGCTATAACCCTGTACAAGGACACACACACACCCTCTTTATATATATGTATAAGGTTAGCCATGCATGTTATGAGTAAATAAGTTGCGTATTGTAGATTGTTTAACCAATATGCCATGATTAGTGTAACTTGATAGCCGTTGTTTTGAAACCCAATTTCTCATATACAATTTTATGTATATTTCGTCTACACATATGCCTACTATCTTACCATATTAACCTGTTCACATACACCCATACACACCAAACCATATAACATTACATAATGCCAGCTTTTTCCTCTCTAACGCTATATATATATATATATATATATATATATATAGATATATATATATATATATATATATATATATATTGTGATTGGATTTCAATGCAAGTGACCTTCAATTCTTTAACTTTGAAATTGATTTTTCTTACCCTTTTAGATTATTGGAAGTTACCTTTCTTATTATTTTTTTTTGAGTACCAGCTTTCACATAGGATGGTAGACTGTCTTACAGTTTTGATGATTTGTTATTTCTGTATCTTTTTCAGTTTAGCACTCTAGATTTCTTGTGTGTTTGATACCCTATGACCGTCTTGGTTTAGCATGACTAGTATACCTAGATGAGACTTTCACTACCACCGTATGCAATGACCCTGTATGTCGTCCTTTTGATCACATGATTTGTTTTAATCTGGGACTTTGATTATGGGGGTTTGACCTAGAGGGAGTATGGACATTTTAATTCGAGGATGAAATTTTTCTAAGGTGGGTAGACTTGTAACACCCAATTTTCTAAAATGAGAGTAATTTTGAAATTTTGTAATTTTAATCATTTATTGATTTGACAATTAAATCATGATATAATTTTTGGTAATTTTTAAAATTATTTTAAAACTATTTAAAATCTTGACTTGTAATTTTGATATTTTGCTAGTGAAACCCTAGAGACTGTTTGACCTAGAGCCTAATCACGTGATTAGGATGTTTTATTGTCATTTCTGGCCTAAGGATATTTTGCATTTGACCTCCTTGAATTATTTTGATATTTATTGCGTTGATGATTATTAATTTTGACCTTTGATAGGTGTGATGGTTTTGTGTCCGTCGGACACGTATCAGTTTTTATTTATAAATGTTTGATGTGCCTCAAGGAAATTTTTTTTATTGCTGATTTTTTTTGAAAAGTATTTGAATGAGATTGTTTTCTGCATGTGTTTCCTGTGATTGCTTTGTTTTAATTTCGAGGACGAAATTTTTTTAAGGTGGATAGATTTGTCACCCCCAGTTTTCAAAAATAGGGGTATTTTTGTCATTTTACATTTTAAAATATTTTTAAAATTTATTTATTATTTATGATATTATTTTGGGGTTGAAATTTATTTTATTATTTATGATATTGTTTTGGGGTTATTTGAGTCGCGGTTCGAATTTTAACTCATTCCGACTTGTATCGGGACCCGGGGTAGTTTTGACTCTAGCGGGCCCACACACTAGTTAGGCATGGCCCACATAATATTAATTTTAGTCCACATGATATTAATTTTAGTTTGACTAGACTAATTATTTTGGTTAGTATTAATATATATAGTGTTTAGGATTGACCAAACTACCCCCGACTTAACCCCTTACCAATGTATTAGTAAAGACTAGAAAAGGGGCTTTTGGACTTTTCCTAATAGGACAAAACTACCTTTATGGCCAGCCACAATAAGGATAGGGTTAAGCCTCCCATTTGTCATTATCCATCTATTTTTCCTCTCTTGTTCTTCCCCAAATTTCTAGAGAGCAAATTCCTATCATTTCTCTACCAAATCAACTCCTTCTTCCACCAAATCTTCTTCTTTTCTCCTCTACTCCATGAAAGGGAGGAGCTAGCCAAGTTTGGGAGGATTCGGAGCTCGTTCGTGTCCTTTTGGAATCTCTACGTGTCGGTGTCGTGTCGGAAGACTTTTCCTTTGAATCTCTCTCCCGGAAGGTATAATCTCTCCTCTAAACCACCCCTACATGCATATAGGAATATTGTAAACCCATAGGAATGACCCCCACGGTTGTATCTCTATTTGTGTCCATTTTGTGTCCATTTGGAGGTCATAGGAGTGTCCTTTGTGTTGTGGATGTGTTCATGTTACATATATAGATTTATATATATATATATATATATATATATATATATATATATATATATATATATATATATATATATATATATATATATATATATATATATTATAATGAGAGTGTATCTATATTTATATATGTAATAAATGGTTCATGATGATTATATAATCAAGTTTGTGAGTGTGGTTCCTCATATTATTATTGCTATTATTGTTGTGGATAATTAAGATATATATTGTGTATTCTTTGGCTCAAACTATTTAAATCCGTCATGATTTTTATCCACGTTTTTAATTTCAGCCCTAACTTAAAAATGTCATAACTTCTAGCTCAAAGCTCGGTTTAGTCTTTCGTTTTTTTTAAAAGAAGAGTATTGAAGTTAGCTTTCCAAAAATATGTATTAATAGGCCTATTTCTTTCTGTAACTTTCTAGAGAATTATTTGAGTGTCAGCTATATGAAAGACAAACGCGTTCTCGGTGTTTTCGCGATTCCGGGAGTTTCCGGAAACGAAAACGCGATCCGTTTGAAGTTTCGGAAAGCTAACACATAGATCTATAACATACTTTAATCCTAGAATTTAATTCATGCTGAGTTGGTACAGTATTGATTATTAGTAGGAGTTACTATTCGGCATATGTATTTTGTGCACCCTTGTGTGTAATATAATGTTCTATTTGATTTTAACCCATGTTAATGTATATACATTATGTAACTAAATAGAGAATACAAGCATGAGTAAATGGTTAAATAAATGATGTATGAGGTGTAAGTATCCTATCTAATGTAAGCATATATAAGTATGGCTTGTAATGAATATGTAGGTTCCATAGTATGTAATGTATGGTGCATATAGTAGTGCAAGAGAATAAATGAATGATGAATGAATGCAAGTATGAATGTAATGTAATAATAGATATAATGTATACAATATACAAGTTAATGAGATGTAATGTTCTATGTTAACACAAATCCTATATTATCCTCATGTACCCCTTACACTATGTTGACACTATTACACTTGACACTTTGTTCACTTACACTTTGACACTCTTTGATATGTATACACTATGTATGCCCATTTAACCCTCACTTGCCCCTTTGCCATGTTCACATACACACATAGCCTCTTAAATAAGTATTTATGAATATAGTTAACTTAGCTATGTATGTATATTATATATATGGTAGCATATTGTGTTGTAATATATATAAGTTTATATAACCATTTGAAATGCCATAATTATAGACCTAATGTTGAATACCAATATATGCATGTGTATATATATGTAGACATATATAGCTTAAAGTAATAGATTACCTAGTGTATATCCAATGTGAATTCTTGCCTATTTGAGTATTGAATAATTGCATGCTATATAGAGTCGGGTGTATGTTGGCTTGTATAGCCTTGTATTGATGTGTGCTTGCTAGGATAGTCTTGGTTAGGCCTAGTAAGACTTGCTGGGTTAGGACATGACCTAGTTTGACCTAGTTTGACTAGTGCAGTTGACCGGAGTCGACCTAGAGTTGTTTTGACTTAAAAGAACCTAGGATAAAAATATATTGTTTGTGGATTCATTTATTTTCAACTTGAACACCTTGTAACCTGTGTTGCTTTAAATAGGACTCTGTGGCTTCAGTGGGACCCCCTATACTTATCAGCTGTTCAGGTTATCGAGGCGAGTACATTCTCTGATCATTTCATATCCTGCTTAGAATTATTTCCTGCAGTAGATTACTTTACTTGTACTGTCACGTTGGTCACACGGATTGGTACTATATGGATCCCTTCTTGAGATATTATCCTTAGGGAGCATCGGGTACTACATGTTCTGTGTATTTCACTTACATGACGTATCATATGCTTCATTGGTTCTTTACGACATATACTCTTATGATCGTAGAGTCTTCCTAGAATCCTTATCCCATTTATGGGACTACTATGTATCACCTTCGGGGTCTATCACCTTCGGAGTCTATCACCTTCGGGGTCTACCACCCTTCGGGGGCTGTTACATAGCATCATATAACATAACCTGGCTGGATCCTTGTGTATTGATTAGGGGGCACGGGGGAGTAGAAATGGACATGTGAATAATACCCAAGTAGTATCTTATCAGAATCTCTTCCATAGTGCCTTATCAGAATCTTCTATGCCATTTACATGTCTATATTGTACTTTGACTCACTAGCCACATGTTAGTTCTTTATTTATAGTAGATATTTCTATTACAGCTTTCTCTCTCTGTTTACATACTGCACTTCTTTTAGTACTTGTATCTTACTTTACTGCATGAATATATTTTCTAACCTGCTTTGAACTGTTGAGATGTATTGTGCTCGCTCCTGTCCTGACTGGACCTGTTGATAAATTTTACAGATGGCCTGGGATTGCCTGCTAGCCAAGAGGAGACACAGTAGAGGTTGTTTAGATAGGTATTTCATTTTGTCTGGAGCTGTATTTACTTTGTGGATTACTGTATTTGAGTTTTGAGATGTATTTCTGGGTTTATGTATCTTAGACACTTAGACTTCTATCTCCTGTATTTATTTTGGGTTTCATGTTTAATTATCTTTATCATGCTCTACCCTAGATGTGATTGAGACTGTATCTGCTATGTCACCCCCATTCGGGGAGTATAAACTGTTTAGTCTTATACTGTTAGATGCATTGAGACCTAGGACAGCGTTCTACCACCGACACTGCGGCGTAGGTTGGGCGTTGTTACGTTCTCGTGCCTTAACTCTAGGGTGCGGGTCGTGACAGAGAATGATTATTATCCATGGTAATATCACGGAGAATGACCAGTCTCCGTGGTAAAGTGACGGAGAATGGCCATTCTCCGTCATTTTAGTACGGAGAATAGCTACTCTCCGTGGTTTTAACACGGAGAATGGTCATTCTCCGTCTTTTTCAATACAGAGAATGACAATTCTCCTCCATGTTAACACGAGATTGGTCATTCTCCGTGTTATTATCACGGAGAATGATCGTTCTTCGTATCGAAAAAGATAGAGAATGACCATTCTCCGTTGTAAAAAATGGCGAAGAATGTGCATTCTCCGTGTAAAGATCACAGAGAATGATTATTATCCGTGTTTATATCACGGAGAATGACCATTCTTCGTGATTTTACCACAGAGAATGGCAATTCTCCGTGGTTTTGACACGGATAATGACCATTCTTCGTCATTTAGTACGGAGAATAGGCTATTCTCCGTCATTTAGTACGGAGAATGATTATTCTCCTACGTTTTAACACTAGAAATGGCCATTCTCCGTAATTTTACCACGGAGAATGGCGATTTGAAAGTTTGGAAAGCCATAACTTTTGACTGGGAGATCGAAACGAGGCCCGATTTGTCACAAAACGAGCGTATTTTTGAGGAGCATGAAAGTAACAAATTTTTGTTAGACGGACTTTCGAAATTTCAGAATCGCAAAAAAATGATGTTTTGACCTCCGTTTTGACATGGAAAGATTTTGGAGAAGAAAACCTAGATTCGAAAGTGAGCAGCGTATCGAAGAAGAGGAAGAATAGAAAGTGAGCAGCGTAACGAAGAAGATGAAGAATCGAAATCTTTTTTTTTGAAGAGTATGTTTCGCGGGTGCTTTGAATAAATTAGAAGGGTAAAAGGGTCATTTGGAACCCGCTTTGGATAAGTTTCTCTAATTCTGGGCACGCGATGAAAATTTTTTTAGCGGTGGGTTTTTCATGAAACTGTTTTAGTTTTTGGGCATTTCATAAATTTCCCCAATTTTCTATCTTCATTTAGTTTCCTTTCCATAAAGTTCACATTATTTAAGGATAAATATTGATTGTAATAAAGTTCTCATTGATTCAAGGATGAACATTGATTGTATTTCTTCTATTTAAACCAGCCTTGGGGCTGAAGAATAAGCAATGAAGCATTCACCACTTATCTTCTAATATGGTATCAGAGCCATGTTCCCTAACCTAGGGTTTGTAAAAAAAATTCTAAACCCGTTTCTCCAACCCCAATTAGGCTCTCAATGGCCGATTCTAATAGATGGCGGCAAGCCCTTACCGGCTCAACAAACAACGACGACTCCTCCACGAAAGAAGGCAGAGCAGGCCGCGGAAACGGCACAACAGGCCATGGCGATGGTGGTGGTGCTGGTCGCGGCACTGGCACTGGCGAAGGTGCTGGTCGTGGCAACAGCGGAGGCGCTGGTCACGGTGCTGGCGGCGGTACTGGTCGTGCCGATGACGGCAGCAATGGAGACAAAAGTCCTTTCAGAGACGACTTCAACATAGGTTTCAATGATCATGAGGGATCTTCAAGTCCCTCAAGGTCAATGTTCCTAAGATGAATGGGAAAAATTATAATAAATGGGCCCAAACCATTCGTTTGGTATTAGAAGGCAAAATAAAGCTTGGTTTTCTGACGGAAGCAATAGCAGAACCGACAACAGAAGACCCATTTTTCAAACAATGGAAGTCTGAAAACTCCTTAATTATTGCCTGGTTAGTAAGCTCTATGGAAACCGCAATAGGTATGTTGTACATGTTTTTACCTTCTGCAAAGACAGTGTGGGAAGCTGTCAAAGAAACATACTCTGATATTCAAAACTCCTCCCAGATCTTTGGCTTAAAGTCAAAGTTGTGGCATGCTAAACAAGGCGACAGGGATGTAACTACTTATTATAATAAGATGTTGACTCTGTGGCAAGAGTTGGATCTCGGTTATGATGACAGTTGGAGGTGTGCAGAAGATAGTGTTCTGTTCCTCAAGAGGCAAGAGAATGAACGTGTCTTTATTTTTTTTGGTGGGTTGAATAAAGACCTTGATGAAGTAAGAAGCCGAATTTTGGGAAAGATACCACTGCCAACTCTTCGTGAAACCTTTTCAGAAATAAGAAGGGAGACGGCACGACAAGGAATCATGATGGATAAGGCACCTCAAAGTTCAGAATCTGAAGGCTCGACTCTGGCCACTAGGAGCTTCAACGAAAGTAAGAAGTCGGACAAACCTTGGTGTGATCACTGCAAACGTGCATGGCATACGCGTGAAACATGTTGGAAGCTCCATGGCAAGCCTTCGAACTGGAATAAGAAAGATGGTAATGAGGGTCGTGCATTCCAGGATAAATTCAGATCAAGGACAGCAATCTTCTTCAACTTAGCTTTCACTCACGACGGAACAACTAGACAAACTGTTCAAACTTTTCGAATCTCAAACTCCTTCTTGCTCTATAGCACAAAAAGGTAATTCTGATCTTCTTAGTGTCAGTCCCAACCACACTTGGATAGTAGACTCAGGTGCAACCGATCACATGACAAGTGAATATACTCTATTTTTTTATATAGTCCCTCTGCAGGGAATCAAAAAATAAAATTCGCAGATGGCTCCTTTTCAGCCATTGAAGGTAAAGGTTCAGTTGTATTGTCCCCGATGTTGACTCTTAAAGATGTCCTTCATGTTCCAAACCTATCTTGTAGCCTAATGTATGTCAGTAAATTAGCCCAAGAAAAAAAATTGTCAAACTAACTTTTTCGATTCTCACTGTGTCTTTCAGGATTTGAACTCGGAGAAGATGATTGGCAGTATTAAGGAGAATGGAGGACTCTACTACTTCGATATTGGACCTAAATCACAACTACCTTCCAAACCGATAAGTTCTTGTTTTGAGTCTTTTCGTGTTTCGAATAATGATGACAATATTATATTATGGTATTTACGATTAGGTAATCCTAGTTTTTGCTATTTAAAACACTTGTTTTCCTAAGTTATTTCGTAATAAAGATTTGTCTTTGTTTAAATGTGAGACATATGAATTTGCAAAACATCATCGTTTCCATTTTCAAATACAGCCTTATAAACCATCAAAACCTTTTTCTGTAATTCACGGTAATGTTTGGGACCCTAATCGTACAAGTACACTTTCTTACAAAAAATTGTTTATCACATTTATATATGTCCATTCAAGAGTATGTTTGGTGTACTTGTTAAAGGAGAAATTCGATGTTTGTCAGGCTGTAAAGGATTTTTTTAAATGGTGCAAACTCAATTTCAGACCACTATTCAAGTCTTTAGAAGTGACAATGGCATGGAATACTCTAACACAATTTTGGGTGATTTTTTCTTCAAAATAGAATTGTAAATCAAAGTTCATGTCCTAATACTCCTCAATAAAATGAAGTTGCAGAAAGAAAAAAATAGACACTTATTTGAGGTGTCTAGAGCTTTACTCTTCTCAAATAAAGTACCAAATTATTTGTGGGATAAAGCAATTTTAACTGCTGCATATTTATTTAACATAATGTCCTCTAAAGTTTTTAATTTTTAAACTCCAATTCATGTTTTCAAAGAATGTTTTTCTTATACTCGTGTTTCAACTGATTTGACATTAAAAAAAATTAGTTGCACAACATTTGTTCATGAACATAAGAATATTAGCAAACTCGAACCACGTGCAATTGTTTTTGTGGGGTACTTTCCAACCAAGAAGGGATATAAATGCTTTGATCAAAAACAAGAAAATGTTTGTCACTATGGATGTCACATTCTTTGAAAACAAACCTTTTTTTGATGATACTTATCTTCAGGGGGGAACTTAAAGGAAGTCTCGTTTCAAACTGAGAACATAAATTTTTTAAATAACTTGCCCTTGCTTATATCACAAAATTCTAAGACTTGTACTTCTGCACCAACAGAGAATGACCATGATTCATTATCTGAACCTACTCCTACTATGAGTAAGGAACTCGATGAATCCGAGGCTACACTTTTCATAAAAAAATAATGAGAATTTTGAAGATTATAATAATGATGAACTAATTGAAATGCAACAAAATGAATTGTCATCTAAAGAGGACGGGTTAGAAGTAGGAAACAAGACTTGCAAAGGAAAGGTGTTTGTGAGAAAGAACCATAAAGAAGGGGATGTGTCAACATCTCAACACTGCCATGAATCTGAATCGGAGAATAATTAACCTCCTAAGAAAAGAAAAGGTAAGTCTATGTCACGCCACGATCTCGCTAGGGTCGTTCGTTCTCACTTTGATCCCTGCGGGATCGTTTGTCCTCGCTAAGGCATGATGTCGTGCAAACCTAAGTTGCGCTTGCACAAGGCCAGTACCTGCACAAAATAACTAGACAAAGCAAAACACACGCACACATCATATATAAACCAACATTTGGACACGGAAGCTTTGAAATAAAATACTTCTTTTATTGATAAACTTGATAGGAATACAAGTACAAGCTTTGTAAACTCAGAAAGCCTTATTTGGCTACATATTTCTCTTTGAAAACTCTTTTTGTAAATAGCCGCAATGCCCATACATCATATTCCTTTATTATATGCTGGAAATGTAAAGACACCTTCAGAGGAAAAGAAACTTGTAACTTGAATGGAAATGAAAAGAAGCTTGAGACAATCCACGAGCTCTACTGGGCTAGACGAGCTTTAGTGCCTCACTTGAAATCCCCTTGTCTCCTTGTTTTCTGAAAAGGATGCCTATAATGTGGGTCAGCACACATCATGTACTGGCGAGCGGCTTTTGGCCGAACTCGTAAATATATGCACTAAATCAACATGTGGAGCTAACATTTTACTCGTGATCTTTCTACTTGTCTAGGTTATTTTTAACAATTCATAAGAACATGATAGTAGAATATTTCATAAGCAACTTACCATCGCCAACAGCCATCCCTGCATAAGACATGTTAGCACAATTTGCAGTAACGAATAATTTATGTTTCATTCTTGCAGATATTGTAGTTCATCATTTGGTTCATACATGTGGCCTATCTACATGATGGTCCACGGGGTCATTTTTCGTGATTAGCCGCTGTGACTCTTAGGTTCAGCTCGTCGCTAAGGACTCAACACCCCCTGATCACGAGGTCTCCTTTACCTCAGGGTGCCCTAATCTCTCCTAGGCAGGGTGGTTCGAGGCACCCCAAGAATCTACCTGAGAGACAATACCTTGTATACAAGTTGTCCGAGACCAATGCATTCTCTATCCTTTATACCAGATGTATCAAATTTGTATTCGGGTTATGACGCGTTCATTTTACGTCTTAGCAGATATGTGGCACGTTCATTTCGTGCCTTCTTATTCATCTCAACATGTACAAGTTGTCTGTCCATGTCTACATTTTTATAGCATACTAGCAACAGAGTAGATGATCATTTATATAAAACAGATGTTTAGCCGCACATGATCAAGCATTCGATTCAATCATTTATCTTCTCTTATCTTTTGTTATTATGGTATCATTGATCAGAGAGACGAGGCAATAGAGTGGACTAGAGATCATTTTTATTAAGGCATACAAATAAATGTTTGCCCGGTTGAAGCAACTCACTCAGATGAATCTTTGTTGAGAGAAGGAGGGACTTCACACGATATTCACGCTCTATGTATGTCTATGCGTCCTCCTACATTGGCACGAACATTCGATTATCATACTTCGGTCTCTTTCTTTCAAGATTCGAAATGAATGCGATATGCAGTGAAAGCAAACAATAAAAACCAATCATCGAAAACCTAACACGAAAACACATTCATCAAAACTAAGCAGCGAAAGAAAACATCCAACGAAAACTATTGGACTCAATTCAATAGAAGTCGATCCATCAGTTGGAAAGGTTCATTGCATTTCATCCGTGATCAATCGATACCGGCAATGGTTTCCACAAATACTCAGTTCAAGACTGAGTCAGCAAGCCATGGGTATTACATAGTGGACCGCGAGTAGCGAGGCAATACATAATAACCCACTGAAAAAAAGTTTTTTCCTCAAAACTTAAGAAATAAACTCACCTCCACTAGAATTGCCATCAGTATCAAGTAAGGTGGAGAGATTGAAGACACGAGCATTAGCAGCAGCGTTCTGCAACTGCTGATTATGTGGATTATCGCGAATCGGCGGTGGGTCTCTCAGCGGCCCACGCTCTTCAGTATCATTTTGGTTTCTTTTCGGACAGTTCCTGAGAACGTGGCCTTGTTGACCACAACTGAAACAAGCCTTGTTAGCGGAACGACACTCCTCTTTAGTGTGTCCCCGTATGCCGTAGTGCCCACATTGTACTCCCTTTGCTATAGCGATAATCATCCTTCACATGCCTCTTTCGACCGTAGTATGTACACACTATTTCATTTTGGAGTTCCCCATCGGCCTTTCTTTCACCATCAAAGTACCTCTTCCCGGAGTGATTACTCCCAGTCTGAGCTTTTACTGGTGCACTTTTCAGCTTAAATTACTCCTCCTGAACTGCCGCCTCGAAGGCCTTGCTATATGAATCACACTCCCGGTTTAGAAAACTCTCCTGAATGTTATCATTCAGGCCTTGAATGAACCGATTCATGCGAACATCCTCAATTAGAATCATTATACTAGCAAACATTGCCAGCTTAGCAAATTCAGATTCATAGTCCTCTACGGACATGCTCTCCTGCTTTAGTGCCATGAATTCGATCTCCATCTTTTGACGGATGGCAGGAGGCAGATATTGTTCCAGGAACGCTTCTTGAACGAGGCTCAAGAAATCTTTCCATCCCTAGCGGTCGCGGACAGTGCTGGCCTTTTTGCTTTCCACCAATCTTTTGCCCGCAGCCATAGTAGCAAAACGGTACAAACTACCTTCTTGCTATTCGGAACTCCTACGAATGTGAACAGACTCTCCATTTTATCGATCCAGTCCACCACCTTATCTGGTGATGTCCTGTCCTCAAATTCTGGAGGTTTCATATCCCAGAAGTCATTTGGCTTAAAGGAATAGTGTCTGTGCGCCGACTGGGGTTCATCACCATCCACGGGCTCAATCTCAGGTGTGCCCGTCGATTTGGTCATTGTGGTGGTATCTCGATTTTCCGCTAGCGAAGTTATGAGTTGGGTCAAGGCATCCAACTGTTTCTGTTGGGCCTCCATTCGGGCCTGTTGTATCTGGTTACGCTCTTCGGCATCCTGTCTCTGTAGTTTCATTATGGTCATAATCCGCTCTATCGGATCGGTCGAGCCAGATGGTCGATGAGGAGCCATTTCTCTACAAAAGAGTATAACTTCTGTCTAGTCCCATAAAATATTATGGACTTATTGTATGGGTTATTGGTTTTTCATTACTCAAAATTAGGACCTTTTGAAAGACATCAAAATACTTTATATACTTTTTCGAAAACGATATTTACAAGAGGCCAATGACGTAAAACTGGCTCTGATACCACCTTGTCACGCCCCGATCCTGCTAGGGTCATTCGTCCTCGCTTTGATCCCTGTAGGATCTTTCGTCATCGCTAAGGCGTGATGCCGTGCAAGCCTAAGTTGTGCTTGCACAAGGCCAGTACCTGCACAAAACAACTAGACAAAGCAAAACACACGCACACAATATATATAAACCAACATTTGGAGATGGAAGCTTTAAAATAAAAATACTTCTTTTATTGATAAACTTGATAGGAATACAAGTACAAGCTTTGCAAACTCAGAATGCCTTATTTTGGCTACATATTTCTCTTTGAAAACTCTTTTTGTAAATAGCCGCAATGCCCATACATCATATCCCTTTATTACATGCTGGAAATGTAAAGACACCTTCAGAGGAAAAGAAACTTGCAACTTGAATGGAAATGAAAAGAAGCTTGAGGCAATCTACGAGCTCTACTGGGCTAGACGAGCTTCAGTGCCACACTTGAAATCCCCATGTCTCCTTATTTTCTGAATAAGATGTCCACAATGTGGGTTAGCACACATCATATAATGGCAAACAACTTTTGGCCGAACTCGTAAATATCTGCACTAAATCAACATGTGGAGCTAACATTTTACTAGTGATCTTTCTACTTGTCTAGGTTCTTTTTAACTATTCATAAGAACATGATAGTAGAATATTTCATAAGCAACTTACCATCGCCGACAGCCATCCCTGCATAAGATACGTTAGCACAATTTGCATAACGAATAATTCATGTTTTATTCTTATAGATATTGAAGTTCATCATTTGGGTCATACATGTGGCCTATCTACATGATGGTCCACGGGGTCATTTCTCGTGATTAGCCGCTGTGACTCTTGGGTTCAGCTCGTCGCTAAGGACTCAACACTCCCCTGATCGCGAGGTCTCTTGTACCTCAGGGTGCCCTAATCTCTCCTAGGTCGGGTGGTTCGAGGCGCCCCAAGAATCCACCCGAGAGATGATACCTTTTATACAAGTTGTCCGAGACCAATGCATTCTCTATCCTTTCTATCAGATGTATCAAATTTGTATTCGGGTCATGACGCGTTCATTTCACGTCTTAGCAGATATTTGACACGTTTATTTCGTGCCTTCTTATTCATCTCAACATATACAAGTTGTCTGTCCATGTCTATATTTTTATGGCATACTAGCAACAGAGCAGATGATCATTTATATAAAACAAATGTTTAGCCGCACATGATCAAGCATTCGATTCAATTCATTTATCTTCTCTTATCTTTTGTTATTGTGGTATCATTGATCAGAGGGACGAGGCAACATAGTGGACTAGAGATATTTTTATTAGGGCGTACAGATAAATATTTGCCCGGTTAAAGCAACTCACTCAGATGAATCTTTGTTGAGAGAATGAGGGAATTCACAGCTGTTCACGCTCTGTGTATGTCTGTGCGTACTCCTGCATTGATACCAACATTCGATTAGCATACTTCGGTCTCTTTCTCTCAAGATTCGAAATGAATGCGATGAAATCGAACAATGAAAACCAATCATCGATAACCAACATGAAAACACATTCATCAAAACCAAGCAGCAAAAGGAAACATCCAACAAAAACTATTGGACTCATTTCAATAGAAGTCGATCCATCAGTTGGAAATGTTCATTGCATTTCATCTGTAATCAATCGATACCGGCAATAATTTCCCCAAATACTCAGTTCAAGACTAAGTCAGCAAGCCGTAGGTATTACATAGTGGACCGCAAGTAGCGGGGCACTACAGTCTATCTCTGTTTCTGAGAGTTGTATCAGGTACCCTGATATAGATGATCCCATAGCTATTAAAAACCTGTTAGGTCTTGCCATAAATACCATATGTCCGATTTTATATCATATTCAAACTTGTCTTCATCTTTTTCTGTCTTTTCTCCCAATTGTCTAGTGTAGAGATTCCAAAGAATGTACAGGATGTCCTAGAAGTTCCAAAGTGGAGGAAAGATGTATTTGAGGAGAAGAAAGCTATTGAAAAGAACAAAACTTGGAGCGTCATGACACTGCCAATTGGTAAGAAGACCGTCGAATGTAAGTGAGTGTTTGCTGTGAAGTACAATTCAGATGGGTCAGTTGAAAGGTATAAGGCTCGCTTGGTGGCTAAGGGTTTCACTCAAACCTGTATCATAGATTACTCAGAAACATTTGCTCCTGTTGCAAAATTGAACACTATAAGAATACTTTTATCTTTTGCGGCTAACCTGGATTGACCTCTACATCAGTAGGATGTTAAAAATGCCTTCTGTAACGCCCCAGTCCTAAAATACGTAGGAATAGGAACATAATCATGCCAGCCGTATAATAAATATACGTAAGCTGTAAAATGCAGTAAACCACAACTAACAAATCTCATCCACAAAATGAAAGAATAAAAGATATCATATAATCAACTATAAAATTGTCATTTGGTACATGTAGTTGGGCGGAGAAAAATCCACTATCAACTATGAAAAGAAATACATAACAAAGGAAAGATTTTGGCGAGCGAAGCAAAGACGATCTAAGTGCAATCATCCTCCAAGAAGTAGAGATGATCATGGCCATGGCTAAAACACCTGCAAAAGGCAAGAGCACACACCTGGCGAGATAACCAGGTCCTCAGAGGGACGTAACAAGACACATAATATCATGCCAATATAACTGAATATAAATTGCTCAATAAATAAGTCAATTAAATTATAACATGGTCCAATACACACCATTGAACTAGAGTACCATCCCCCCAACCAAACAAGGACAGGAGATGGTAAACTAATTTACGATGACGTATCTTTCCATGATATGAATCCAATATAGTATCCGGACCCCGACAAGGTTCAATACCTTCTCATTGAAGTAGTAAGCCTACACCTACAACCAAACAAGGACAAGGTGTGGCGAACTAATCCGTGACAAGTTATTGTTTCAAGCCACGGTCAGATACAAGTACCCAAACCAAGAGTACTCATACCTAACGGATAAGTGCGCCTAACCAAATCTAAGTGAATACAGTTTTAAGAACAGTTCATGGTCGCATGACTACCGGGTCAAGTCAAAAAAATACCAATACAGTATGGTACCTCACTAGCGAGTCACAACACCAAATACTATTCCGCAGTATCTAGCGAGTCTATAGCATATAGTCTACCTATCGTTCCTCAGTAGCGAGCGAGTCTACGATAGATAGGGTGGTAGTCAACTTCCAATCATGTTCTTTCCGCCCAATGCCAACTCATAACTGCTAAGTCTTCTAGCATTCAATTATATTAGCAGTTATTTCCTAACGCATGGCTTATACGTACTGGTGGCCAGCCAATTACGTATGTTCGAGTCCTATATTGACTCACAATAACGTGGTATAAATGTGGCAAGGCCTAATAAATGCAACGCACAAGGTGGTCCCTTAATGTCACGACTCGCACCCGCTTTTTCGGATACAAGACATGTCCAAGCCAGCCTACGCCGCAGAGTCGGCGGTAGAACGCTGTCAAGCCCGCAAGAAATAAATGCTCAAAATAAACTTTATTGCTCATTCACATTTCTAGATTTATTACAACATTTATAATATTTAAAATTAAAGAAAATACAAAGTTCTCACAATTAATAAAAATAATACAACTGCTATCTATTTCTAGGTTGACCTCTGCATACCCAAGTCTTCCCAATGCTAAGAGTGATCGCGGCTAAACCTGAAAAATATTGGTTTCCAGTCAGGAATGGAACAAGTACACAAACCGACGATAATACGAAAACACAATAGAATTAACAAGACATGAAAATAACATATGAGATATAAAAAACTAGAAGATAACTGATGACATGGCACGGTGGAGAAGAAAAGAAAAAATAAAAGACATCTACCTAGGTGGTGCGAAATATCCGTTTCGACATGTAACGACTAGAGGGTAAATATGGCACACTGCACGTGTCGTGTGCAGCTGCTATCATTCACGAAAGACACGGGGGATAGTTCTGGGTAGTCCACATATCTACTAAGATATTTCCCCTTCCGACTACTCCGTGTGACGAGCGTGTCAACAAGCAGCAAGATATATGTATAAACATAAATTGAAAAGACTACTATGAATCGAAAAGCAATCAGAAAGTGAACTTGCCTGAGCTCCTTAGCTGGAGAAACCAATAATACAACCACATCAGATGAGTCACTAAAGTCAACACATGCAAAAATCTCCAGATGCTAAAATAAACAGTACCGACGTTCTCAGAATAGTCAAATTAGCTAGGATTGCCTTTTCTTAAATCCAATTCTGGACACAGGGGCAAAACGATAATTTTGGACAAAAACGATGTCCGCCGTTGGACCTGCTTTGCACCAAAAAGTGTGCCAGAGTCAACGGTCTCTAAAGTCATCAAACTATATATCAACAAGTCTGGTTTTTCGATACGAACCCAACCGTATGTCCAAAGTTGGATTCCGGCGGGCCGTGCACAAAATCGCCCGTTGAGTCGGACTGTGGGGCCCGCAAAACGGCATTCCGATTAAACTGTCTCAGAATTCGACCAAACTTGGCATACAGGACCAGAAAAATGATACGGTCCTGTTGGCGTAAGTTTCGTCTCGATCTGACGAACGTGCACGAAGTAATTGAGAAACTTGCACAGAGGCCGATACGGTAAATTTCGGCGGATACGCATCAAATTTGTCGCGCACATGCGACCAATTTGAATTCCGTCAAAGCTCACACGACCACGAAGCCGTTATGCACCTTTCAATGCTTTTGGTTCGCGACTACGCACCCGGATTGGCGGGACGCACGTCGTATCGGACAAATTTTTAGTTTTTAAAACATGTTTTTGGGAAACTTTAGAATTCGATTTCTTGACGCATAGTCGATGATTTCTGAATCCAAAAATAGGATTATGAAGCCCTATATGTTGTCTAAAAGTGTCTTCAAATAGTTTTTCTAATATGGCATTAGATCGATCAGAATCGATCTTCAAACATGGAGGGTTGGACTGCACTAGTGTTCTCTTTTCTACAGGTTTTCGACCAACTTCGGGTCGATTTTGTGTGTTGGTCGTGCGACTTGATCAAAACCTAACTACTAGAGTCCCTAGATGGTTATATGGGCTGTCCATACGATTTTACGAAATTGAAAACCGTCGAGTATACACGAAGTAATAACATAATGAAATCGGTACCTCGGTGTACCGCTGCTGTGTTGCTCCCTGTGCAGGCCGAGCGTTTGGCCGGCGGTTGGCCACCCCGGCGGAGGTGCGGTGGCTGCGTGTGCACGGCGGAGCCCTAGGGGCGTGCGCACGTCTGGGGGCGGTGGTCGAGTATTCATCTAGGGTTTTTTTTCTTCCTCTTCCTCTCTGTTGCTCGCGCTCGTATAAGTACTCGGGGTTTTGTTCTACTGCTCGATTTGGGGAACCATTGCTCGGGCTTGTGGTTCTGGGTAGCTGGGCTCGGTTCGAGTATTGGGGGGTTAGGCTGGCCCGACCTCAGCTGGGCTCAGTTGGCCGGGCCAGCCACTGTTTCTTATCCCTTTTTTTCTGTTTTAATTAATTCTTTTCTATTTTCATTTCCTTTTTCTCCATTTCTATATACAATAAGTATATATATGCATATTCACACACACGTACGTATATATATACACGTATACATTATATATATATATATATATATATATATACACACAAACACACACACACACATACACTATTTTATATATTTATATATACGCACACATATATTTAATATATATTTATTCATACACACAATACACTTGTATATATACTTCCACATATATATAATATTTGTATAATTCCAAGTACCTATTTTATATGATTCCAATACACCTTTATATATATATTATATAAGTATACATTCTTAAATATAATATGCACATATTCATATAGAATTAGCATATGTGTAGCTGAAAAAGAGTTATAAATGTATACACATATATTTATCCAAAACTGCATCAATATAATATTATAAAAGTATTTATCCAATAGAATATCGATTCAGTAATAATAAAATTTACTAATCACCACAAATAATACAATAATAAACTAATTAATTATTTATAAAATCTAATAATCACCATTTTAAATAAAATAAAATATTTCAAAATTTTTGGAAAGGGGAGCTACAAATCTACCCACCTTAAAAATAATTTCGTCCTCGAAATTCTAATTCATAATATTACTTAAAATATTTTATATCCACTTCCTAGCCATTTGTAACTATATGTCTTCGAGGACTTCTACCCACCTTTGGTCACTCTACTCCCTCGAAAGTAAAATCTTATCATCTTCTAACTAGCTGCTAGCAATCCTTCTAACAGATATCTTAATGCATATGACATCTATAATCCTCTCTTATCTATTAAGCAACCCAAAATTTAACAAGCAACATTTTTTTACACAAGTAGCTAAGAATTATTTATGGGTTCTAATAAACATGACCATTCGTCACTCTGAAATAAAAAGGACATGAAGATAAGAAAGATTAATCGAGAGAAAATATGAAGCTTCAAGGACGGTAAAGAGTATCCAATGATACAGATAGAGAGAAGGTTTATGAACCATTAACTTATTTTCTAGATTGGGCTACTCTAGTCCAGTCACCTGATATATCAAAGAATCCTTCATTTCTTAGAGGGTCTTGCAATCCATGCGATACGAAAATTTCGTTCTCGAAATTAATCTAAACAAGGTTATATAATAGAACGGAATTTGAGAAATCAGATTGTGACCTTTTCCAGTGCTTATTTAAACACATGAGCAAGGGATATAACTGCAATACAAGATCGAATCGCAATTTCCAGATAGTTGAAATAAGGGTTACGAATGACTTTGTATTCTAAGAGGTGGAGAGTAAATAATAGGTATAGAGACCTATTTTCAGTAGTTCGGTTTTATAGTCTAAATACGGTGGTATGCATGGATGGACTTTAATGGGTTTTAATGGGTTCCCTATCTGGACATCCCCCGTTGGTTGGATGATCATTGGGTTTCAATCTATATTGACGGGACAAGATCCTAACTATTTCTACTAGGTCAGGGTAACTTAGAGTAGGCTTCTACCCAAGGGGTTGCGCTAGTTGCTAGTCAGGTTGGTTAGCTAGGTCCCTACAGCTCAAAATGTGCCTTCAGTGACTTTGTGTTTAAGGAGCACATGAGACCTCAATTGGGGTGTCACACTAGTGGCATGTGTATAGTGGGCTTCGAGTAGCTCACTACCATATTGGTCGAAGGAATTGAGTCAAGGTTGAGGCTCTAATGGAAGTCAAAAAGCATACGATTACTATGGTAAGGGTTATAGCTAGTCCCTTTTGACCTAAAAGTTGTACCATAAAAATAGAGTACAAGGGGACGTGTTTGAGTGGGACATGATATACCTTGGTGAAGGTGAACTCGTCTAGATTTTACATATAAAATTTGTTGGAAGGTAGCAGCTGGTCTCGTGCTCCGAATATTGATGACACGGCCGGGGACACAAAATGATCTAAATGGGAAGTGGGAGTTCATAGGGTATTAATTATCATCCTGATGGAAATCATTCTAATCAATCGGTAATTCTCGTATATCCTAAAATTTTAGAAAGCTTACAGTCTACCCACCTTAGAAGCTAGGACATGGTTTTAGAAATAATGAGGTTAGCCAGGTTCTAAAGTCTGGATATTGTACCCCGACTCTTGTTAATAAAGGATAAGGCACGACGTATCGGGATACGGTAGGTATAAGTCAAGTCAAGGGTCGTTCCTCAATAAATAGAAAATGAGTGCGTATACAATGACACATGGTCGGTAAGATAGAGAGATATACACATCCATGGTATACAAGAGTTATCGACGGGGATAACCAACTCTAAGGCACATCATATGAAAAGTTATCTAACAAATGAGTCGTAAATTTCTATTTGTGTCAAACCTTTCAGACTATTGCCATAAGGGCTCTAGTTAAAGCAAGCTTCAACAAATAATTAGAGGCTCACAATAATTGGTCTCTTGAGAATAGATAGTCTCCTAGGTTGGCATTTGGTCAAAGGGAAAGATCCCAATCATTCTCGGACTCCAATGACCAGAAGATCATGATAGTAGGTTTAGGGTCGCAGAGAGGACGAGTAACTTAAGGCAAGGTTCTAGTCACAGGGCTGGCCGATGGTAGCTACACCTGCATATACAACTATCATAGCCATGGGAATACTCTGTATCTATCTATCAATTACGAGTTTTTGTCTTTCCAATCAGTGAAAGACAAAAACAATAAAGAGTTCAAGAGAGATGTCACTGAATACAATTACGTGATTCAAAGGCGAATGTATAATTCAAGAGGAATTGTTAAAGCAATCGCGGATGAGATCCTGGATATCTCTATATCTCAGCCCACGTAGGGTAATTAAATGAAGAGCGAACCAAATGCATCATGGTTGATCAGACCGTAATACAATGATTATGATTAAACAATATGTTAGCGGACGTCCCCAATAAACATATGTCTTGAATCAAGCCCGATAAATGAGTAAGCTTGTAAAAACTAGGCTGTAATAGCAGCATTGGTCAAGATAGCCAAAATATAAGTAGGCGAGATTTTTTGGGAAGGAGGCACAAGTAGTTCAAGTTTTGAGAGAATTAAAATCCTTACCTGGTGTTCTTGCCTATACAGTCAACCTATTATCTTCTTACCTATAAGGCTTTAGTCGACTAATGGGTTATGGACTTCTGAACTCTATATTCTAGGTAAACCTATTAGTGTCAGTTAATTATCTCGTTAATAGATCACATGGACCACATGATGCTAAGTTGAGGGGCATGCTACCACTTACAGAGCTTCCACTAGTATTGGCATTGGGTCTTAAGGGACATACATGGCATTTTCTATCCTCTATAGTATCCTAAACTGACAATCACGCCTGAAGTCATTTTACCGAGAATTTTGTCTCGCTCGTATACTCTGGCTGGGGTAAACCCTTGGTTCCGTGATTCAAATGTGATAGACTATCGGGTACTCTACCTTATATTGACATAAGAGTATCTAAGATCTAAAGAGGTCAACGAAGGTATAGTCTTAGCAATGTTCTATAACCTATGATCCTCGAAATGATTTCAATTCTATGGGTTGTGCCTCGCCAGTGCGCTGCTGTCTAGTCATCGCAGTCGTTTAATTACTCTAACTATATTCCTAAGAACGTCAAAGAGCTGCTAGGGATTCGACTTAGTTGGCTATGGTAGAAAGTGTAAACGCCTGCCTGTAAGTCTCAATCCTTAAAGTAAAAGGTTGACCGGGGGAATTAACTGACGACAACAAAAATAAGGACATCCTAACATTTATCTCAAATATATTCCAAATAGTTGAGGAAAAAACTTTGAATCAAATCTAACTCGGGATTCATACAGGAATAACAAAATCAGAAATTATAAACTAACTCCTTACAGCAAAAGAAAATTTAAATAGACAATTCTATCTTATGATATAAGATTTATATCTAATAAATCAAAAAAAAATTAAACAGTTTATCAAAATTAATGCCTTAATTATAGGCAAGCCTAACATACCAAGCGAATAGTATATCCACATTGGATCACATTGTCATATCAAAGGTAATAGTGTACCTATAGGGATCTAGCAAGCTATCTAAATTGCATGGCTTATCGAATAACCTTAACTACCCAACGGTCAATTTGAACAAGGGACTCCTAGTCCTAGTTATTCTCCTAAATTATTTTAATCCTAATTGTGAATGACCATTTCCTGGGAGCAGGCTCGCAATGGTACGACTAACTTAAGTACCATCACGAGTTCACAATCTTTTGCGAAAACTGACCGGCATGGGCCACCACAAAAACTTGTCACGATCCGCACCCGCTTTTCCGGATACGAGACGTGTCCAAGCCAGCCTACGCCACAGAGTCGGCGGTAGAACGCTGTCAAGCCTGCAAGAAATAAATGCTCAAAATAAACTTTATTGCTCATTCACATTTCTAGATTTATTACAACATTTACAATATTTAAAATTAAAGAAAATACAAAGTTCTCACAATTAATAGAAATAATACAACTGCTATCTATTTCTAGGTTGACCTCTGCATACCCAAGTCTTCCCAATGCTAAGAGTGATCGCGGCTAAATCTGAAAAATGTTGGTTTTCAGTCAGGAATGGAACAAGTACACAAACCGACGACAATACGAAAACACAATAGAATTAACAAGACATGAAAATAACATATGAGATATAAAAAGCTAGAAGATAACTGATGACATGGCACGGTGGAGAAGAAAAGGAAAAATAAAAGACATCTACCTAGGTGGTGTAAAATATCCGTTTTGACATGTGAACGGCTAGAGGATAAATATGGCACAATGTACGTGTCGTGTGCAGCAGCTATCATTCACGAAAGACACAGGGGGATAGTTCTGGGTAGTCCACATGTCTACTAAGATATTTTCCCTCCCGACTACTCCGTGTGACGAGCATGTCAACAAGAAGCAAGATATATGTATAAACATAAATTGAAAAGACTACTATGAATCAAAAAGCAATCAGAAAGTGCACTTGCCTGAGGTCCTTAGCTGGGGAAACCGATAGTACAACCACATCAGATGAGTCACTAAAGTCAACACATGCAAAAATCTCCAGATGCTGAAATAAAGAGTACCAATATTCTCAAAATAGTCAAATTAGTTAGGATTGCCTGTCCTTAAGTCCAATTCTGGACACAGGGGTAAAACGGTAATTTCGGACAAAAATGATATTCGCTGTTGGACCTGCTTTGCACCAAAAAGCGTGCCAGAGTCAACGGTCTCTAAAGTCATCAAACTATATGTCAACAAGTCCGGTTTTTCGATACGAACCCAACCGTATGTCCAAAGTTGGATTCCGGCGGGCCGTGCACAAAATCGCCCGTTGAGTCGGACCGTGGGACCCGAAAACGACGTTCCGATTCAACTGTCTCAGAATTCGACCAAACTTGGCATACAGGACCAGAAAAATGATATGGTCCTGTTGGCGTAAGTTTTGTCTCGATCTGACGAACTGCACGAAGTAATTGAAAAACTTGCACAGAGGCCGATACGGTAAATTTTGGCGGATACACATTAAATTTGTCGCACACACGCGACCAATTTGAATTCCGTCAAAGCCCACACGACCATGAAGCCGTTACGCACCTTTTGATGCTTTCGGTTTGCGACCACGTCGCCCGGATTGGCGGGACGCACGTCGTATCGAAAAAATTTCTAGTTTTTAAAATAGGTTTTTAGAAAACTTTGGGATTCGATTTCTCGACGCGTAGTCGATGATTTCCGAATCCACAAAAAGGATTATGAAGCCCTATATGTTGTTTAAAAGTGTCTTCAAATAGTTTTTCTAATATGGCATTAGATCGATCAGAATCGATCTTCAAACATAAAGGGTTGGACTGCACTAGTGTTCTGTTTTCTACAGGTTTTCGACCAACTTCGGGTCGATTTTGTGTGCTGGTCGTGCGACTTGATCAAAACCTAATTACTAGAGTCCCAAGATGGTTATATGGGCTGTCCATACGATTTTACGAAATTGAAAACCGTCGAGTATACGCGAAGTAATAACATAATAAAATCGGTACCTCGGTGTACCGCTGCTGTGTTGCTCCCTGTGCAGCCCGAGCGTTTGGCCGGCGGTCGGCCACCCCGGCGGCGGCGTGGTGGCTGCACGCGCGCAGCGGAGCCCTAGGGGCGCGCGTGCGTCTGGGGGCGGTGGTCGAGTATTCATCTAGGATTTTTTTTTTCCTCTTCCTCTCTGTTGCTCGCGCTCGTATAAGTACTCGGGGTTTGGTTCTACTGCTCGGTTTGGGGAAACATTGCTCGGGCTTGTGGTTCTGGGTAGCTGCGCTCGGTTCGAGTATTGGGGGGTTATGCTGGCCCGAGCTCAGTTGGGGTCGGTTGGCCGGGCCAGCCACTGCTTCTTATCCCTTTTTTTCTGTTTTAATTAATTATTTTCTATTTTCATTTTCTTTTTCTCCATTTCTATATGCAATAAGTTTATATATGCATATACACACACACGTACGTATATATATACACGTATACATATATATATATATATATATATATATATATATATATATAAAATATATATATATATATTACGTTTTTATACATATATTTATATATATATTTTTTTTTATATTACGTTTTATATTACGTATATATTACGTTTATATATATATATATATATATATATATATGTATAAATCATCCCTTTCATGAAAATCAGTCCCAAAAACCCCTATGTGATTGTGTGTGTGTGTGTGTGTGTATGTGTGTGTGTGTGTGTGTGTGTGTGTGTGTGTGTGTGTGTGTGTGTGTGTGTGAGAGTCTATGAGAGGTAATAGGGAATTATCATGTTAGCAAGGTAAGGTAAATTAGTGCTGTGTTAGAGAGTGAGTTATAAGTTAGATATGGTATTGAGTTGAGAGTGGTGTCTAATATTATAGATGGGTTAGAGTATGGCTAGATTTAGAGCTAGAGTTGAGTGGTATCATAGGATACCAATATGGTATCTTAGGGTAAATAGGATTTACCCTATTTCTAAGATAAGGTAATTGCCTATAGCTAAGGTATGTGATTTAGGGTTTAAGATATAAGTGAAGTTGGGTTCCCTTGGTTGGTAATGGTCAGAAATAGTGATCTTAGACTAGTTTTGACCTCGGTTGACCGTTTTGACCAAAAGTCAACGAAAGTCAACCGAAAGTCAAACTTAGCCTAAAAATGACTAGAATTGACCGAAACCAATCCAAAGTTGACAGTTGACTGAAAGTCAACAGTTGGTCAACGTTAGCCTAGTTTGACCTAGGGTTGACCTAGAGTTGACCAGAGTTGACCAGTTGACCAAAAGTCAACTGTAAGTCAACCTTTATTGACTTGGATTGACTTCTAGTGACCTAGTATGACCTAGTTTAACCTAGTTTGACTTAGACTTGCATATCATAACTTAAATTAGTTTTCCTTTTATTATAAAACCATGTTTTGACTTGTAGTACCTCATCTTTAGGTCTGTGATTATTCTGAGCGTCTGTTCACCTTATCAGCTCAGGACCACATGTGAGTACATTCGCTGATAGTTTTTATTGTCTTGATATCTGCTATATCCGATTCAGTTATAGTGTCTTACTTATTTTCCAGACACGATAGTTCATGTACTAGTATTTGTTGGATCATAACATGAGATGTTGTTCCTAGATTTTCTTGGTATATTGGTACATTTTCTGTCTTGTTCCCTGTACTTGTATAGACACCGATTTCTAAAGGGACTTGTTACCCTCTTATGGAATCCCATGTCATGACGTGTCATGTCCGGATCCTTTATACTATTCGGGGATGGGGAGTTATTAGTGGTTGTGTGATCAAAATTCCTACTTGTTTTTCATATTTGTACTTGTTACTTGTTCATAGCTAAAACCTCGCTCACGACGGGTAAAACCTGACCCCACTTGTTCATAGCTTTCCATGGTGGCCGGCCTGATCCTGCTCTGTTGTACACTTGTTCATAGCCGATCAGATGGAAAGCCTGATCATGTTTCCCAAGCTGATCACATAACGCACTAATAATTCAAGGCACAGTTTATATTTATTTATTATAGGAGGCTAAGTTCTATTCAGGAGAAGGGTTATAACCCCGGTCCTTGTTTGGTTTACGGGTTGTAACTTAGTTTCCGAATAGTTTCCAAGTCATCTTATAAATTGTCGTCCTATTCAGTACTCACATCCTATTATATATTTTTTATTGATTTTGTCTTGTATTTCACATGTTCTACATGCTCTTATGCTATACCTTGATTGGAGGCTAAATTCTGTTCGGGAGAAGGATTACAACCCCGGTCCTTATTTGGTTTAAGGATTGTAACTCGGCTTCCGAATAGCTCCCAAGTATTCCTATATCTTTGTCTTGTATTTCATTATACTGTCTCTTATAGAATTTGTCAATTCATATGGAACTGATGTTAGTGTTTGTACTTGCTCATTTTTCTGACAGGATATCGTTGATATATTACAGATGTTTCTGAGGCAGACTGCTCGACCTACTATGAAAACGAGATAGATGGATACTTAGGCCAGGACTGTGGTCTGTTAGTTGAGCCACTAGACTTTGTATACCCAGAGTAGTTAGTTTAGTTAGATTTGTCTGGACTGCGATCCAGCTTTTATTTTAGACTGTAGTAGCTTATATTTATATTTTGTGACTCTGTGATGTTGTTTGTTTCTCTCCGGCTATGTTGGATGTTGAACTCATTTCCTGTTTTCATATCTATCATATTTCCTTTCAGTGCTATCTACCTTAGTTTTATCTTGTGATTGAGTTATGTCATATATATTCCTCCGTACGGAGATGACAGGTACCCTTATACTGTTTAGTATAGTTTTTGTAGACGACCTATACAGCATTCTACTGCCGATTCTGTGACGTAGGCTGGACGTAACCACGTGCTCGTACCCCTAATCAGGGTGCCGGTCGTGACACATTTTTTTGGTGGCCCATGCAGGTCGATGTCGCAATTATTGCGATCTCGTATTGGTGCTCGACTTAGAGTACTAATTACGAGCCTGCGACCAGGACATAGGATCTAGGATATGATAGGAGTTACTCAATCACATTTTAGAAAAATTCTGATCTTTTGATTTCCGTGACAACTCTTCTTGCATTGAACTCAATTGTCCTTCCTTGATATTCCTTATCATGTGCCATATTGATCTCCTTGTTTTAATATATCCTCAGGATGACGATTACCCGCTCTCAGGCAGCAGGATCTAGTGCTGTTCCAAAGAGGCCCTATCCGGTAGGACCTCCATCTCCGGCTGCGGGAGCTGCAGTTGAGGGAGTTGCCACCCCAGTTCATGTCCTTCAGACGAAAGTAGCAGCGATAGTTCCAGGAGGTCTTCCACCTCCAGCAGAGGGACCGTCTATAGTCATTCCTGAGACTCTTCCACCGCCGCCTCCGCTACCGACTGATGCACAGTAGATGATGGACCTTCTATAGCAGATGATGCAGACCCAGAGGGCCCAGGCAGAGGCACAGCAGCATCAGGATGACGCATCCCATTGCCAGACAGAGGTGCTACAGCAGAGCATGGAGAACTCCCACCAGCTGGCGATGGCTAGTAGTTGAGAGGGTAGTCTCGGGTACAGTTCAGGGTGCCCTAGTTCAGCAGCAGAGTCAGGGGAGGCCTGTCACTTATCTTGATTTTAAGAAGATGAACCCGAGGGACTTCAAGGGTACCGAGGGTATCCTGTATGCAGATGACTGGTTGGAGGACGTCCAGAGGAGCCTGGAGTTAGTAGAGGTTCCGAGGGGGCTATGGGTCACATCTACGGTGAGTCAGTTCTTCGACATCGTCTTGACGCGGTTTCGAACGGATCCTTGTGCATCGGTAAGGGGTTTGACATGGGAGAACTTCAGGCGGCTCTTTAAGGAGAAGTTCTACCTCGATGTGGCTCTGACAGCTCTGGAGTCCCAGTTCGTCGGATTGGAGCAAGGAAACTCGTCGGTGGACGAGTATGCAGCAGAGTTCTTCCGTCTGAGTAGGTTTGTATCAGATCTGATCCAGGATGAGGGGTATAAGGCCCGCAAGTTCCAGAGGGGCCTTATTCATGCGGTTCACACTTGTACTTTCGGGCGACGCGATGCGACCTTCGAGCAGATACTGATGGAGGCACAGATAGCAGAGGAGGACTTCGGCCTCAAGCTGAAGAGGGGCAGTGACGTTCTTGGAGCGAGTTTCAGTACGGGGCCGGCAAAGCGTCCTCACTTCCAGCAGAGGCAGATTCAGCAGCAGCCTAAGTTACAGCTTCAGCAGGTACCAGCAAGGGCCCACCAGCAGCAGGGTCAGGGCCAGAGGCAGGCAATATAGTGTGCTTTCTGCGGGAAGTCGGGGCACACCCGGGAGGTTTGTCGGATGAGGCTGGGAGTTTGTTTATTCTGTGGAGCTCCAGATCACCATATGAAGAACTGTGCTGCTCGTGCAGCCAGACAGACAGGCCAGGACAGGGTACAACAGGCTAGGGAAGGCCAGCAGGGGCGAGCTTTCGCCATGACAGTTGAGGACACTCAGGAAGTAGCAGGACAAATTGCAGGTTCCAATCTTTCAATCTCATTTCCGCATTGCCTCCTTATAACTGTCTTGAAATTCGATTCCATCTGTTCCTTGATCGTTTGATAAAATTTTGTTCTTGTGATGTGATTTTTTTCTGAGATAAGTCGTATGGGTTAGGTTGTCTCGATTATGAGATTTTAGAATCCTCTAAGGTTATGCTAGTAGGCATAGTGAGGACATATAGTCGGATTATGGACGTATTTCTCGGGTGTGGGAATTTAAGGTTTTCGCTGCCAAGCATGCGACAATACGAAAATTTTAAATACCATGATTCTAGAGGTATGTACCTTAGTCGAGGACTCTGTGATTATCGTAGCCTTGCTCACTAGCATGACAGAGATTCTGAGTATCATGATTTTGGATAGACGCATAGTATTATCGAACTGCATAATTTTTTGTGATTGCTTTGTTTTAATTTCGAGGACGAAATTTTTTTTAAGGTGGATAGATTTGTCACCCCCAGTTTTCAAGAACAGGAGTTTTTTGGTCATTTCCCACTTTAGAATAATTTTGGAATTATTTTTATTTATGATATTATTTTGGGGTTATTTGAGTCGGGTTCGAATTTTAACTCAATCCGACTTGTATCGGGGACCCGGGGTAGCTTTGACTCTAGTGGGACCCATTCATTAGTTAGGCATGGCCCACATGACAATATTTTAGTTAGTATGTTAGACTAATTATTCATGAATAGGTTTGGTTTAATTAGAGACTTAAAACTAGACTAATTTAGCCTCAACCTAAAATCTATTCCTAATATTAATCAATAAGACAAGTGGGGGTATTTTAGACATTTGGATAAGGGGACACCTATGCCACACTTGGTCGACCAAGACTAGAGGGATAGGGATGAGCCTCTCACTTGTTATTATCCCCAAATTTTCTCTCTCTTATTCTTCCCCAAAATTAGAGAGGAGCTTCCATTCATTTCCATCTCAAATCAACCCCTTTCTTCATCAATCCCTTTCTTTTCTTCTCTATTTTCATCAAGAGGAGGAGCTAGCTAGATTTGGGAAGTTTTGGATCTTGTTCGTGTCCTTTTGGAGGTCTCTTCGTGTCGGTGTCGTATCGAAATGAGTTTCCTTGGATTTGATCACCCGGAAGGTATAATCTCTCCTCTATTTCATTCCTACATGCATTTAGGACCATTTTGAATCCATAGGAATGACCCCCATGGTTGTATCTCCATTTGTGTCCATTTTGGGGTCCATTTGGAGGTCATTATGATGTGTCCTTATATAGTTTTCTGTCCTAGTGGGAAATCCCCAATTTTGGACACACCAAGTTGTTGATATATTGTATGAATGGTTTATTTTCTATTTTTATCTCAGATTTTAGATTGCTAGAGTGTAGTTCTTCAATATATCATACTGTATCTTATATATATATTTTCATTTGTTTTATGTATGTGTGTGTGTGTGTGTGTGTGTGTATATATATATATATTTTTATATATATATATATATATATATATATATATATATATATATATATATATATATATATATATATATAAAATATATATATATATATATATATTTTTTATGAATGGTTTATTTTCTATTTTTATCTCAGATTTTAGATTGCTAGAGTGTAGTTTTTCAATATATCATACTGTATCTTATATATATATTTTCATTTGTTTTATGTATGTGTGTGTGTGTGTATATATATATATATATATATATATATATATATATATATATATATATATATATATATATATATATATATATATATATATGTGTGTGTGTGTGTGTGTGTGTGTGTGTGTGTGTGTATATTGTGTAATATATATATATATATATATATATATATATATATATATATATATTGTGTGTGTCATGTATATATTTATTGGTGTGTGTGTGGTGTGGTTGTTTTGGTGTAGGCGTGTGTGGGGAGTTGAGAGTGAGAGAGTGATATAGAGAGTGTTAGAGAATGAGATATAGAGAATAATAAAGAGAGTGTTAGAGAGTGAGGGAGTGTGAAGGAATTGGGGGGGGACTGCTGTCCTGTAGCAGCAGTGCAGACTGCTCGAGAGGGAGAGAGCTGCTGCCCCTTGGCAGCAGCAGTTAAGCACAGCAGTAGCAGAAGTATGCAACTGCAGCAGTAGCAGTTGGGAGAACTGCTGCAGTAGCAGCAATGTGAGGGAGAGAGGGGCAGCCATCCATATCCCCTTTCATCCATTCATTCACCCCTTCATCAATTCATTCATTCATTAATACATTCAACCAATTCAGGCCCCTCCATCCACATATATTCATTAATCCATCCTTTCACTCATTCAGTCACACACATAGCTATTAGTCCATTCAATAACAGTTTACACATTCACCTATCCATTCATTTAACACACATTCACCTATCCATTCATTCAACACATAGCTATTAATCCATTCAATAACAGTCTACACGTTCACCTATCCATTCATTCAACATACATTCACCTATCCATTCATTCAACATTCATTCAACATTCATCATTCATCCATTCATTTATGCATCCAAATTCAGCCATAGTCCATCCATTCATTTATACATGCATTCACCTTTCATTCATCCATTCAAACATATATATCCATATATCCATTCACCCAATTCCTCCATTCATTCTTCCACATCCATACATCCATTCATCTATTCACCCCTTCATTCATTCATTCATACACCCATTCATTCAATCATCCCTTTCATCAAAATCAGTCTCAAAAACCCCGATGTGATTATGTGTGTGTGAGAGAGAGTCTATGAGAGATAATAGGATATTATCATGTTAGCAAGATAAGGTAAATTAGTGTTGTGTTTGAGAGTGAGTTATAAGTTATATATGGTATTGAGTTGAGAGTGGTGTCTAATATTATAGATGGGTTAGAGTATGGCTAGATTTAGAGCTAGAGTTGAGTGGTATCATAGGATACCAATATGGTATCTTAGGGTAAATAGGATTTACCCTATTTCTAAGGCAAGGTAATTGCCTATAGCTAAGGTATGTGATTAAGGATTTAAGATATAAGTGAAATTGGGTTCCCTTGGTTGGTAATGATCAAAAATAGTGCTCTTAGACTAGTTTTGACCTCGGTTGACCGTTTTGACCAATAGTCAACGAAAGTCAACCAAAAGTCAAACTTAGCCTAAAAGTGACTAGAATTGATCGAAACCAAACCAGAGTTGACCAGTTGACTGAAAGTCAACAGTTGGTCAACGTTAGCCTAGTTTGACCTAGGGTTGACCTAGAGTTGACCAGTTGACCAAAAGTCAACTGTAAGTCAACCTTTGATCCAGTTTGACCTAGTTTGACTTGGATTGACTTTCAGTGACCTAGTATGACCTAGTTTGACCTAGTTTGACTTAGACTTGCATATCATGACTTAAATTAGTTTTCCTTTCATTATAAAACCATATTTTGACTTGTAGTATCTCATCTTTAGGTTTGTGATTACTCTGAGCGTCTGTTCACCTTATGCGCTTAGGATCACATGCGAGTACATTCACTGATAGTTTTTATTGTCATGATATCTACTATATCCGATTCAGTTGTAGTGTCTTACTTGATTTCTAGACACGATAGTTTACGAACTAGTATATGTTGGATCATGACATGAGATGTTGTTTCTAGATTTTCTTGGTATATTGGTACATTTTCTGTCTTATTTCATGTACTTGTATAGACACCGATTCCTAAGGGGACTTGCTACCCTCTTATGGAATCTCGTGTCATGTTCAGATCCTTTATAATATTCGGGGATGGGAAGTTATTAGTGGTTGTGTGATCAAAATTCCTATTTGTTCTTCACACTTGTACTTGTTACTTGTTTATAGATATACCCTCGCTCACGACTAAAGCCTGACCCCACTTGTTCATAGCTTTCCATGGTGTCCGGCCTCATCCTGCTCCGTTGTACACTTGTTCATAGTCGGTCAGATGGAAAGCCTGATCATGTTTTCCAAGCCGATCACATAACGCACTAATAATTTAAGGCACATTTTATATTTATTTATTATAGAAGGCTAAGTTCTGTTCAGGAGAAGGGTTACAACCCCGGTCCTTGTTGGGTTTACGGGTTGTAACTTAGTTTCCGAATAGTTCCCAAGTCATCTTATAAATTGTTGTCTTATTCAGTACTCACATTATGTTATATATTTTCTGTTGATTTGGTCTTGTATTTTACTTGTTGTACATGCTCTTATGCTATACCTTGATTGGAGGGTAAGTTCTGTTCGAGAGAAGGATTACAAGTTCGGTCCTTGTTTGGTTTAAGGGTTGTAACTCGGCTTTCGAATAGCTCCCAAGTCTTCCTATATCTTTGTCTTGTATTTCATTATACTGTCTCTTATAGAATTTGTCAATTCATATGAAAATGCTGTTAGTGTTTGTACTTGCACATTTTTCTGACAGGATATCGTTGATATATTACAGATGTTTCTGAGGCAGACTGCTCGACCTACTATGGGGTCGAGATAGATGGAGACTTAGGCCAGGACCGTGGCCTGTTAGTTGAGCCACTAGACTTTGCATACCAAGAGTAGTTAGTTTAGTTAGGCTTGCCTGGACTGCGATCCAGCTTTTGTTTTAGAATGTAGTAGCTTATATTTATATTTTGTGACTGTGTTGTTGTTTGTTTCTCTCCGGCTGTGTGAAACCCATATTTTGTGATTAATTAATAATAGTGTTTTAGTATTATTATTAGTATTTTTAATTATTATTATTATTATTATTATTATTATTATTTTAAGTGTTAAAAATCATTTCAAAATTTATTAAATAACATGGATTTTTGAATTCAGACCCAGACCCGAGTCCGAACCCAGACCCAGGCCTGAGCCCGAACCCAATCCCATTTCTTTTTCCTAAAATTTGATTTTGGTCAATAGGATTAAAAAATATATATTTTGAATGATTCTTTTGAGGAGCTGGTCCACGAGGGACCAGCAACCCCTCCCACTCGTTCTAGTCAGCCCCCTATTCTCCCTTTCCCTTATTTCTCCTCTCCACAAGCTTCCCCATTAACTTTCCTTTATTAACTTCTTTTCCCCCACTCCCTGGCTCACGACCAGAACCTCTCTTTCTCTCTTTCTCACAACTACTTCTTTCTCAAAACCCCTCTCTTCTTCCTTCAAGCTTCTTTCCCCCATCACGCTAAGCTCTCCTCAGCGTCCCTGCCGACCGTGCCCCTGCCTCCTTCAGTGCGCCCAAGCCGCGTGCCGCCCTCGCGGCCGAGCCCCGCGCCCGTCCCCCTCGTGCGCCCACACCAGCGCCCCCGCCGGCCTCTTCCAGGCCTGACGCCGCCCCTGACCCGCTGCCCTAGCACTGCGCCTCTACCCGCGCGGTCTCCCGACCCCCTGTGCGTCCTGGCGCAGCGTCTCTCTGGCCAGCACCCTTTCCGACTCCCCGATCTGCTGATTTGTGGCGACGACGCTGCTGTTCCAGCGCTGTCCTGGGAATACTTTACTGTTCGGAGCTCCTATTCTTTCTATAATTTCATCTGAGAGCTCTAGCCGAGCAACCGGAAGTATAACCCCTGTCCCGCCCATTTTTATTACAGTCGATGATGAGAAATGGTCCGCGATTCCCTTTGGGAATTCGGTTTTAGCGACGTCGTAATTTTTTTGGAACCTTCGGAAAGGTTCTGTGGATTATTTTGGATTCCCGGAATATTTCGGGAATGGATTTTTGGTATGTTTTAGCTTTTCGGATTTTTCCGGTAGCGTTCTGTGATTTTTGGGTTGGAATCGGACTTCCGAAAATTATTCGGGTCGTTCCGATTATTCTGTGGATTGGTTGTGGATTTTATATATATATATAAATTCGGGTTTTCCCTACTTTAGGATTTGCAGGAAAATTATCGGCGCTATTTCCCAGTTTTTGGGTTGACCAAAAACAGAGGAGATGCTGCCGAATTTTTCCGTAAATCCTAGATTATTTAAAAAAAATGAATTTAAAATGAATTTCGGAATTTTATTGATATTTGGTTTTGGGTGACGACCGTATCGGTCAATGGACCCGGCTAAGTGCAAACGAAACCGGTCCCGTCCGGACGTTGAGGCATTAGCCAAGTTGAGGATTGGACCATATCTGAGACTCTATTTTTATCTTTATTTTTACTATTAATTTTTGTTCATATTTTATTAATATTTCAGTTTATGACTAACGGCGGTTTTGTCTTATTTCAATTTATGTAAATAAATTATAATGGGCATAAGCCCAGCTGGCTGTGGTCTGTGACTATAATTGGTAGTGTAGATTTTTAATTATTTCTGGTTTTGCGAGTTTTTCTATTTTACGTGTAAAATGAATAAAAGTATTTTCGTATAAAATTAATTAAGATTTTTCCACCTAAAAATTGATAAGTTTATTATTAATTAAAAATCACGTATTTCTTACTAAATAAGAAAAGTTAGCTTTATATTTATAAACTATAAAAAATACCAAGTTTTCATAAAATAATCTGGCATCTACGATGTTTTTCGAATTCAAAAAAATATAAAACAATCTTTTTTCCTCGTATTAAATCAACGCACAATAATCGTATTTTCTGTGTTTGGTTAATTAAAAGAATTAAAATTTGATTAGGACGCAAATAGAGATTTCAACTAGCGTAGCTAGATTGGTGAACCTGAAATCTGAATCAATTTCTCGAATGTAGGAATTCGAGGACGATTCTGATTTCCTGTCTCGAAGTCTTCTACCTCTCTAGTCAATTCCTTTGAGGCAAGTATAGTTTATGTTAGTTTACAGTTATTTATTTAATCGCTTTACTGCAAGTCTAAACCACGATGCAAACACGAAACTCTCTCTGAGAGCACTGTAACTACTGGGGACTGGGGAATAGTGTAATGAGTATGACCATACTGTAACAAAATCCCTATCCTTTACTGTAACAAACCTAAGCCGGTCATATTTCATTGCCTGTTCAAATCACACTGTTTTACTGCTGAAAACTGTTCATGTTTAAACTGTTTAGAACTGCATGATTCTATTATTTATTTAACTGTTAAAATTAGCATGAATTGTACTTTGCTCCCTCCTGACTGGAGATACATTTTTAGGGGACATTGAGGACGCTGAGCTGTTAATCAGCAGCTACTACGACCCTGTGTTGTACCCAGTTGTGCTGCCAGAGTCCCCACAGGAGGACGTTGGGACTGAGGCCGATGATCCGGCCGATAGATAGATTTTCTTTTCTGCATTGTTGTTTAAATTTCAAATTCTGTTATTTCATTTCAGAACAATTTCCATTTGTATTTAAATTCCAAGTTTAATAAAGTTTATTTTCGATGTTGAGTTGTGACAAATAGTTGTGTTGTATGGTTACCTGCTACTGAACAGCTTACTGCCGCCGTCTCAACAACGGTGCAGGCTGGACATGATTCGGTTCGACCCAATTATTTGGAATCGGGTCGTGACATTCTCTCTCTTTCTTATATATATATATATATATATATATATATATATATATATATGTGTGTGTGTGTGTGTGTGTGTGTGTGACTCTTAGTCTAGTGGTAGTGGTGAGGCATGTGAGGAGGGATCTATATGTATATATAAATTTCAGTGCTAAATAAGTTGCAAAAGAATATTGATTAGGTGCTAAATAAAGATGCACGTGTATTAGATGCAAAACAATTAATAATAGTTGGAAGATATTAAAAAATGTAGATAAGCTAAAAGAAGAAGAAAGAAGAAGAAGAAGAAGAAGAAGAAGAAGCAGCAGCAGCAGCCAAGAAATAGACGAAGTATTTAAAGTGAATAAAATGTATCACGCGCTTTCCGTCGTCTCTTTGAAAGTCAAGCCAATTTCATATAGGTGAGTCCCATCTCTTCTGAAACAAGCCAGCCAGCCAGTCAGTCAGTCGCTCGGTCTACTATAGTTGAATATCTCTCCCTCGCGCTCTCTCTCTCTCTCTCTCTCATATATATATATAGCTCTCTACTACCATTTCATTTCATGTCTTAATATCAACTACAAAGTCTTACTTAATTCTCTACTCCCAACTTGATATTTACGAATTAATATTGTAGCTTAATTGGCTCCTCGATCGAACGGGAACATGCCAGCTGGCGAGTCCAACTATGGAGGAGCCGGTCCGACCATCGAGTCCCTGCCATCGGAGCCGGGCCACAGCCAGGACACTAGCCGGCCGTCCAGGCTCGCACGGTTCGCAAAGTGGCTGCAGAGCCCCATGAACCTAGTCCTCTTCCTCTGGCTGATCCCCGTCGTCGTCGGCCTGGTCCTGATGGTGCTCCTGACGGCCGGAGCGGTGGTCGAGGGGAGCGAGCGCAGGAAGAAGTGGATCGAAGCGGTGAACCAAATCCTCAACGCCTTCTTCACCGTCGGGTGCCTGTTCACGCACCCGGAGGTGTTCTACCACCTGCTGCACGTGGTCCGGTGGCGCCCCGAGGACCAGGAGAAGGTGAGGGGCGTCTACTGCAGCGGCAAGACCCCCGAGCCCCGCGACAGGAAGCACCTCCTCGTCGTCGTCTCCCTCATCAACCTCACCTGGGTCGGCCAGTACGTAATGTGCGCCCTCTACTGGGCCTACAACCGCCACAACCGCCCCGGCGCCATGCTCGGCTTCTGGGTGCTCGTCACCCTCCTCGCTCCCGTCGCAGCGTCCATCTACACCGTCAAGGGACCGCTCAAGAGTAACAAGTCGACCACCGATCAGGAAGATCCGATTGAACCGCAGGCCGCGGAGGAATGCAGGCTGAGATTCTGCAGCGGAGGCGCCGTCGTCGCGAGCCCCGAATGGGACGGAGGCCCTTTTGACTGCTGCGACGACACCAACGTATGCCTACCTTCCTTCTTCTGCACGTTCTGCGTGTTCGGACGCAACATGAACAGGCTCGGGTTCGGCAGCAGGAACATGCACGCCGTGACCTTCCTCATCGCGGTGGTCAGCCCGTTCGCGGTGTTCCTGATAACCGCGGCCAAGGTGGACGGGGACGGGCTCAAGATCGTGCTCGCCGTGACCGGAGCGGTCCTCTCCTGGGTCGGGTTCCTGTACGGGGGCTACTGGAGGATCAAGATGAGGGAGAGGTTCCATCTACCCGGGACCGAGTTCCTCTGCTTCGGACGGCCCTTCCTCGCGGACTACTTCCAGTGGCTCTTTTGCGGCCCGTGCTCGCTGGCGCAGGAGGTGAGGACCGCGTACAACTACGACATCGAGGAGGGACACGGCAGCAACGAGATGGTGTCGCTCCCCAGGGAAGGCAATGCAAGCCACCTCGAGTCGAATGGGAGCTTCTCCGACGTCGGACTGAAAGGTCACTACGCGTCCGAGCCGGGCTTCAGCAGTGCGTCGTCAACCTATTCGAAAGTCCATGCAATGGCACCGCCGCACCGACCGTCGATGTAACGATCACTGCCAACGATCAGGTGGGATGCAATTTTGTGTTTGTTGTTTGGTTGGAATGCTTTTATTCTGTTGTGTTGATACTAGCTAGTTCAAGTTGGGAGTTGGACAAATTTTTGTAAATTACAAACAAGATATGTAAGCAAATTTCTTTGTACTAATTGTTTGTACTTCTATTATTGATTGATTTATATTGTTTGATCTTAGGAAAAAAGAAGAAGATATTTGATGTACAAAAGCTTTAATTTCAAACTGGCCAGCAACACTGGTCTCCTCCTTATATTAAATTATGATCACCTCCTTATTTTCTTATTCAGGGTTAGTCATCCCTGCTAGATTTTGAAACTAAGGATTTCCTGTTCCCATCCTAGAGATTTCAATTCACATATCTATCTGGGGAAGAAAGAATTATCTGCGCTTGAGCTCATGAATATGAATTACAGAAAGTCGAGTTCGAGCTCAAAATTTAGGTTCGACTGACTTTAGATCGGTTGAGATTGAGCTTCATATATTCTCGAGTAGCAGAGACCACAGAGAGAGTACAAGAACATTATCAAATATTTCTAAATTTCTAAGTTCTAGCCATGACAGTTAAGGACTGAGCGATTACAAGATTACGCGCCTAACTCTATATTTGTACTGATTACTTGTTTGCTGTTGCTTATGCATCAAGTGCCTAAAGGCTATGTGTTTGAGAACCTTTTTGAGGAGAGGAAGGAAAATTTGAGGAAAAAAAAATGGAGGAGAAATTAATTTTTCTTCACTTGTTTAGATAACCAAAAAACAAACCACAATACCTATCTCTGGCCAAATTCAATCCTCATCTACGCCAATTTCTACTGTTATATCATCTCCTACTGACAACACACTATTGAATGAAATTTCAACCAATCATTGCCCCTCATCCACAATTTGCCACCAGTATTGTCAAGGGATACCACTCTGTGCTTTGGAATCATCTTCCTACAAAACTTCAGTATCTGTCATTTCTACCTTCACCTCACTTCTGAATTCCCTCAACTCTGCTACCTCTTCTCACCCAATTCCAACTAATAGCACTCTTGATTCCAAATCTTTCACCAATGATCCAAAAAATAAACCCAAAAGACCCAGATCTCCAAATAATGATGAGGCCTCTGATGATGAACATATCCGACCTCTCAAACGTACCACTCCCAATTCCAATGATAACATAGGCGTGGCTGGCCTTCAACAGCCTTCAGAGAAATGATTCTATCATGGAATTGTAGGGGTCTGAGGAATGACCCTACAATTCGCACTCTCAAGTCATTCCTCCGTGCATCTAGGCCCAATATTCTATTTCTTTGTGAAACTAGATGTTCGTCAACAATTGCATCATCCGTGGCTTTGGATTTGGGATTTGACAGTAACTATTCGGTTTCTTCGAGTGGATACTCTGGTGGTCTTCTCCTCTGCTGGGTATCTAGTGTCAATATTAGAATCATCTCTTCATCAGCGAACCACATCCACACCATCCTCTCCTATCCTGGATTTCCTCAACCATGGCACCTAATTTGTCTTTATGGTCCTCCTCTGCTTCCTGATCGATCCATCTTCTGGCCACAACTGGAATTGAACATGACATCCATCACTGAACCGTGGCTTTGTATTGGTGACTGTAATGGTATTCTGTTAGCTGAGGAGAAGATTGGTGGCAATAGATTCAATTACAATCACCACAAACATTTTATCAAATGGTACAACTCTGTTGCAGCTATGGATATTGGGTTTTATGGTCCAGCTTTCACATGGAGTAATAGAAGAAAACCTTATCATTATGTGGCAGAACGTCTTGATAGAGTTATGGTGGATTCTCAATGGCGATCAATTGACCCCAATGCTGGTCTCCTCCATCTCCCATGTCTTAACAGTGATCACAACCCTATTCTTTTGTTACTGAATATCCATCGAAAGAAAAGAAAGCATCTACCACGTTTTGAGACTGCATGGACTGTGGATGTTGATTTTAACAAAACTCTAACCGACAATTGGGGTAGCATTAACCGACAATTGGGGTAGCATTCCTTCTACAGATGTTCAAACCAAATTGGGAATTTTATTGACTCGATTGTAAAGATGGGGGCAAGCAAGAGTTCAAAACTTTGACAAGGACATTACACAACTTGAAGCTCGGCTACTCCAAATTCAGTCACAATTACCAACAGAGGACAGTTACACTGAAGAGAGGGATACTCAGATTCTAATCAACAAATTGCTACTTCAAAAAGAACTTTATTGGAAGCAAAGATCTAGTATTTCGTGGCTGAAAGAGGGTGATAGAAATACCCGATTTTTCCACCTTTCTGCTACAATGAGAAAACAAAGGAATACTATCAATAGCATCATCAATGATGAAGGTGTTCTTACTTCAAATCAGAAGGAAATTTCAGACACTTTTGTTTCTCATTTCAGTTCCATATTTGATGAAGTAGAGAGCAGACCTGTACCAGCGCACATCCTTTCTGAACTCCCTGTTATCACAGCTGCTGAGAACAATTTGCTAGGTTCTATCCCACTTGAAGATGAAATCAAATCTATCATCAAGAGCATGGGTCCATACAAATCTCCAGGCCCAGATGGCTATCCAGCTCTTTTCTACCAAAGATATTGGGATCAAATTGGTGTTGAGGTTTCTACTCTCATTCAGAACCTTTTCATAACTGGTCTGATGCCATCAAATTTAAATCATACATTGATCGCCCTCATTCCAAAGATTAAAAATCCTACTAGACCGGTTGATTATAGAACAATAGCCCTATGTAATGTGCTTTACAAAGTCATCTCCAAAATACTTTCCAATAGACTTCGACCTATGCTGAATAAATTGATTGGTCCTTTCCAAAACGCCTTTGTGCCAGGAAGATTTATTGGAGACAATATAGTGATTGCTCAAGAACTCATCAATTCCATATCCAAACTCCCTTCTACTAGTAGCTCTTTTGCACTTAAAGTGGATATGTCAAAAGCTTATGATCGAGTTGGTTGGAAAACTCTAAGTCAAGTACTGCAGGGATTTGGTATCAATGGTAAACCCCTTGATCTTATTATGCAATGTGTCACTACAACATCCATGGCTATCCTAGTGAATGGAGAACCTTCTCATTCCTTCACCCCAAGTAGAGGTATTAGACAGGGTTGCCCTCTATCTCCATATCTCTTCATTTTATGTATGGAACTTCTCTCAGTTTTGATCAATATAATGGTCAGAAATTCTTTATATGAAAGTATAACCATTCAAAATTGCCCCCAGAATTATTCCCATCTTGCTTTTGCTGATGATTTGATTATCTTTGGGAAGTCTTCTCTCCATAATATGACCCAAGTGAAGATCATTCTTAATACTTTTGAAGGATGGACTGGACAACGAATAAATTTTGAAAAATCTTCAGTTTTTTTCTCTAAGAAAACTGATCCTATAATGAGGGAGCTTTATGTGCATTTGTTGGGGGTGAAGATGATGCTTCCTAATGACAAATACCTTGGCCACTGTCTACTCCAATCAAAACACAGAGCAACCACTTTTTCTGACTTAATGACTGTTAGCTCCTCTAAACTTCTTGGTTGGAAACGGAAATGTCTGTCTCATGCTGGAAGAACAACCCTCATCAAATCTACCCTTTCCTCAATCCCTACTTATTTCCTTTCAGCATACAACATTCCCAAAAAAGTAACCAACTACCTCAGAAAACTTCAGTGTCATTTCTGGTGGGATTCGACTGATAGAAGGAAGATTCATTTTACTGGTTGGAACACATTTACTCAACCCAAGTACCAAGGAGGCCTTGGTATTAGAGATCCTCATGTTGTCAATCTGGCCTTAGTTCTTAAGCTCACATGGAGATTCCTTACTCATCCAAATTCAGTCTGGGCTACATTACTCCACAACAAATATCTACACTCCAAATCCTTTTGGTACATTATTCCTACTCAAGCTTCCTCTTGTATTTGGTCTAGCATCATGCGCAGTCGGGAATTTCTTCTGAATAATGTAATGTGGTCGATTGGTGATGGTTCAGTGGTTAATATTTGGAAGGATCCATGGGTACCTTCTTTGCCAAATTTCAGAGTGCATGGATATGAATTCAGTAATCACTGGGTTACCAAAGTAAGTGACTTGATAAATAAAGACACAGCAACTTGGAAGGTGAATCTTATTCACATTTTGTTCCCAGCCTATGAAGCCTATGCTATTTTAAACATTCCTTTATCTATTCATTGTCCTAGTGACAAACTTATATGGATTCACACTCCATCTGGAATTCTCACCTCAAAGTCGGCATACCGTGTCATCCATGACAAACTTACTTCTGTTTCTAATCCTTCTGTTGGAGATGATTTCACTGATTGGAAGAGGCTATGGTCACTCAATTATATCAATCCAAAGGTGGTGCTGTTTGGTTGGAGAGCTATCACTAATTCCCTTCGCACCAATGCTAATATCCATCATCGAATCAATGGCATAGATGCTACTTGCCCCCTCTGCAAGGTATGTTTTGAAACTACTAACCATCTCTTGTTTCATTGCCCAACCACAGGAAGTTCTTGGCGCCACAACTCTATTATTGGACCTCTCATCAATAAAGATACTTCTGTATCCTCCATTTCAACTGCTCTTCTTAAGGAAGGTGATCCCAATAAGATTGCTATCCTCTTCTATCAAATGTGGACTATATGGACATACAGGAACAGAGCTATCTTCGACCAGCATCCTGTAAATGATAGAAGGATATATGAAGATTCCTTGCACCTAAAGGAAAGGAATGATGCATTTCTTACTAATGACCAAAGCATGGATGTACCTACACTCAGGAATCAACGGTTACTTGCCTGGACTCCTCCTTCTCCTAACCAATTGAAGATTAATTTTGATGGTGCTTATTTGGATGGGAAAATATCAGCTGGAGCAGTTCTTCGAGATGCTCATGGGGGATTCAAGCTTGCTTTATCAAGGATGGAATTTGGGGGAACTCCAATTGAAGCTGAAGCATTAGGATTACGCCTAGCACTTGACATCTGCAAGAATGAAGGATTAATGGATGTTGTTATTGAAGGAGACTGTAAACCTCTTATCGACTCCATCAATCTCCATACCAATGTGGTTCCCTGGAGAGCTAGGCATATCATTGAAGACGCGAGAAACTTTCAAAATACTGCTACAAATTTGAGTTTTTCCTTCTCTTTTAGAAATGCAAATCAATGTGCACACTCCTTAGCAAATGCAGCTTTGGTTTCCAATCTCCCAAACTCTACCTCTCTTTTTAAGGAGATTCCTTCTTGTATTGAAGATCATGTTCGTTTGGACATGAACTCTGTTATTCCTTTAACACATTAATGCATATCCTATTATCAAAAAAAAAAAGATAACCAAAAAGTAGGAAAAGAAATTTTTAAAAAATATTATTTTGTTTATTTATGAAAAAAGAAACAATTACCATTTAGTATTTTATTTTTTCAAATCACAATTAATACTTATTTTATTGGAGGGTAGTTGGGTAATTTTTCTTACAATCCTCTCAATTTTTTTCATTTTCCTCCCACTTTAGGGAAGAAAACTTTTGAGTGGGGCCCACCTGAATTTTTCTTCCACATTTTTCTTCCTCATTTTTCCTCCCCTTTTTCAAACACTACTACTTTTAATTTTCCTTCCACTTTTTCCTCAACATTTTCTTTCCTCCCATTTTTCACTCTTCGCAAACAATCCCTAAAGGCTATATGTTTGTATTGGGGGATAATAGGAATAATAGCTTTGACTCTCACATAATTTGGTGAGTACTGGAACCCAATCTCAAAAGTTTCCCTCGTTCTTTAGAGATAGTGTGCACATATTTTTTTTGAGGATACATATTTTTTTGTTATAGGAAAAGGCTAGCTTGCCGCCAGTCCGTCCTGCATGGCGTCATTCCATTGATCCTTTCTATTTGTATAAATTTTATGTCGGTTGACTTGTCAATGGGGTAGCGCTACATTACGGCGGACGCGAGGGCAAAGTAGAAGTGCACTTTGTTATATTGGTTTCTTAATTCAATTTGTCCTTGTTTCGGGGGGCCACGTCCAGTTAAAAACATTCTGGGGAGGTCGGTGTTTCGTTACTGCCCTCCGTAAAAAATGTCAGACGCCATCTATGACCCTGATTCAGTGCCAAGTACACTGGCCGTTATCGCTGTGTCCAACTGACGAGGTGGATTTCTCTGAGTTCATATTGTCAACATCTGTTGTTGTTTTTCTTCTTCTCGGACAACTCTGTTCATGTTTTTTTTTTCTTTCAATTTGCTGAATATATCGGTGAACAGATTCTTGATTGTACTGGCATTTGCTTAGTTGTTTTTACTTAATTGAGCTAAGGACTTATCATCCTCTGTGAATACAATTTTGACAGTTGGTACTTCAGTTTATGCCCATCATGTTGATTATGGTAGTAGAAACTCGGACAATCTTTTGCGTCTTCATCTCCTCCATCTTCATCTTCCTCGGACATCATGTTGATTATGGTAACAGAGTTGCATCTTCATCTTCCTCCGTCTTCGAGGCAGAGATTTCAGGATCTTCTAGAGAAGCAATTCTCAGAAATTTCTTATATACAGAGTGTGTGAACAAATCCGCTTGCAAAATCACTTTGTTTACTTACGTCCTTCCATCTGAATCTGTTTCGGAAATAACACACAACTCACCACATATGTTCATTTTGTAATGCTTACTTTGCTTGGAAAGGATACAGGATACGGAAGCAAATTAGAGATGAAGTCGCCATGTAAATGTGGCTGCAACATGGACAGGTGGGAGTGTCGACTTGTATCCTGATGCATAGTTTGGCAACAAGATTGCATGTTCAAATGTGTGGAATGTTTCATTTTTGTTGCATGCAAAGAAGCAGGTGTTTATGCCTCTATCAATCAGCTTTTCTGCAAGGTCTTTGTTGGAGAATTCCTTGATTCTCTCCTTTTATTATTAGTTATTATTAGAGAAAATTTTATTATTATTAGAGAGAATTTTCTATCTTCATTTAGTTTCCTTTCCATAAAGTTCACATTAATTTAAGGATAAATAATGATTGTAATAAAGTTCTCCTTGATTCAAGGATGAACATTGATTGTATTTCTTCTATTTAAACCAGCCTTGGAGCTGAAGAATAAGCAATGAAGCATTCACCACTTGTCTTCTAATATGGTATCAGAGCCATGTTCCCTAACCTAGGGTTTGTAAAAAAAAAAAATTTCTAAACCCGTTTATCCAACCCCAATTAGGCTCTCAATGGCCGATTCCAATAGATGGCGGCAAGCCTTCACCGGCTCAACAAACAACCACGACTCCTCCACGACAGAAGGCAGAGCAGGCCGCGGGAATGGCATAACAGGCCATGGCGATGGTGGTGGTGCTGGTCGCGGCACTAGCACTGGCGAAGGTGCTGGTCGTGGCAACAGCGGAGGCGCTGGTCGCGGTGCTGGCGGCGGTACTGGTCGTGCCGATGACGATGGCAATGGAGACGAAAGTCCTTTCGGAGACGACTTCAACACAGGTTTCAATGATCATGAGGGATCTTCAACTCCCTCAAGGTCAATGTTCCTAAGATGAATGGGAAAATTATAATGAACAGGCCAAAACCATTCGTTTGGTATTGGAAGGCAAAAGAAAGCTTGATTTTCTGACAGGAGCAATAGCAGAACCGACAATAGAAGACCCTTTTTTCAAACAATGGAAGTCTGAAAACTCCTTAATTATTGCCTGGTTAGTAAGCTCTATGGAAACCGCAATAGGTAAGCTGTACATGTTTTTACCTTCTGCAAAGGCAGTGTGGGAAGCTGTCAAAGAAACATACTCTGATATTCAAAACTCCTCCCAGATCTTTGGCTTAAAGTCAAAGTTGTGGCATGCTAAACAAGGCGACATGGATGTAACTACTTATTATAATGAGATGTTGACTCTGTGGCAAGAGTTGGATCTCGGTTATGATGACAGTTGGAGGTGTGCAGAAGATAGTGTTATGTTCACTACACCAAAAAAGGCCTTTAGGAACAATTTTTGTATGTTCCTAATATTTTTAGGAACATATCATAACCGTTCCTAAAAGTGGTGTTGCAATATTTGGAACAGTTAGACTACGTTCCTAAATTTGGTTTGGAACAGTTATACAGCGTTCCAAATGCAGATTTTGGAACATATGTGAAGTGTTTCTAAATTATTTTTGAAACATCTTCGAAATGTTTCTAAATATCAATTTGGAACACGTTCTGCTCATTTCTAAATATAAATTGTAACACTTTTTTCATCATTCTTGTGGCAAATTTTGCAACATTTTGTAAGCGTACCTATTTATTTGTTAATTTCATTTTGTAAGCGTATCTATTATTCTATTCTAAATCATACAAAAATAAGTAATAGCTTAAACACAAATCAATGAGTGAACATTTGAGCAATTTGAACATTTGATCCATTGTACATCACATTACTAGGTTCGAGAAGCTCCTTGGCTTACAGTGTACATAATAGAGGCAGTCAAACACACACAAGAGAAAAGCCACATTGAATGCCAAAACGAGGAAGAGCAAAACAGGGACACTATCTCATACACTATTATGATAGGAAAAGAAACTACAAGTAGTTTTATAACTTTAAAAAAATTTGACATCAATGCTCAAGTAAACAAAAGTTAAACAGATACCAAAAATAACAAGCAAGTTTTTGAACATCAACTATAGTTACTAACGGCTCCTCAAAAAATATTTGTTTCCTTCAGTTGAATCCATTTGAAATTATTTGAAACATGACCTAATGCTTGCCTTTCTAAAAATCAACAGCAATCTTCCTTCGTGCGCACAAAAAGTCGAGGCAAATCTTCAGTGAAAAGTTTTCTCAGGAACCTATTCAGAACAAAAGAAAATAATTCAATAAAATTTATAGAGCTAAGACAAGTATGTCAAGGACTAATCAAATTATATCGCAGTAATAAAAGAATGAAGCGGATTATTGTACTAGCAGAATTATAATGAAGAGAAAATAGGACTTACTATGGCTCCATGTATTTGACGAAGGACTTGTTCCACACAAGAAAATCGCCGAGGGCAACTTCTCCAATTTTTTTCGATTCTGGATTTTTATCAGCCTTGTAAATCTTTGCAGAGAACATCTTTCGTGTAACCATGCTCACCTTTAATTCATCAGGTTCCAAGACAGCCATGACATATACCCCGATGGATTGGATCTACTACCTCCTTCGCAATTGCAAGACAGTTTCCATCCCAGTCAAGCAGCTCGCACAATCTTGCAACTTCAGTAGGTTGATTGCATGCTACTTTAGTAGGTTGATTGCATGCCACTTCAGTAGGTTAATTGCATGCCACTTTAGTAGGTTTGATTGCATGCCACTTCAGTAGGTTGATTGCATGCCACTTCAGTAGGCTCATTATCTGCCACTTCAACAGCATTGCGTGTAGATGTCATCGAGCCTCCTTCAGCTAAGGAATGTCTTTTCCTTGTTATATTCATGTTCATCATCATTGCAGGCGGCGAAGACCCAATAATTGCTTCTGCTTCTGTTTGTGAGAAGTTTTTCTAGAGTACATAACAACAATTAATTAATGCACAAATATGATTTTACACAATCAAGTTTATATTTTAGGGATTTTATAAAAATTAAATAGGGTCAATTAGAAAAATTCATGATTTTGGATGAAATTCATGGAATAGGGTCAATTACAAAAATTGAATAACTTTCCCTTAATGATATGGTAAACATATTACATTTAGCATGCTAAAGATTCTTACTAATATGCTAAATCAGAAGCGACCTTAGATTGATACGAGTTAAAATTGGAACCAAGTAAACTACAAATGGGTTATTTATTTTGCTAATTGACCGGTTGATACAATCATCTGGTAAAATGCCTGCTTTTAGATGAGGATGAATGGATAGATTATGCGCATCAGGACAGAGAAAACTTACCAGATGGCCGATATCCCATGTCAATTATAGATGACCCACAACTAACTTATACAAGGTAGTGATTTGCTAACTAAGCATGAGTTCATCTTATTCGATCTGTAAACGTTCTTCATAGATTATGTAAAGTAATTTACCTTCACGATATTATCAGCATATTTCATAACCATCAATACAACAATTCCACTACATGTCCAAGAAATGGAATGAGAAAAATTACAAAAGATAGATGAAAATTTATATCTGATAGAAGTTCTTGATGTAAAGTCGGCCTGGGAGCATGATACAAATGAATTGATTAAGATAATTCTAGTGTAAAAACTAACCTGAGAGCATGGTTGAGAATCATGCAAAGGGTGATGAATGAATAGCCATAGGAGAAACCTCTGCAAGGAAAGATCTATATCAGATGGACCCATGATGACCGACAATATTTTGGATATTCGATGCGTAAGGTGGAAGAACAAAATCAGAGGGATGAGAATTTTAAACCTACTTGTTCATGACTGTGTCAAAATCCTGAAAGCACATTGCGATTAAATTAAAAACCATCCCAAAGACAGACAACCAGAGATTTTGCACATTGTTATTTTTCAAGGGATACTACTAAAGGAGACCTAATTTCTCATAGAAGAAGCATATTTGTTACATAATTAATCATGTGATAAATTTCTAAAGCAATAACTAAAATATATGTGTAATGAATTGAACTCATTTCAGTTCCATGATAAATTAAATTTTTAAGTAAGTGGATGTCTAACACTAGAGTGAAATTAATTATATAATATGGCACAAGAGAGTTACTTCTCTTAGCATCATTTGGAAAGAACAAGTAACTGAAAGCAAGACTGTATGTTCATTTGTAATTTGGTCCTCATGTTACAAAAGCAAATAGAAGCACAGGATCCAATTATATAAGCATACTTAGGGGCAATAAACTGATACATGTATTCTTATATGATTGAATGACCCTATTTGTATTATTAGAATCCAGCTATGGTTTTTAGAACATCAACACAGCACTGTAAACACAAAATTTAAAGCAAACATAGTCGTTCTGGATCATTTAGAAAATTTATGCATTTTGTATTACCTCCTCCCAAGAGATCGAAGCTAGTGAATGATTGAATGCTCCTACTTTTTGGCACCAGTACCAACATACACCAGAGCGAACAAGAGGGTATTTTAAAATTTATCACTTTCCTCATCCAACTAAAATGCTGCCATTACATATAGCAATTTCAAAGACTGCAGTGTGTGTGTGTGTACACACACTCACTCTGCAGCAGTGTGTGTGTGTGTGTGTGTGTGTGTGTGTGTGTGTGTCGCCCCTCATGCTGTCACAGTTTAGCCCCAATAAACTTTTTGTAGAAGCCTACTCGCAACTAATAAATTTGCAAAAAGTTATGTTTCCCACATTCTCATCCAGCTTACCAATTGTGGAGACCTTAAAGTTTTTGAAACAAAACATCCCTCGTATATAAGGTTCAGCTTGTATGACTTAATTCTATAAAAGATGCTGGCTCGAATCAAACAAACAGCGTCTCCACAAAATAGAGGTAAAGCAGCTTCTATCTTGAGAAACCCTGAGAGTTTATTTTCCTCCATAAATACCAGCTGAAGTTCTAAGAACCATTCCCAGTAGATTTGCAGGCCATAGTATCATATACACCTTCACTAAACAGGATCATAACTTGATAATTATAGTCCGATGTTTTAAACCTATGGATTCGAAAAATATTTCACTGACATAGTAGATGGTAATACAAAGGGAATCAAACAAGTTTCTAAGAAACATACCCTGAAGACTGATGGAAATTGTACAATTGGCTACTGCCCAATAAATTCGTCATAGGAATATGCAAAAACTTATAACAAGGCTCTTATGGGTGAGAGAGGGCTTGTGTTGATTCTAAAAAGTAACTTGCAAGCAGGTATACATGCTTTAACTAGATGAGCAGCTTAATTAGCAAAAGTATATTTTATTTATTTATTGTATACAATCAGACGTGTTATGAAAAAGAATCTTGACATGAAGTTGCATGGCTGTTGTTAAACAAAAACCTAAAAGACGATAAGAAACCAACATTCAAGATTAAAATTAATACACAGTATACCCCAACACTTCAATTTTCCAGCTATTTTGGCTAGCATGCTTAACTCAAGGAATTACTGTAGCAGGTCAAGATTGTGCCATCTACAAAATCATGTATTAGGTTTTCAGGTGAGGATCTAAAGAAATAAGGGGGTGACATATATATATGATCAGGAATCTAGGTTATCCAAAACAGATTGCAGCATTTAGCAACATCATAATTATTTAAACAACTCAAGTTACCAATCTAGATGATATGGCCCATCAGGAATAAAATTTACACATACTCCTTAGTTGTAAGCTCTCATGCCCAAATAATAGCTTCCCTCTTGATGTAATCGCCAAATTGAAGTTTCCAAGCATATCAAAATTGGCACAATGTCTAGATGTCCGGCCAACATTCTCATTATCATTTGTCCTTATGCACAGTTGAGCAGTGGTAGCTGATGGTACTTCTCTAGGTTCCTACATTGTTACATGCTTGTCAAAGAACTACAGTTTACCAACCGAACAACCTTATTGACAAATAAAGCAATGATTTACTTAAGAATACAAGTATTTGAAACATTTTATCTGAGGAGTTAAAAGGTACCCACAATATTGCCAAAGCTTAAAGAAAATAGGGAAATTAGGAACATAAACAACTTCATGAAAGCAAACAACAGTAGATAAAAATTGCAACATTATGAAATATGAACCCTTATTCATCATCAGCATAAAAGATACACTGATTACCTAGAAATAGAGAGCTTATACATTAGCTAGTCACTTCCATATCTATCAAATGCAAAATCAGACTTCATTCTCTCTTGGTGCTAGCCCAAGACAGGGCTGTCATTATAACTGGCTCTATCTCAAAAAAAAAACATTTTCACTACAGAAATTTGAAAAGGCACCCATTTGATCAATCATCTCTTTACAATGTTTGTCACCAAGTAGTTCAATAATCTACTTATGGTCGTATTGGACTAAGAGGTCACTGAATATGCATGGCTGCAGATGAAAATTCAGTTAGATATGTACTCCTGTGTGTTCACAAGTATTTTGAAATATTCTTTTTTCTGGACTTTGATGTTGTCATGTCTAAGAAAAAAATTCATCATGCTCAGTTTAATATAGATTGATTCATAGTCTACAATGAAATTGGTATTAGATCTTCCGAACATAAACCATCTAGTTAGCATACCTTTCCGAGAAATATAGGTTTAAACTGATGCATCCCAGCAATTGTAAGCATGACCGCGGGATCATCAGGCACAAGTGATGCACTGGGGAGTTCTTGTGGCCTCGTGAGGCATAAAAATTTAGGAAACGACAGCGTATTGCATCTCCATTTGCAGAGGAATCCCTAGGACTTCCGTGGTGGACGACAAAAAAGGCATTGGCGGTCTGGCCCTCGAGTCTAGTATATGGGGAGTAAATGTTTTAGCTAGGGTGATTGTTCCAACAATGGCACTGAACTTGACAGCCTCGTACTCAATCAAATATGAAGCCTAAAAATCTCATAAACCAATAGAGAGTAAATGTCAATCAAAATCTCATGCATATTTAGGTTAATCGCATCTAGATATATAATATATCAGAAAGTTTGTATCACACCACAACTGAGAGACATGGTGTTTTATTATGATATGAAATTGGCATCTACAATTCACTGTCTAGGTATAAATCCTAAGTGTTGCCACTAGCAAAACATAATGGCTCATCAAACTCTAGGTCTGCGGCAAGGGTTGAGGGTTAAACAAATTATATTTATTCCAAAAAAAAGTTGTTCTTTTCCCATCACATGTATAGTGACTACGGGTTAATCACCACTTCACTGGCTTATTTTGCTCTGTGGTAACATGAATAACTTGCTTAACTAGGTATAGAGCTATTAAAGTATTAATGCACTTAAAGCATTCAATTACATAATTGTCACAATATGTATGATAGCAGCAAGATGTATTGGTCAAAAACATACCTCTGTGTAAACCCCATCAAAGCCACTTAGAAGTGCCATGACCTAGAATATAGACAAGTACTACTGTGATAACTATAAAATTTAGAACTAATAAAGATAAGGAATCAAATGCAATGACGTGGCAAATGGTAATTGACACTCACAACGTCCATCATCCAACCTTGAAATGGAGTTTGAAGAACATGATCAAAACTGCACAGCAGATAATAGTTGAGATTAAGGTTACTCATATAAGGCTAATAGTAAAATCATATAAAATTTTACAATTGGACAACATGCAAGGAAACCTATGTATTTATGTAGTGAAAGTTATGATTTGCTCCAATCAAATGTTCGGAGAGATTCAACTAATGCATTTCAACTAAGTTATATTATATTGTGAGAAACAGCTTAAGCATTCATAAATCTAATATATTGTAATTTATGCAAAACTTATGATATATTATTCTTACGAAGGATTCAATTGAGTTGTGGTGCATCCTGCAAATATAAGAATAAAAGATGTCCACTGTATTTTACTTGACCTGTGTCAAAAAATGAAGGATTAGAATTTATGATTATTAAACTTAGACCTTAAGTCATCTATGTTGAAAATATAGCAGAGAAAGGGCATCCTAAAAAAACATAACACAAGACGGAACCAGATAAAATTTATAAAACATTATGATGGACAGTAAATGAGTAAAGAGCACTCAACAGAGTTACCAAAGAAGGAAGAGAGTTGAAGAGCTTCTCATTTCCTCTTTTATTTTCTTGGATGGCTTGTCCGAACTAGTTTATGTGTATGCTTATGTTTTGGTTCTCGACCGTCTTTATTCAACAGACTTATTCTCTAACAACAGTTGACTTACTAAACATTTTAGGAAAAGTTTGGAAAGCCATTCAGTCAAGGGAAACCCATATTGTATGTATACCAATATTACACAATGGTAGTGTACTGACATGGTGATATTGAGCATCTAGTTTGGCGTGTTATATCTATATTCTTAAGTATCCGGTACGTGTCCAACATAATTCGTGAAGGCATCAAATATCAGAGTACACAAGATCCATCTCGGACATCAGGGATACATTTCAATTTATGTTTACAACATTTAAGTAGAGTCATAACCAACAATCTTTTATTTGATCCTTGTCCATTCTCCCTATGATATTAACATTGAATACTCTCCAATGCAATATCTTTCTAAGTACAATAAATAGGGTCGAGAAGTAAGCTGCAGATTTGGACTCGAACCTTGCATTTGGTGCTGAGTTGGATTCAAATGCATTTGGTTGCTGAGCTGGCTAATACTGAACATGAAACTCCGATACTGAGCTTGGAAGGGAAGATCTTGGAAGAGAAAAGCTTGGAAAGGAACGTAAGCTTGGAAGGGAATGTATCAGTTCAAAACCTTTAAATTAATTATGTAACTTTGGTAAATCAAAAGCATAAAACAATTTGTAAGCTTGTTGAAGAGGGCGAAGGTAAGGAGAAATGCAAAGATAGCTCTTCCAATGAAATATAATCCTTTTTCAATGGACCAATATAAACTTTTTTCACTTATCATGCTTGCCTTCCAGTGAATCACCTTCCGATGAATAAAATAGGGCTGAATGAGTTGCTCATTCGAACTACATACATGCATCCTAAAATGGCATTGGCTTTTGACATATCAGAGGGTAGATGGACGAAATGTGAGAGGAACAATGTGCCCTTTGGTATTGATATGATGTAAAACAAAATGTGCAAGGGCATCCTGAGAAATATGCTTGGTGTGAATCCAAGGGTTTCGAATATATTCCGGACCCAAAGAATAATAATCTCGGGTTGAACATACACTACCCAAGTAAAGATTTTCAACTAGTGTGAAGGCAATGATAATGTCATTAGTTTAATCAGACTCATCTCGAAAATATACAATCAAGGGGCAAATAGGTTTCGAAATAATGCTGAGATATTTGCTATTTACAACACGCTTTGATTCTTTGCAGCTTTGGAAAAAAAATCTACAGGAGTCTTGGACAAAAGGGTTACTAGCAAGTGTGGGCATATGTCCTTCATATAGTGGAAAGCAGTTGATGGTAACCATTTTCATATAGCGGAAGGTCAAGACAGACATTTTGGACTTCTTTAAGCATGGTATATATATATTTGATTCTTAAGCAAATACATGAAGTACTTTAGAAAATGATACTTGCAAGATCAATACTACACACGCATGATAATTTTGGACCTTTTCATGGAGCCACATGGTAAACCTCAGTTTGTGATATACCATCATTGGTAACTATTTTGGAGAAGCGCTAAAAAGAAAAAAAAAGAACAAGCATCTTAGTATTGCCAATAGTAATTCTATTTCAATGAGTATCGCTAAATAACCAGACCTCACGTACCGCACGTACTGCACAAAATGTCAAAGCAGTAGAGTAGCTAAGTATGTTGTACATCAAATGAATATTGTTTTAAAGCACTATGCTATTCTAACAAAGTAGGGTTGTCTGGAGACATTTAAGAAACAATAACAACTTGTGATTTGTTAGACAAAAATGCACTTTCTAACTTAGGCAACAAGTATTGTATACCTTGATCAATGGTCGGTAAATTAAATGCAGATAACTCTTAATCTTTATTAGAGTACTTTGATGCCTAGCAAGTACTAAGAGACAAATGAAGGAAAATAGGGAAAGTTATATGTGCATAGAACATATTTATGGAATATGAAAGGCCTTGTAAACTAAATACATGTTATTCAGCCAAGTGACAATAAATCCAACATTCGGGTTAATTAACTGTTAAAACAATCCCAATAGCTTATTAAAACACGAACTACTATCCTTCTACTCAATTTTAATCTACTCACGCATTTCAACAAACATATTTTGTGTACAAACTAATGGGGTCATGGAGATGTTCCACCTCGCGCGAAATAATTCCTTCTGCGCATACTGGATTTACCTTAGCGGCACCAACAGATCTGACATCGACGGTGATGACGTCCTCCTCAGGGACCTCGTCCTCGGGATCGATTCGTTCACCGAGTGTGGCACGTCGACGGGATGGGGGGTACGACCTCGGCATCTCGAACACCTCCTCTTACTCCAATATATAATTTTACGAAACCATAACAAATCTTCTCACGGAAAACCTTCAGAAATTAGGATATTAGATTCAAAATCACATCTCTAATAGAAAACCTTCATAAATTAAAGTAGCAACTGCTAAAAAATTGAACATGAAGGAAAATATATTAGATGGGTACAAGATGACTTGAAAATGAGAGCAATTGGGAAAAAGAGGAAGCTCTGATCGAGAGGGAGGGAAACATGAAAAAAAAAGTGCGGGAGAATTGGTATTTTGTTTAGAATGTTGTAACTGGAGGGTTGGGTTTGGAACACTTTATTATCAAATATGTGACAAGTATATGTGACTGGACGTAAATAGCAGCGTTTATTGACCGTTCCAAGAAATCAAATTTTACATTTAATTATAAGAAAATTAATTTTAGGAACACTTTAGTCATTTGAAACGGTTAAAATGTGTTCCAAGCTATAGGAACGTGCATTCACTGTTCCAAAGCCTAAAATATGAAATATTTCAAATTATTCTTTTTGGTGTAGTGGTTCCTCAAGAGGCAAGAGAATGAACGTGTCTTTATGTTTTTTGTTGGGTTGAATAAAGACCTTGATGAAGTAAGAGGTGGGAAAGATACCACTGCCAACTCTTCGTGAAACATTTTCAGAAATAAGAAGGGAGGCGGCACGACAAGGAATCATGATGGGTAAGGCACCTCAAAGTTCAGAATCTGACTCTAGCCACTAGGAGCTTCAACGAAAGTAAGAAGTCGGACAAACCTTGGTGTGATCACTGCAAACGCGCATGGCATACGCGTGAAACATGTTGGAAGCTCCATGGCAAGCCTTCGAACTGGAAGAAGAAAGGTGGTATGAGGGTCGTGCATTCCAGGCAAAATTCAGATCAAGGGCAGCAATCTTCTTCAACTCAGCTTTCACTCACGACGGAACAACTAGACAAACTGTTCAAACTTCTCGAATCTCAAACTCCTTCTTGCTCTATAGCATAAAAAGGTAATTCTGCTCTTCTTAGTGTCAGTTCCAACCACACTTGGATAGTAGACTCAGGTGCAACCGATCACATGACAAGTGAATCTACTATATTTTTTTTATATAGTCGCTCTGCAGGGAATCAAAAAATAAAAGTCGCAGATGGCTCCTTTTCAGCCATTGAAGGTAAAGGTTCAGTTATATTGTCCCCGATGTTGACTCTTAAAGATGTCCTTCATGTTCCAAACCTATCTTGTAGCCTAATGTCTGTCAGTAAATTAGCCCAAGAAAAAAATTTGTCAAACTAACTTTTTCAATTCTCACTGTGTCTTTCAGGATTTAAACTCGGAGAAGATGATTGGCAGTGCTAAGGAGAATGGAGGACTCTACTACTTCGATATTGGACCTAAATCACAACTACCTTCCAAACCGATAAGTTCTTGTTTTGAGTCTTTTTGTGTTTCGAATAATGATGACAACATTATATTATGGCATTTACGATTAGGTAATCCTAGTTTTCGCTATTTAAAACACTTGTTTCCTAAGTTATTTTGTAATAAAGATTTGTCTTTGTTTAAATGTGAGACATATGAATTTGCAAAACATCATCGTTTCCATTTTCAGATACAGCCTTATAAACCATCAAAACCTTTTTCTATAATTCACGGTGATGTTTGGGGCCCTAATCGTACAAGTACACTTTCTCACAAAAAATGGTTTATCACATTTATAGATGTCCATTCAAGAGTATGTTGGGTGTACTTGTTAAAGGAAAAATCCGATGTTTGTCAGGCTGTAAAGGATTTTTTTTAAATGGTGCAAACTTAATTTCAGACCACTATTCAAGTCTTTAGAAGTGACAATGGCATGGAATACTTTAACACAATTTTGGGTGATTTTTTCTTCAAAATAGAATTGTACATCAAAGTTCATGTCCTAATACTCCTCAATAAAATGAAGTTACAGAAAAAAAAATAGACACTTATTTGAGGTGTCTAGAGCTTTACTCTTCTCAAATAAAGTACCAAATTATTTGTGGGGTGAAGCAATTTTAACTGCTGCATATTTATTTAACATAATGTCCTCTAAAGTTCTCAATTTTCAAACTCCAATTCATGTTTTCAAAGAATGTTTTTCTTATACTCGTGTTTCAACTGATTTGACATTAAAAAAATTTAGTTGCACAATATTTATTCATGAACATAAGAATATTAGCAAACTCGAACCACGTGCAATAAAATGTGTTTTTGTGGGGTACTTTCCAACCAAGAAGGGATATAAATGCTTTGATCAAACATAAGAAAATGTTTGTCACTATGGATGTCACATTCTTTGAAAACAAACCTTTTTTTTATGATACTTATCTTCAGGGGGGAACTTAAAGGAAGTCTCGTTTCAAACTGAGAACATAAGTTTTTTAAATAACTTGCCCTTGCTTATATCACAAAATTCTAAGACTTGTACTTCTGCACCAACAGAAAATGACCATGATTCATTATCTGAACCTACTCCTACTATGAGTAAGGAACTCGATGAATCCGAGGCTACACTTTTCATGAAAAAATAATGAGAATTTTGAAGATGATAATAATGATGAACTATTTGAAATGCAACAAAATGAATCATCATCTAAAGAGGATGGGTTAGAAGTAGGAAACAAGACTTGGAAAGGAAAGGTGTTTGTGAGAAAGAACCATAAAGAAGGGGATGTGTCAATATCTCAACACTACCATGAGTCTGAATCGGAGAATAATTAACCTCCTCAGAAAAGAAAAGGTAAGTCTATGTCATGCCCCGATCCCGCTAGGGTCGTTTGTCCTCGCTTTGATCCCTACGGGATCGTTCGTCCTTGCTAAGGCGTGATGTCGTGCAAGCCTAAGTTGCGCTTGCACAAGGCCAGTACCTACATAAAACAACTAGACAAAGCAAAACACACGCACACATCATATATAAACCAACATTTGGACACGGAAGCTTTAAAATAAAAATACTTCTTTTATTGATAAACTTGATAGGAATACAAGTACAAGCTTTGCAAACTCAGAAAGCCTTTTGAAAACTCTTTTTGTAAATAACCGCAATGCCCATACATCATATCCCTTTATTACATGCTGGAAATGTAAAGACACCTTCAGAGGAAAAGAAACTTGTAACTTGAATGGAAATAAAAAGAAGCTTGAGGCAATCCACGAGCTCTACTGGGCTAGACGATCTTTAGTGCCTCACTTGAAATCCCCCTGTCTCCTTATTTTCTGAAAAGAATGCCCACAATGTGGGTCAACACACATCATGTACTGACGAGCGACTTTTGGCCGAACTCACAAATATATGCACTAAATCAACATGTGGAGCTAACATTTTACTAGTGATCTTTCTACTTGTCTAGGTTCTTTTTAACAATTCATAAGAACATGATAGTAGAATATTTCATAAGCAACTTACCATCGCCAACAGCCATCCCTGCATAAGACATGTTAGCACAATTTGCATAACGAATAATTCATGTTTCATTCTTGCAGATATTGAAGTTCATCATTTGGGTCATACATGTGGCCTATCTACATGATGATCCACGGGGTCATTTCCCGTGATTAGCCGCTGTGACTCTTGGGTTCAGCTCGTCGCTAAGGACTCAACACCCCTGATCACGAGGTCTCCTTTACCTCAGGGTGTCCTAATCTCTCCTAGGCCGGGTGGTTCGAGGCGCCCCAAGCATCCACCTGAGAGACGATACCTTGTACACAAGTTGTCCGAGACCAATGCATTCTCTATCCTTTATATCAGATGTATCAAATTTGTATTCGGGTTATGACGCTTTCATTTCACGTCTTAGCAGATATGTGACACGTTCATTTCGTGCCTTCTTATTCATCTCAACATGTACACGTTGTCTGTCCATGTCTACATTTTTATAGCATACTAGCAACAGAACAGATGATCATTTATATAAAACAGATGTTTAGCCGCACATGATCAAGCATTCGATTCAATTCATTTATCTTCTCTTATCTTTTGTTATTATGGTATCATTGATCAGATGGACGATACAACAGAGTGGACTAGAGATCATTTTTATTAGAGCGTACAGATAAATGTTTGTCCGGTTGAAGTAACTCACTTAGATGAATCTTTGTTGAGAGGAGGGACTTCACACGATGTTCACGCTCTATGTATGTCTATGCGTCCTCCTGCATTGGCACCAACATTCGATTAGTATACTTCGGTCTCTTTCTCTCAAGATTCGAAATGAATGCGATATGCGGTGAAAGCGAACAATGAAAACCAATCATCGAAAACCAACACGAAAATGCATTCATTAAAACTAAGCAGCAAAAGAAAACATCCAACGAAAACTATTGGACTCATTTCAATAGAAGCCGATCCATCAGTTGGAAAGATTCATTGTATTTCATCCGTGATCAATCGATACTGGCAATAGTTTTCCCAAATACTCAGTTCAAGACTGAGTCAGCAAGCCGTAGGTATTACATAGTGGACCGCGAGTAGCGAGGCACTACATAATAACCCACTGAGAAAAAGTTTTTCCTCAAAACTTAAGAAATAAACTCACCTCCACAAGAATTGCCATCAATATCAAGTAAGGTGGAGAGATTGAAGACACGAGCATTAGCAGCAGCATTCTACAACTTCTGATTATGTGGATTATCTCGAATCGGCGGTGGGCCTCTCAGCGGCCCACGCTCTTCAGTATCATTTTGGTTTCGTTTCGGACAGTTCCTGAGAACGTGGCCTTGTTGACCACAACTGAAACAAGCCTTGTTAGCGGAACGACACTCCTCTTTAGTGTGTCCCTGTATGCCGTAGTGCCCACATTGTACTCCCTTTGCACAGCGACAATCATCCTTCACATGCCCCTTTCGACTGCAGTAGGTACACACTATTTCATTTTGGAGTTCCCCATCGGCCTTTCTTTCATCATCAAAGTACCTCTTTCCGGAGTGATTGCGCCTAGTCTGAGCTTTTACTGGTACACTTTTTAGCTTAAATTACTCCACCTGAACTGCCGCCTCGAAGGCCTTGCAATATGAATCACACTCCTGGTTTAGAACACTCTCCTGAATGTTATCATTCAGGCCTTGAATGAACCGATTCATGCGAACATCCTCAATTGGAATCATTACACAAGCGAACGTTGCCAGCTTAGCAAATTTAGATTCATAGTCCTCTACGGACATGCTCCCCTGCTTTAGTGCCATGAATTCGTTCTCCATCTTTTGACGGATGGCAGGAGGCAGATATTGTTCCAGGAACGCTTCTTGAATGAGGCTCAAGAAATCTTTCCACCCCTAACGGTCGCGGATAGTGCTGGCCTTTTTGCTTTCCACCAATCTTTTGCCCGCAGCCGTATTAGCAAAGCGATACAAACTACCTTCTTGCTATTCGGAACTCCTACGAATGTGAACAGACTCTCCATTTTATCGATCCAGTCCACCACCTTATCTGGTGATGTCCTACCCTCAAATTTCGGAGGTTTCACATCCAAGAAGTCCTTTGGCTTAAAGGAATAGTGTATGTGCGCTGGCTGGGGTTCATCACCATCCACGAGCTCAATCTCAGGTGTGCCCGTCGATTTGGTCGCTGCGGTGGTATCTCGATTTTTCGCTAGCGAAGTTATGAGTTGGGTCAAGGCATCCAACTGTTTCTGTTGGGCCTCCATTTGGGCCTGTTGTATCTGGTTATGCTCCTCGGCATCCTGTCTCTGTAGTTCCATCATGGTCATAATCCGCTCTATCGGATCGGTCGAGCCAGATGGTCGAGGAGGAGCCATTTTTCTACAAAAGAGTATAACTTCTGTCAGTCTCATAAAATATTATGAACTTATTGTATGGGGCATTGGTTTTTCATTACTCAAAATCAGGACCTTTTGAAAGCCATCAAAATACTTATATACTTTTTCGAAAATGATATTTGCAAGAGACCAAGGACGTAAAACCTGGCTCTAATACCACCTTGTCACGCCCCGATCCCACTAGGGTCGTTCGTCCTCGCTTTGATCCATGTGGGATCGTTCGTCCTCGCTAAGGCGTGATGCCGTGCAAGCCTAAGTTGCGCTTGCACAAGGCCAGTACCTGCACAAAACAACTAGACAAAGCAAAACACACGCACACAGTATATATAAACCAATATCTGGACACGGAAGCTTTGAAATAAAAATACTTCTTTTATTGATAAACTTGATAGGAATACAAGTACAAGCTTTGCAAACTCAGAATGCCTTATTTTGGCTACATATTTCTCTTTGAAAACTCTTTTTATAAATAGCCGCAATGCCCATACATCATATCCCTTTATTACATGCTGGAAATGTAAAGACACCTTCAGAGGAAAAGAAACTTGCAACTTGAATGGAAATGAAAAGAAGCTTGAGGCAATCCACGAGCTCTACTTGTCACGAACCGCACACTAGAGTAAGGGCACGAGACGTGGGTACGTCCAGCCTACACCGCAGTATCGGCGGTAGAACGCTGTCCTAGGTCTCATGCATCTAACAGTATAAGGCTAAGCAGTTTATACTCCCCGAATGGGGGTGACATAGCAGAATGTAAACTCAATCACAACTAAGGAAGAAGAAGTACGATATGATATAGAACTCAAAATGAAATATAGATGATCAGAAGAGTCTAAGTGTCTAAGATAACAACTCAACAAACATCCAGAAATACAAAGTCTCAACTACAGAATATTAAAGAATATATACAATCCAGATCTCAAATGACAGAATAGTAAAAACCTAAACTAGGGAGCCTCAGTCTCTATAGCTAGTGGATCCGACTGGAAATCTGGATCACAGGTGTCATCTAGAGCTGTCCCATAAAAAGTGTCAACACCAGCCTCATCCTCATCCTCTGTAAACATATCAATGGTGCCCAATCAGGACGGAGCGAGCACAATACATCTCAACAGATCATAGCAGGTTAGAAAATATAATCATACAGTAAAGTAAGATACAGGAACTGAAAGAAAGTACAGAATGTAAAGGAGATAGTTGTAATAGAAATATCTACTATAAATAGAGAACTAACAGTGGCTAGTGAGTCAGAGTACAATATAGACATGTGGATGGCATATGATGATTCTGATGCTACACTACGGAATGATTCTGATGCTACACTACTTGGATATTATTCACATGTCCACTTCTACTCCCCCGTACCCCCAATCAATACACAAGGATCCAGCCAGGTTATGTTATGATTCATGTAATGGCCCCCGAAGGGTGATACATGATAGTTCCATAAATGGAGATTCTAGGAAATGCCTATAAATAGATGATTCAAGGAAGACTCTGTGATCATGAGAGTACATGTCACAAGTGTTTCAATGAACCATGAAGCATAGTGATACACAATGTAAGTGAAACACACAGAACATGTAGTATCCGATGCTCCCTGAGGGGATAACATCTCAAGAAAGGATCCATATAGTACTAATCCGTGTGACCAACGTGACAGTATCAAGTAAAGTAATTTAAAGCAGGAGAATAATTCTAACAGGATATGAAATGATCAGAAAATGTACTCGCCTGTATCCTGAGTATCTGAAGAATATCTATTGTCCGAGGAGTGGTGTCTGTCTCCTATAGAACAGTACAAGTCACTACAGGTCTAAAATAATAAAATAGACTTCTACAATACATCTATATCATGTTTGGGGTCAATATATGCTAAAGTCAACCTTTGGTCAACTCTAGTCAACCCTAACAGTCAAACTAGGTCAATTTTAGTCTAATTAGGTCAAACTAGGTCAAACAAGGTTAAACTTGGTCAAACTAGTCTAGGTTTGTCAAACCTAGGCTTAACAAGTCAATCTAGGTCAACTAACCAATACCATACAAGTCACCCTAGCCTAGTGATACACAAGTGTATCCACCCCATGCCATAGGCCAACTAACTAGGCCATGGGCCAAACACAAATGGCTAATGAGATTTCTACCTCATAATCTACTACACATTTCACATATACACTAGTATAACTATTTACCCACATAATATATATATATATATGTAAATACACATACACATAGGTTAGGTAATATATATATATATATATATATATATATATATATATATATATACAAAGGGAATACAAAATCAAGGTAAATGTGTGTGTGTGTGTGTGTGTGTGTGTGTGTGTGTGTGTGTGTGAGTGTGACAGGAATGGGGAATGTGTGTGTGTCAAATTCAGAATGTGTGTGTCATGTGTGGAGGCAATGTGAGGGTGTAAACAGATTTCAGAAATGGGATGGCCCGTGGGTGAAAACAGTGAACCAAAGTGTGTGTACATTTGTGTGTAGGTTTGTGAGTGACTGTTTCAGATTGTGGGTGTGTGTAAATTGATTTGTGTGTGTGATTCAGTTTTGTGTGTGTGGCATGTGAGTTAATGTAGGGTGTGTGAGGAGTAAACAGTGACAGAAAATAAAATGGCCTGCGTGTGTATGAGAATATGTGTGAGTGTAAGCAGTGAGATCAGAAATGTGTGTGTGCATAACAGTTGTGTGTGGCATGGTGAGTTAACTAGGAAGTTAAACTCATGTTTCAGGTTTTCTGGAACTTGACAGGAAAAATAGAACAACAAATCTCACAACTCAAACCCCAAAGTCCATTCATAAGTCCCAATTGATATGGGCATCAACCTATACATGTAGGTGAACCTAGTTTAACCTTTAATAGCATTTAACAGTTTAAAAAAGGAAGAATGAAAATCAGGAAATTGATTTGAGCAAAACCAAACCATAATGACAGTAAATCATATCAAATCGATTCCCAAAACCCATATACATCTACACAAATCAAAATTAGCCTATCCATCATTCATCAGTTATGTAGGTGGGTCCCATTTATCATTCAAACATCATAAAAACAGGGAAAATGAAAATCAAATTCAGAAAAAATACATTCAACCATATGGTATCAGTGAAGTATCAGTGTCACGACCCGCTCCCGAATAATCGGACACGAGTCGGACACGCCCAGCCTTCGTCGTTAGACACGACGAAGTAAGCTGTACCAGAACTAGGGAAAATCTAACAAGTCAAGTAAATGAGAAGTAAAATCACAGCATCTATAAACGAATCCCAGAATATTCAAATACATGTCTAAGCATTTTATTATTACATTCATCCAGAAAATGTAACTAAAGTCTGACTAAAGTCTCAAAAGCAGGAAAGACAACTAAATGGAAGATAACTAGGCTTCTGCAGCCTCGATGTCACAAGCAGCTCCAGCTGGCTCAAGGAAAGCAGTATCCTGCCCATAGTATGTGTCACATAAAGCCTCCATCTCACCTATCATAACATATCCAGTCAGGAGCGGAGCAAAGCACAGTTCTAGGTAATGAACAATAACATATGGAAAGTAAATGCTAGAAAAACAAGTAGGTAAAGAACAAGTATGTAAAGAACATGAAGATCATGAACTACTGCTATAAAGATACATGAAAGATCACGACAATGTAAGATGCAGTAAAGATCACGACTAATATCAAGATCAGGATCAAGAGAAACTAATGTAAGAACAATATCCTGAACATGTGTTTATATGTTTGAAATACTACTTAGATATGTGACCGGCTTGGGTAAGATCATGAAAGAACATGAAAGGATCCTGGAAGATCATGTAATGGTACGGCTTAGGACCCGCGTGCACAGTGCGAGGCCTAAGCTAAAGATCATGAATAAGTATCCGGGTTTGGTCACATATCCAGAGTATTTCCCCATCCCAAGATACAAGTAAGATCATGAAAGAACATGTAAGATCATGAAAGAACAAGTAAGCTCATGAAAGAACATGTAAGATCATGAAAGAACAAGCTATAAAGAACATGAACGTGTCACAGTGTGTCAGTAATAATGAACAAGGAAGATGCACTGAACAAAACCATAGAATGTACTTGCCTGGCTCCAGCAATATGGTAGGCAATCTAGCTGGATGTTCTCCTGTTAACAATAATGATGTACAAGTTGATTAATAACTAAACTAGTTGCTTCTAGGTTAATTAAAGAACTAAATCTTATCTTGTTTCTTCCCAAATAAGATCGTCTTATTTGGAGTTTCACAAGTTACTCTACACTAGTTCTATTTACTAACTACTTGTTCTCTTTGGGAAAAACAATGTTAAACACAACCATTGGTTTTACGTGTTTAACACTAAGAGTTTTATAAGTTTATAACCCAAAACTCATTTTAGCATTTGCAACTTATATAAAAGTGGTTTGTTTTATAAACTGGTTTTAACAGTTATTTACAGCAGTAAATAAAGAAAAGTTAACTAATTGATTTAATTATAAAAATTGGTTTTTACGAGGATGTTTCCATCAACTCACAGCAATTAGAAAAATAACATTTTCATTTATTTGAAAAAGGTTTACAAAAATTTACACTACAGACAGTTCTGCCCCCAAAAGCAAAGTCCACAGGCCAACACAGTCACTCGGCCCACTCACCCCAGACCAAGGATCAGTTTCAGACCCAACTTCTAACCAGCCAAATTAACTACAACAGCAGATAAGCCCGGCCCAATCATAGCCAGCCAACCAGCCCACCCACAAATAATACAGTCATCCAGCCCAATTAATAATATTACAACATAACAGTATGGCCCAGCCCATACTACAGCCCACAAAGAATATACAGAAAAAGCCCACTGAATAAACACCAACCCGGCCCAACAAATAAAACCACAAACTGCCAAAGTCCACCGCCGGTCAGGCCCGAAGTCCAAGGCCAGTCACGTCAGGTCAGAGAGTCACATCATCTCCTTGGTGTCCAACACGCACGTCGGACACGGGAAAGAGGACACGGTCACAGCATGGTCCAGCAATGTACTAGCCACAAATCCGCGCCACTTCGTATCCGACACGAACATCGGATACGAACAGGTAGGTACAGTCCACAGGCCAGTCAAGACAGCAGTCCAACACCAGAAAATCCCTCAGCAACAAATAACAAAAAAGAGAAGAAGAAATCATCAATTAAAATCCATAAAATATACATGCAGTGTCGGACACGAGTGTGTCCGACTGAGATCTCAGTTCATCAAAAAGGAACTAACATCAAATCCCACTTATGGCATGCATGCAGTGTCAGACACGAAAGTGTTTAGACACAAGACCTCAGTTCTCAGAAGAATGATTCAGAACATCAGATCTACCCACCAAATCCACATAGAAATGAATAAGGAAACTGTCCAAAACAAACCCATTCTAGATCTAACGAACCGAGCAACCCTAGAGTCACCACTGGTCCGTTAGGTCTAAGCCAACCGACAGTAAGCAAAAGAAAATAGATCCACTGGATTTCCACAGAAATCACCAACGAACAACCCACTCTCAACAGATCTGGAACCATTACCAGATCTGTTGAAAAACTCCTCAGGAAAAATAGTAACATAACCACAGAATTATTCACAGATCAAAAGATCTCAAAGAATCAACTAAAACATCACAGATCTAAACATGCAACCCAAAATAAACACATGCAAGGGTCGATCTACAAGATCAGACCTCAGAAACCCTAGATCCAACGGATCTGAACAGTTAGAACTGTTCAAAGAGAAAGACAACATCATCGATCTCACACAACCACAGAAACCCTAGATCTCGTCACCGATCAAAGATCTCAGAGCCTAGGCCATAGATCTGACCAGATCTGACCAACAATAGAGATTAGGGTTAGGGTTAGGGTTTACCCTCTGGAAGTCGAAGCCAAGCTCGTCGAGGAAGAAGTCAGGAAGAAGACAGGAAGAAGACGAGCTCGAGTCACTGCCAAGCTCCCAGAGTCGCCACCGTCAAAGCCATCGTCATCGGGGTCGTCGGCTTCAACAGGAATGAAGTCGCCATCAGCATGGAAGTCGCCGCGCTCCCTCAGATCTACGCCACCAGAGCCACCGTCTTCATCATCGTCGTCGCCGTCGTCATCATCGCCATCAGAGTCGCCGAAGGTCGTCGGAGTTGGGGACCCGAAGAGTCGGCGAAGGACTCGAGAAACTGGTGGAAGTCTCGAGAAGCTGGCGGAGGAATCGAAGAGACAGCGGAAAGAACGAGAAAGAGGCGGTGGAAGAATAATGACTGGCCTTCTCTCTCCACGAACAGTCGGTTCGTTTTAAAATAAAACGAACGGAAAGTTTGCACATAACCCCCCCCGCTTATTGGCCATTTTGCAAAAACCCCCTTCTCATGTGACTAATTGCCCGCAACGAAAATATAATAGGAATATTTACAGATAAACCCTCTGCTGCTCCATAATTGCATAATTCATTTAAAAACAGTTTTTAAAATAAGAAAAATATATAAAAATTGTTACAACCACTTTCAAATTGTAAAATTGTCAAAAATGTAATTCATTAAAATGTTCTCAATTAATAATAAGTATAGAAAATCAATTTAAATTTAAGAAAAACTGGAAAGTGGAGTTACAAATTATCCCCCCCTCAAAAAAATTTCGTCCTCGAAATTCGAAGGACAACAAAACAATCAAGGCAAAACACAAGGAAGATTCAAGCTCAAGCCATTTATTGTATTTAAAGGTTTCAATTATCAAAATACTATTAGGCAAACAAAGTGGGATCTCTCTCCCGCATCTCGTCCTCGCCCTCCCATGTGGACTTTCCGGAGAGTGGTGTCTCCACATGACGCGGACAAGAGGAATGGTCTGGTTCCGCGGTCGCTTCTCTCTCCGGTCGAGGATCTCTACTGGCTGCTCCTCGTAAGTCAGTCTCGGGCCCACCTCCAGCTCTGAATAGTCCACCACGTGGCTGGGGTCTGGAATGTATCGTCGAAGCTGGGACACGTAGAAAACGTCGTGCACTCCCTCCAAGCTAGCTGGAAGCGCTAGTCGGTATGCCACCTCGCCAATACGCGTCATCACGTCGAAAGGCCCGCTGAATCTCGGACTGAACTTCCTGCCTCTGCCAAAATGAATAGTGCCTCTGGTCGACGAGATTCTTCAGGATCACTCTGCTTCTAACTGCGAACTCCGGTGACCATCTGGTGCTGTCCGCCCAATGCTTCTGTCGATCCATGACGCTCTGAGCCTTGAGTCCAAGTATACACAAGAAGTTTGGAATATCATGCTTTGACAAAGGTCAAGGATCAAATAGTCACGAAGTGGAAGGAATTTCAATTACAACTAAGAGGAGCAAAATCATGAAGACACAATTATTAAGTACGATCAAAAATCGATATATTAACACAGGTAGACAAGAATAAGATAGAAAATCATGGTCAGATAGACATGACTTAAGATCAAAATTTAGACAAGACACAAGCGAAGTATGGAATCAAAATCTGGTAATAAATAATTTTGAGGAATTCAATGGTCTAACGATACAATACTAGAAGGAATTTTTTACCAAGGGTTGATTGAGGAAAGTACGAAATACTCAGGAGGTACAGTATCAAATCAGGGTGAACGTGCAAGGGTTTGTGATTCTCGAAACCAATAATTATATGAAAATGGAATATTGTTTCTATGGTATCCGGAAACATATAGATATTTGAAATCACTTTACTTAGAATCCCTGCCCCGCCAGTGCATGTATGGCTGCAGTGAATTTTCGGTTCCATGACTTAAATAACAATATGTTACCGAATAACATATCAACTTTATTCATTTTCAAATAATTATCGATGAAGCAACTCAAGAGATCTAAATATGAAGAGTTTAGGACAAAGTCTCAATAATACCCGAAACCTATGAATGTCTGAAATCACTTCAACTTAAAGTTCCTGCCTCGCCAGTGCGCTACTGGCTGCAGTGAACCCTCAGTCTCCATAATCCAGCTAATGGCTGCAGCGCGCAACTGTCATGCCATAGTAGGTCATCGAATAGCCTCTCGACTTAATTCCTAGGAATTTCAAAAGAGTTTCAAGAAATTCGAATTGAGTTTCAATAGTCCAAGTCACGAAAATGGTGAGGTTACTTGTCTGTTGGGATACAAGGGTTATTAGGTACTATGAAGTAACACGGAATCCAATCGAAGAGTAGTGAGTACAAAAGGGCAACCAAGGAGATTTAAAATTCAGACAGGGAGCGAAGTTTCAACTTATGACGGAATATCAACTGATATCGGAAATGGTAACAAGATTCCACATATGGGACATTATCCCGAAGGAATAACAGAGTCTCGAAGGATGATCTCAGCAAGGTATTAGATAGGAGACAAGTTTCAAAATAAGAAATAAAATCCCGTGCTGGAAACGATTTTCAATAAAATTTCAAATAACAACGAAATCTCAAGTAAAACTTGAATAGAAAACGAAATCTCCAATAAAGTACACAATGGAAAATAGAAAATCAAGTATCAACAAAGTCGTGAATAAGGAACAAATTCTCGAATAGAAAATCTCAATGAGGAGACAAGATTTGGAATAGGGAACACAGTCTCAACGAGTCGCAAGTAGGAACTGAAATTCAAAGTCCGGTAAATCTCGGATGGGAGGCAAAATCACGAACAAAACAAAGTCTCGAAATAGGAAACATGATCTTAAATTTTCGAATGGAATCAAGTTATGAATAGGAAAAAGAATCAATGGGTGAGTAAAACAATATCCATGAAACAAGCGATACTTCAAATAGGGAACAAGATCGAAGCAAGGTTGTGAACAGAATAATTTCCAAGTAGAAACAAGCCACGTAGGAAACGAATCTCACATAGGGAACAGGTCGAAACCGAGGTTTTAAAACGATGTCTTGAATGGTGAATAGAAACAAGTACTGAATCAAATTCCAACTATCCCAAAATAGAAAACTGAACTTCGGAAAGAAACAAAATTTACAAATTGTAACTAGTCCTGAATAGGAAACAAAATTCCTGAGTAGAATCTCGAAAAGTGCAAGGTTACGAAGAATGGATTGGAGGAGTACCAATCAACGAATAGGAAACAATATCTCGAGTTAAGTTTCGAATACCAACCAAGATTCCAAAATAGAAAACAAGAAGTTCCAAGAAATGGTCTAGATGCTAAAAGAAATTTAAGAAAAACTAGGCTGCTAATCGAGATACATGGTTTTTCCAACCATGCAAAAATCTTCAGTCTTTAGTCTGTCTTCAGTATTCCTCCGGAACGGAAATCTTTTTAACCTCCTTCAATTGTCCTGGCGTAGGTTGATCCCTGCAGTAGTACTCCATGTGGTTGCTGATTCTGAAAAGGTGGTTCTCTTTGCTGTAGTCTGATGCTCCTCGCGCTTGTTCTCGGGCAATGTGATCAACGTTCTTCAGCAATCCATGATTTGGTGGGCAGTCGATCCGTAGAACAAGCATAGCCTCCGTCTTTTGCGGTACTCTTCGAAGTGATGTCCTGGATTGCGGCAGAAAATACAAATGATAGCCGGCTGAATCTGAATCTCCTGCTGGGCTGAAGACGTGTTGTCTGAGTGTGACGACGCTTCGCGGATCCATAATAGCTGCTATCTCGGTCATAAATCTTCATGTCTTTCATAAACTTCAGCTTCCGGTTTCGTTCCATTGTCTGCACTACATTCTGAATCTCCAGGCTGGTGGCTCTAATCTTCATAGAAGTCGGATCCTCACATGCTGAGATGATCTTCAGTGGCGGCTTCAGGTTCTCGATCGGCTCTCTGGTGCAAGATATGCGCTCGGTGTCGGAAAAGTCCAAGTGTCTGAGCGTCTGGAGATCAGAAGTCCTTCCTGGCTCGGAGAGTGTATCCACAAGTCTGACTTGGAAATGGTGGCCTGCTTCCTCTGGTTGTCAAGGGACTCTTCAGACATCTCCGTCAATTACGTACTACCCATGGGGATAGTAGAGTGATAGAAGGTAGTGGAAGTTCGGAAACGTCAAGTGCAGGCCGCTCTGTACCGCCTGCAACTCCAGAACTGCTCGCAACTCCAGTCTGATCTGCGGTCTTCCTTGTGGCCACCATCCTGCATAAAAAGAAAACTTCGTTGAACGACAAACCCTAAAACCTATCAAACAATGTTTTATAATAATAAAACACCTGAAGAACATGAATAACCTGATATACCCTTAATTCCCGATTTTCCTATGCTGTGATCAAGTTTCCCTAGTGTAATCAAGTCCCCCAATAGTACGCTAAGTCCTAGGTACCATCAGGATAGACCTGCATGGGCCACCACTAAAAACATGTCACGACCCGCTCCCGAATAATCGGACACGAGTCGGACACGCCCAGCCTTCGTCGTTAGACACGACGAAGTAAGCTGTACCAGAACTAGGGAAAATCTAACAAGTCAAGTAAATGAGAAGTAAAATCACAGCATCTATAAACGAATCCCAGAATATTCAAATACATGTCTAAGCATTTTATTATTACATTCATCCAGAAAATGTAACTAAAGTCTGACTAAAGTCTCAAAAGCAGGAAAGACAACTAAATGGAAGATAACTAGGCTTCTGCAGCCTCGATGTCACAAGCAGCTCCAGCTGGCTCAAGGAAAGCAGTATCCTGCCCATAGTATGTGTCACATAAAGCCTCCATCTCACCTATCATAACATATCCAGTCAGGAGCGGAGCAAAGCACAGTTCTAGGTAATGAACAATAACATATGGAAAGTAAATGCTAGAAAAACAAGTAGGTAAAGAACAAGTATGTAAAGAACATGAAGATCATGAACTACTGCTATAAAGATACATGAAAGATCACGACAATGTAAGATGCAGTAAAGATCACGACTAATATCAAGATCAGGATCAAGAGAAACTAATGTAAGAACAATATCCTGAACATGTGTTTATATGTTTGAAATACTACTTAGATATGTGACCGGCTTGGGTAAGATCATGAAAGAACATGAAAGGATCCTGGAAGATCATGTAATGGTACGGCTTAGGACCCGCGTGCACAGTGCGAGGCCTAAGCTAAAGATCATGAATAAGTATCCGGGTTTGGTCACATATCCAGAGTATTTCCCCATCCCAAGATACAAGTAAGATCATGAAAGAACATGTAAGATCATGAAAGAACAAGTAAGCTCATGAAAGAACATGTAAGATCATGAAAGAACAAGCTATAAAGAACATGAACGTGTCACAGTGTGTCAGTAATAATGAACAAGGAAGATGCACTGAACAAAACCATAGAATGTACTTGCCTGGCTCCAGCAATATGGTAGGCAATCTAGCTGGATGTTCTCCTGTTAACAATAATGATGTACAAGTTGATTAATAACTAAACTAGTTGCTTCTAGGTTAATTAAAGAACTAAATCTTATCTTGTTTCTTCCCAAATAAGATCGTCTTATTTGGAGTTTCACAAGTTACTCTACACTAGTTCTATTTACTAACTACTTGTTCTCTTTGGGAAAAACAATGTTAAACACAACCATTGGTTTTACGTGTTTAACACTAAGAGTTTTATAAGTTTATAACCCAAAACTCATTTTAGCATTTGCAACTTATATAAAAGTGGTTTGTTTTATAAACTGGTTTTAACAGTTATTTACAGCAGTAAATAAAGAAAAGTTAACTAATTGATTTAATTATAAAAATTGGTTTTTACGAGGATGTTTCCATCAACTCACAGCAATTAGAAAAATAACATTTTCATTTATTTGAAAAAGGTTTACAAAAATTTACACTACAGACAGTTCTGCCCCCAAAAGCAAAGTCCACAGGCCAACACAGTCACTCGGCCCACTCACCCCAGACCAAGGATCAGTTTCAGACCCAACTTCTAACCAGCCAAATTAACTACAACAGCAGATAAGCCCGGCCCAATCATAGCCAGCCAACCAGCCCACCCACAAATAATACAGTCATCCAGCCCAATTAATAATATTACAACATAACAGTATGGCCCAGCCCATACTACAGCCCACAAAGAATATACAGAAAAAGCCCACTGAATAAACACCAACCCGGCCCAACAAATAAAACCACAAACTGCCAAAGTCCACCGCCGGTCAGGCCCGAAGTCCAAGGCCAGTCACGTCAGGTCAGAGAGTCACATCATCTCCTTGGTGTCCAACACGCACGTCGGACACGGGAAAGAGGACACGGTCACAGCATGGTCCAGCAATGTACTAGCCACAAATCCGCGCCACTTCGTATCCGACACGAACATCGGATACGAACAGGTAGGTACAGTCCACAGGCCAGTCAAGACAGCAGTCCAACACCAGAAAATCCCTCAGCAACAAATAACAAAAAAGAGAAGAAGAAATCATCAATTAAAATCCATAAAATATACATGCAGTGTCGGACACGAGTGTGTCCGACTGAGATCTCAGTTCATCAAAAAGGAACTAACATCAAATCCCACTTATGGCATGCATGCAGTGTCAGACACGAAAGTGTTTAGACACAAGACCTCAGTTCTCAGAAGAATGATTCAGAACATCAGATCTACCCACCAAATCCACATAGAAATGAATAAGGAAACTGTCCAAAACAAACCCATTCTAGATCTAACGAACCGAGCAACCCTAGAGTCACCACTGGTCCGTTAGGTCTAAGCCAACCGACAGTAAGCAAAAGGAAATAGATCCACTGGATTTCCACAGAAATCACCAACGAACAACCCACTCTCAACAGATCTGGAACCATTACCAGATCTGTTGAAAAACTCCTCAGGAAAAATAGTAACATAACCACAGAATTATTCACAGATCAAAAGATCTCAAAGAATCAACTAAAACATCACAGATCTAAACATGCAACCCAAAATAAACACATGCAAGGGTCGATCTACAAGATCAGACCTCAGAAACCCTAGATCCAACGGATCTGAACAGTTAGAACTGTTCAAAGAGAAAGACAACATCATCGATCTCACACAACCACAGAAACCCTAGATCTCGTCACCGATCAAAGATCTCAGAGCCTAGGCCATAGATCTGACCAGATCTGACCAACAATAGAGATTAGGGTTAGGGTTAGGGTTTACCCTCTGGAAGTCGAAGCCAAGCTCGTCGAGGAAGAAGTCAGGAAGAAGACAGGAAGAAGACGAGCTCGAGTCACTGCCAAGCTCCCAGAGTCGCCACCGTCAAAGCCATCGTCATCGGGGTCGTCGGCTTCAACAGGAATGAAGTCGCCATCAGCATGGAAGTCGCCGCGCTCCCTCAGATCTACGCCACCAGAGCCACCGTCTTCATCATCGTCGTCGCCGTCGTCATCATCGCCATCAGAGTCGCCGAAGGTCGTCGGAGTTGGGGACCCGAAGAGTCGGCGAAGGACTCGAGAAACTGGTGGAAGTCTCGAGAAGCTGGCGGAGGAATCGAAGAGACAGCGGAAAGAACGAGAAAGAGGCGGTGGAAGAATAATGACTGGCCTTCTCTCTCCACGAACAGTCGGTTCGTTTTAAAATAAAACGAACGGAAAGTTTGCACATAACCCCCCCCCGCTTATTGGCCATTTTGCAAAAACCCCCTTCTCATGTGACTAATTGCCCGCAACGAAAATATAATAGGAATATTTACAGATAAACCCTCTGCTGCTCCATAATTGCATAATTCATTTAAAAACAGTTTTTAAAATAAGAAAAATATATAAAAATTGTTACAACCACTTTCAAATTGTAAAATTGTCAAAAATGTAATTCATTAAAATGTTCTCAATTAATAATAAGTATAGAAAATCAATTTAAATTTAAGAAAAACTGGAAAGTGGAGTTACAATCAGCCTTCACAGATATTCGAGAATTTCGAACTCAAAAACCATTAAAATCACAAATAAAAGGTTGTTAAATAATGTTATACATGTGAGGATACTAGTTAGGGTCTTCGTGTCCAATAATTGGACACGAATCGTGTCTAAAATAACACACGAACACAACACGCAACTGTGCACAAATAATCGTCGTACGCGCGTGCACGCGCGTCTAACACGCGACACACGACACGACACAACTCGTGTTCGTGTCCAGAGGTGCGCCTAGGGTAGGTCTAGGACTGTGTCATCCTGATACGTGTCCACGTGACACACAGACACGACACGAACTCTGTGTCAGTCGTGTCTGTGCATGCGCACAGCCGAGATACAGGCTTCCCCCAAAATTTTAGGTCACAACGTGTCCTGTATCCTGAGATACAGGCCCCGAGATGCAGGACACGGCCTACGGGCTCGTGCTGCGTGTCCAAGTGGAAAAACACGACACAACAGGACACAAAATACCATACCACCTTCATAAAAATTAATACACTCACCTAGATCTACAAATCTATGCAATCACTTTTCAAAAATACGAAAATAACTTCCTATGTGGCATTTCTACAAACACCTATATTACCAATACGATACGTGTCCGATACGGACACGAATTAGACACAAATTTTGCCCAAAACTCGTGGACAGTTAGGTAACCCCTAAACCTAACCTTATATGCAAAAAACTGGAAATTAATAGGTTTTAGTATCAATTACCTATTGAAGAACTCCTCAAGCAAAAGCACTCTTCTAGATTTTCCTCCTTGTTAGCAAACTTCCCCAAATTAATCCCAAGCTGGAATAATCCTCAAATAACAGCAAGTATAGATGAATTAGGATCTAATGCAACTTGTTTGGATTAAAAAGGAATTAAAATAGATTTTCTATGAATTTCTAAAGATGGGATTTACCTCTTTTTCCAAACTTGCTATTTCCTAAAGGAGGCTAACCTAATAGAAGAGAGTATAAATAGGGGGATGATCCCTAGGTGGCCAGCCATGATGATTAGGGTTAGGGTTTCTAGTAATGGGCTATGTGCTTTGGGCCTCTATGGCTTAAGTTGATAATCATTGGTTTCAAAACCATAAGTCATGGCTTATGACTAAAAGACTGCTATTCTAACTTGAGTCTAAATGACCAAATCATGGATTGATCTAGGTTAGACTAAGGTTACATACTAAACCAAGTCACCTTAGTTAGGGTTAGCTTCCAGGTTAGGCTCCAAAGTCAACACTAGTCAAAGTCTAGATTAACCCTTAATTAAATTATACCAAAAATCATATAAATTCTAATAAATCTCAATAATTCATAATAATTCCAAATAATTTCCAAAAATTTAAAATGACCAAAATACCCCCATGCTAGAAATGTGGTAGTGACAAATCTACCATCCTTAAAAGAATTTCGTCCTCGAAATTGAAAGGCGAAATGTACTGATGAGAAGGATAGAAATTATACCTCAAGGTCCAAAAAGATAAGGGTATCGCTCGCGCATCTCATCCTCCCGCTCCCAGGTAGACCCTCCTGGAGAATGATGCTCCATGCGACGCGAACCAAGGGTATCACCTGGTTTCTCAGCACCTTCTCTTGGCGATCCAAAATCTCCACTGGCTGCTCTGATAACTGAGAGTAGGCCCTACCTCAATCTCTGAATAATCAAGCACATGGCTAGGGTCAGCCACGTATCGTCTCAACTGTGATACATGGAATATGTTGTGGACACCCACTAGTGCAGGTGGCAAGTCTAGCCTATATGCCACGTCACCGACACTCCCGCTGATCACGAAAGGTCCGATGAAGCGTGGGCTAAGCTTCCCACCTCCACCAAAACGTATAGTACCACGAGTCGGAGATATCCGCAGAAAAACCATGTCTCCGACCTAAACACAAACAAGGTCTCAACTAGCTCAAGTCAAAAATCAAAAACACCAATTAAATAAATCATCAAATAACTCAAAGAGGCCAAATGACCAAAATACCCTCATGCTCAAAAGTGAAAATAAATCATCCTAATGCCATGGTTGGGCTCTAGGTCAGACAGTCTCTCGGGTTACGCTAGCAAGCACATCAAAATCACAAGTCATAATTTTAAAATAGTTATAAATGATTAAAAATCACCAAGAATCATATCATGATTTAAATATCATTAATAAAAGATTAAAATTACAAAATTTTAAAATTACCCTCATTTAGAAAACTGGGTGTTACACTACTGGACTAGACGAGCTTCAGCGCCTCACTTGAAATCCCCATGTCTCCTTATTTTTTGAAAAGGATGTCCACAATGTGGGTCAGCACACATCATGTAATAGCGAGCAGCTTTTGGCCGAACTCGTAAATATCTACACTAAATTAACATGTGGAGCTAACATTTTATTAGTGATCTTTCTACTTTTCTAGGTTCTTTTTAACAATTCATAAGAATATGATAGTAGAATATTTCATAAGCAACTTACCATCGCCGACAGCCATCCCTGTATAAGACATGTTAGAACAATTTGCATAACGAATAATTTATGTTTCATTCTTGTAGATATTGAAGTTCATCATTTGGGTCATACATGTGGCCTATCTACATGATGGTCCATGGGGTCATTTCTCGTAATTAGCCGCTGTGACTCTTGGGTTCAGCTCATTGCTAAGGACTCAACACCCTCTGATCACGAGGTCTCTTGTACCTCAGGGTGCCCTAATCTCTCCTAGGTCGGGTGGTTTGAGAAGCCCCAAGAATCCACCCGAGAGACGATACCTTGCATACAAGTTGTCCGAGACCAATGCATTCTCTATCCTTTCTATCAGATGTATCAAATTTGTATTCGGGTCATGATGCGTTCATTTTACGTCTTAGCAGATATGTGACACGTTTATTTCGTGCCTTCTTATTCATCTCAACATATACAAGTTGTCTGTCCATGTCTACATTTTTATGCCATACTAGCAACATAGCAGATGATCATTTATATAAAACAAATGTTTAGCCGCACATGATCAAGCATTCGATTCAATTCATTTATCTTCTCTTATATTTTGTTATTGTGGTATCATTGATCAGAGGGACGAGGCAACAGAGTGGACGTAACAAGACAAAATGAAAGAATAAAAGATATAAAAGATATCATATAATAAATACACGTAAGCTGATGATCTTTTGTTATTGTAGTCATGCCAGCCGTATAATAAATATACGTAAGCTGTAAAATTCAGTAAACCACAACTAACAAATCTCATCCACAAAATGAAAGAATAAAAGATATCATATAATCAACTATGAAATTGTCATTTGGTACATGTAGTTGGGTGGAGAAAAATCCACTACCAACTATGAAAAGAAATACATAACAAAAGAAAGATTTTGGCGAGCGAAGCGAAGACGATCTAAGTGCAATCATCCTCGAAGAAGTAGAGATAATCATGGCCATGGCTAAAACACCTGCGAAAGACAAGAGCACACACCTGGCGAGATAACCAGATCCTCAGAGGGACGTAACAAGACACATAATATCATGCCAATATAACTGAATATAAATTGCTCAATAAATAAGTCAATTGAATTATAATATGGTCCAATACACACCATTGAACTAGCGTACCATCTTCCTAACCAAACAGGGATATGAGAAAGTAAACTAATTCACGATGACGTATCTTTCTATGCTATGAATCTAATATAGTATCCGGACCCCGACAAGGTTCAATACCTTCTCATCGAAGTAGTAAGCCACACCTACAACCAAACAAGGACAAGGTGTGGCAAACTAATCCGCGACAAGTTATTATTCCAAGCCACGGTCAGATACAAGTACCCAAACCAAGAGTACTCATACCTAACGGATAAGGGCGCCTAACCAAATCTAAGTGAATGCAGTTCTAAGAACAGTTCATGGTCGCATGACTACCGGGTTAAGTCAAGAAAATACTAATACAGTATGGTACCTCAGTAGCGAGTCATAACACCATATACTATTCTTCAGTATCGAGCGAGTCTATAGCATATAGTCTACATATCGTTTCTCAGTAGCGAACGAGCCTACGATAGATAGGGTGGTAGTCAACTTCCAATCATGTTCTTCCCGCCCAATGCCAACTCATAACTGCTAAGTCTTCTAGCATGCAATTCTATTAGCAGTTATTTTCTAACGCACGGCTTATACGTACTGTGGCCAGCCAATCACGCATGTCCGAGTTCTATATGTGACTCACAACAACGTGGTATAAATGTGTCAAGGCTTATGAATGCAACACACAAGGTGGTCCCTTAATTCTAGATTTAATGTGTAAGAAAAATAATACATAGCAGAAAATATAACTGAACAGTAAGTTCTAACATGTTATGCCATGTATCACAATTTATTTTGCATAAAAAATAATAAATAATGCATGAAATATGAGCTAAAATAAATAAACAGCAAATGCCAAGGTGTCTTGCCTGGTAGGACGTCTGGTGTGCTGCGATAATCACGGTAGCATGGACTGCGACTTCGGTATAACAACTATACAAGGTGACCTCGGATGATGGCACGGACGGTTCCATTGGGTCCAGAAGGGTCAAATTAGTTTTGGTTGACATAGTGAAGTACAAAATTGGCATAAAAATAGGAAAAAAAAAGGTTTGGTCATGGACATGTGGAATATCAAAGAAAGTTAGATAGATAAAATATTTATGATTTAGAAAACTATTTATAATATTTGAAAAACTATATTCATGTTTACTTTAGATAACCTTATTCTAGAAAACCATAAAGTAATATATCAATATACTTTTAGATTTATATAGCAGATTTAAAACAGACGTAGGGCCAAGCCCAATATCAAAATACTTATGTATAAACTTATATCTTAAATAACTTTTATATAAAAACCCATTTAGAATTTTCCTATAGTTTATATACTATCTATTAAATACTTTATATATATATATATATATATATATATATATATATATATATATATATATATATATATATATATATATATATATATATATATATATATATTTTTTTTTCTATATATATATTTAGTAGATAGTATATATATATATATATATATATATATATATATATATATATATATATATATATATATATATATATTTATACAAAGAACATATGTATAATTTAGAAAAAAATTGTGAAAATAACCTACCCATAAAAATAGAAACTCAAACTCAATGAGTCTTATTTGTATATATTATTTTATTTAGAAATAACTCTAAAAATGGTAATAATTGTTAATAATACAAATAATACTAATAAAATAATAACAAAGAAAACAAGAACTAAAGAGAGAAAAAATATAAGAAATAAAAAATAGCAACAGCAGCTCTGCTGTCTCCTCATGTAAGGATAAACACACAAAAAAAGTAAACCAAAAAAGAACAAAATAATAACAAATGAAATGTTTTTAAAAAAAACACTCTCTTCCAAAAAGGGGAGCAGTAGCAGCTGCTCCTCGTTCTCAACGAGGATCGGAGACAGCGGCCGGAGAAGGAGGAAGGGCGCAGAGATGGAGAGGCGCACAGCCACAGTTGGCGTTAGCCGCGGCGAGGAGGAGCGCGACGGAGCTTTCGGAGATCGAGAGCGCGAAGAAGGATGGAGAGAGGAGAACGGAGGGGGTTCCGACTTGTGGAGCCGGGTGAAGGCGGAGCCGGGGGAAGGCGGAGCCGACCGGGCGCGTGCGGTGGGGCGCTGCGCCGGAGGAGGCAGCGGAGGAGCGTCCGGATGTGGGATCCGGTTAGGGCAGAGGAAGAGGAAGAGCGGGAGATCGGGCTCAGTTCTCGCGGAGGCGGGAAGAATAGGTGGAGATGGTCGCCGGACTTGGAGGCCAGCGGCTGATCTCATGGCCACCCAGCTGACGGCGACACTCGGGACGGCGGCACCGCACGGAGGAGACAGACGCACGCGGGAGTCACGGCGGAGGACGGTCCGGAGAAGGTGAGCTAGGTCTTTTTTTTTGGTTTTTCTGGAGATGGTGGTGGTGTTGTGGGTTTTGATGGTGGCAGATGGCGATGGTAGCGGTGGTGATTGGTGATGGAGGTTGTGTCGGGATGGGTCGGGGTTTCGTCGAAATTTCTGGTGGTTGAGGCTTTGGTAGCAATGGTGGTTGGTGATGCTGTTGTCGGGAGATGGTCAAAGGGAAGTTTGGCCGATTGGCAAGGGTGGTGGCTCGGAAAGGCTGCGGTGGTGGTGTCGATGATGGTGACGGGATTGTGGTGACGGGTTCTGTCAAGCTGGTGGTTGGTTCGATGTGGGTGATTTGGAGAAGTCGACGTTGGTGGTCGGTCGAGATAATGGTGGTGGTTGGGCTAGTGGTGCGGTCGCAGGGAACGGAGTCGGGCGGTAGGCTAGCGTGGGGTCGGGAGGTAACGAGGGCAGAGGTGGTGGCACGAGCAGAGCCAGGAGACGGGGCAAAATAGAGATAGGTTTAGGAATTCGTTTGTGTCGGGGTTTGTCCGACACGGAAGATGTGAACATGTATGTGTAAAAATTTGGAATAAGATATTGGGAAGACACCCGGGGTCGGACGTGAGGCCGTTACGGCTTACACGGGAGATGTTGGACACAGACACGAGGCACTCACATTGGTGGATTTTTGTGGAGAAATAACGTGGAGAGAATAATGTGGAGGCTCCAATATTTATAGGGTTGTGTAAAACCCCTATTTTTTTTCTTATTTTTTTTAAATATTATTTTATATATTAATTTTTTTAGATGAACCGGTTGGACCAAACCAGCCCGAACTAGGCCCGGACCAATCCTAAGCCTAAGTAGACAGGTGGTGTGATCAATGGCGACCATGGATGCATATTTTATGGGTGTAGAATATTTCATGAGGGTGTGTAGTAAAGTTCACACGTTGGAACAATTTTTATTATTTTATTATTACTAAAGTTATTTTGTGAAAATTTAATAGGTATTTTATTATTGTTGATATTATTTGATATTACGTGATATTATTATTGTTGCCTTTTATAGCAATTTAAATTTGTGTATATATGTAAAAATATATTTTAGATGCATCATATATATAGTTAGATAATATTAAACTTTATTTCAAATTGTGGAGATTTAATAAATATGTTATCCTATTAGATATTATTATTATTATTATTTAGTTGATTTTAATGTCAAGTGAATTTAAATATATGTGTACATGTTTTTAGGTTGATTTCATATATGATAGATGATATTAAAATTTTCTTTTTAGATTTTGTAGAAATTTGATTGGGTTCATTTGGATATATATATATATATATATATATATATATATATATATATATATATATATATATATATATATATATATATATACATATATATATATATATATATATATATAAAACTATATATAAGATAAGATTTGATAAAAAAAGAAAAAAAAATACAAAGTGTGGTCGGCCCCACCAAAGTGGGAACCGACCACATTAGCAAAAGTAGCATAGCACCTATATGTGCGCCCCCACAACTCAATTAACTGGCAGCTTCTACTAAAAAGGGGGCCGACCCCCCTTTTATACAAACAGCAACTAATGGAGGCCGACCCCCTCCCAAATATATATGTATATATATGTAAGTGTTATATATATATATATATATATATATATATATATATATATATATATATATATATATATATATTGGAAAAACCCTAAAATTTCTTCCTCCTCTCTCCTCCATCCTCCTCTCTCTTCCCGTCTTCCGGTCGTCACGACGACGACGACAACAACAACAACAGTTTCCCACTTTAAGGTATCCCACTTCCCCGATCGATATCTCCCTCATTTTAAATTCGTTTTTAGATCTGTAAATTCGTGTAGAAAGCCCTCATGACCCTCTTCGAGATCCCCTAAGTGGATTTCGACATGGCCACCCAACTTGCTCAAAAAATTGAGACGAAGTTGGAGAAAAACCACTTTTCTGAAATATTAAAAACTGTTTTGAAACACCAACTTGTCGTCCACTTTTCTTTATGTACAATAGAATTTTGTAAAAACTAATTAAAGGCAGTCAAAGACAACATAACCGAGATTGTAACGCACCTTCTGGATTCACTTTTCATCTAGTGTGTAAAAAGTTACACGTTGTTAAAGTTTCACGAAAAATTGTAAATTCTGTTTTCAAAAAGTGAAAAAACACCCGATACGGCGTACGCCCCGACAAACCGGGCGACGTGGTCGCGCACTATATGCATCAAAAGGTGCGTATGGATGTTGTTGACGTGTGAAAACTGACGGAACCCGATTTCGTTGCATGTGCGCCACAAAATCAATGCGTATCCGTCGAGATACCCCCGTATCGACCCTTTGTAAATTAAGTCACAACTTTGTGCACACTCATCATATCGCGATGAAACTTACGCCATTGGACTCAAAATATTTTTCTGGTCCTGTGAGCCAAGTTTGGTCCGATTCTGAGACCGTTGATCGGGACGCTATTTTGGCGGGCCCACAATCCCACTCAACAGGCGATTTTGTGCATAGTCCACCGGAATCCAAAATTGGACATACCGTTGGGTTCGTCTTATCAAAACAAATCTGTAGACATATAGTTTGACGACTTTAGAGACCGTAAAAATTGGCACACATTTCGGTGCAAAGCGGGGTCCAACGGCGGATATCATTTTGATCCAAAATTACGAAATTGCCCCTGTTCCAGAATTTAACTTTTGGATAGGCGTTTTCTAGGCATATCTTTTATTCTAAACTCGTTCGTAATGTTTGTTTCAGCATCCGGAGCTTCTTAAGGATTTTGACTTTCGTGTTGACGATTCTGGTTGTTGGATTTTGCTGCTTCTTGCACCACCTGTAGACAAGATACCTTGCCATTATACTGTTTATTTTTAGTTTGCATTGTATTACATATCACTGTTCATTTATTTCTAGTTCTTAATTTACTGTCTGCTCAGTGATATTAGATGTACTTTGTTATTTATCCTTTGATTGCATATGGACCTAGAGTTAAGGGACTACCATTGTAGTGTATTGCATATACCTTGACACAGTTGTACCACGAGGATGTGTGAGATGAGTTGCATGTAGAGGTTCTTGCGTGTGGGCTGATCCCCCATGTGCATGCGTTAGGGCTAACTGCTAAGAGAGGCGTGTTAGGAGACTTAGCAGTTAGTAGAGGTACATGGTCGTGGATGCGACTTGACAGGTACATTGGGTGGGGAGAACATTTTCTTGTCGTATGGGCTTCGATTGCACTTTCCTTGTAATCCGGAAGCTCCGCTGGAGATACGGGTATGATGAGCCTCTCAGGTTGGCCACTGTCGTTTTTGAACGTCATGCGCTTAGGTCACTGGTGCCCAAGTGGGGACTATACCAGATCCCATTTACAGCCAGTGCTCATGCGTCGAAGGATTGTTTCTCATTTGCATGTTCACTTTAGTACGGTTAGGTTACCTTATTTGTGTCTTGTCACTTTCTTTGATTATGGCATGTTTTATATTCAGTATTTATATGGCACGTTTATTGTATCTTGTTACGTCCCTCTGAGGACCTGGTTATCTCGCCAGGTGTGTATTCTTGTGTTTCGCAGGTGTTCTAGCCGTGGCCATGATCGTCACTATCTCTTCGAGCATGATTGCACTTTGATCGTCTTCGCTTCGCTCGCCAAACTCATTTTATTTTCCATGTACTTTTCCTTACTTGTTGGTAGTGGATTTGTCTCCGTCCAACGATTGTACACATGACAAATTCAAAGTTGCTTTTATATCATTATTTATTTATTTAGTGGATGAGATTTAGTTATTATACTTCTACGGCATTTTATAGCTTATGTATACATACGAGTTTCCATATATTGGAGTATATTTCGTATGTATGCAGCTGGCATGGATACGTACCTAGTCCTAAGTATTTTGGGACTGGGGCGTTACATATTTTTGTGGTGGCCTATGCAGGTCGAGTTTTTCACTTCGGTTACGTTACTGTACCGATGTGAACCTGCAACATAGGATTAGAATTATAGAAATCTCATCCAAACAGCTTGACATCTTCCCTTGGCTTCAAATTCCGAACTCTCGTTCGACTTCCTTGAATTGCATCTTGCTTGATTCCTTTCTACCGTTGATTCTTATTTTCGTGCTTAGTGTCAACTAGGAAGATGACTACACTAGTATAAGCTCATAGGTCAAACACATGGCTAGAATGGTTATATGGCAATTGGAATACATTTAAGACTCTAACTGAGTTAAAAAGGTTTTTTTAAAAGAGTGATTTTAATGATTAGTAATTTGTAAAGTAGGATATTGCCACGGAAAGTTTTAATCTTGAGATTTCTAAATGGTAAACACCATAGGATTGATACTGCAGGAAGGAGAAAAAAAAATATAGCTAGAATCTTTATACCCTTGATTTAAGAAATTGATGGGCTTTTTGAGATTTGATATTTATGAATTATTGGGTTATAGCTATACATCTTTGCACAAGTATAAAATTTATTTGCTTTTTGAGTTGTGATATTTATGAGTTTTGGGTGATAGATATACATCTTTGAACAAATTTAAATTTATTTGATTTTCGAGTTTTGATGTTTATGATTTATTGTATTATAGTTATACACCTTTGAACAGTTATAAATTTGGTTTAAAAATTATCTTAGCTTTTTAAAAATGGCCATAGGAATTATTAAAATTTGAGTTGTACAACTTACGATTTTCATGTTTATTAAATTTTGAATTTTAAGTGGAAGTAATGACGGTAAATTTTGGTTTAAAATATTTAAAAGTTATGAAAACAATTTTTGAGAAATTTTTATTTTAAATGGTGTCCTATGATTGAGGATTTACAAATCTATCTAGATTTTTGGTAAAAAAAAAAAAAAGATTTTGACTGATAAGATTATTTGAAAATTTAGTTTAATGTGGGATTGTTAATATTAAAATTTTTAGAGAATTTCGAAGTATGTGATGGAAAGTTATTTTGATTGATTAAAGGAAGATACCATTTAAAAAGTTGTGATTTTGTTGGAATAACTTAGCATGAATAGAAGTTAAAATTGATGAGAGCATTGAGCTTAATTTTTTAGATTGCTTTTAATATGCTAAGAGTTTTATTATGAGTTATTTGAAAATGTTAGAGTGTTAAATTTTTGATTGATTGTGAAATTTTTATGGATTCGTAAATTATGAACACTTGAGTTAAATAGTTGAATTTAAATATTTATTTTGGAAAAGGTTAGTAGTAACATGATAAAAATTTGTTTTGAGGTTTATGAAAGTGATTTAAATTTTTGTCATGATAAATTTGAATGGCTTGGAGTGAGTACAAATTTGGTGGTTAAATTTTTTTTATATTTATTCAGAAATTATTGGAGGAAACACGAGTTAAAATATTAATGGTAGGCCACAAAGGTAGCCCTAATGAGTTAGAAGTATTCCACACTAATTGCCATGTCACCCATGACTATGATAGTAGTATATACACAAGTGTTGTTAGTCATCCACCCAGCTATGTGACTGTATTTCCACCTCGGCTTACTCGACCTTCCTTCAATTCTAGATCTTTTAATTGGACCTTCTAACCCATTTGCAACTTGAATAATGATTTAATGGTTCCTTAACTGTATTCATCTAGGAGACTATCTTCTCTCCGGAATTGTGTTCCTAAGTTATTTTTATCGGATTCTCTAATATATTTTATTTCATGCTTTAATTTGACCTTTATTTTATGCATTAATTATCACCTCGTGAACTCCCACTTTCTATTTTTTGATCTTCTGGCGTCCCTTACCGTGACTTGTATATTTGGAGTACAACACTACACTTCTCCTTCCAACAAACTGCATATGTAAGACCTAGACAAACCCACCTTCCTGTAGATATATCATGTCCCACTAAAACACGTCTCCTTGTACACTATTTTCATGATAGGACCTTCTGGTCAAAATGGCCAAACTATAACCTCTACCATGACACTAAAATACTTTTCGACTTCAATTAAGAGATCCAACCTTGACTCAATCTCTTAACCCGATAGGTGAATTTTTGTTCTACTTAGTTCCTTAAATGCTTAAATTTGTGCTTTATCTTGATTGCTTGACCCATTGTCTCATCATACCATTAGTTTAACTCTTGTAAGTTGGGTAGAATATCTCACAACCAAACAAACCTTTTTCCTTGTGAACCACATTGGTTAGTTCACTTAGACTATAATTCAGAGGACCCTACCTTATCTAGTCTACCAAGCCATAAATGAGAAACACTAGGACAACTGTATAGGCCCAAACTTCGGGCGAGCCTTGATTTTAAAAGATCCGGGACTATTTAATTTCCTTCATCAGTACCTCCCTTGCACATATTTTGACTATCTCATGCTGCTAATGTAGCTTCAATTTTGCAAGCTTATTTCGTTATCAAGCTTGATCATGACATATTTTGTTGGGTGCACCCACTAACATATTGTCTAATTAGAACGGTGCATGATGGTCTGATCAACCTATTGTACTTTGGTTCGCTTATCATAATTTATTCTAGGCGGATGGAGACATAGTTAAACTTGCCTTAGAGTCTCATCCGCGACCGCCTTGACAATTCTTTTTTGAATTATTTTGCCGCCAATGAACCCCGCAATTCGTACTCAATATATAGCACCGTCTTTGAAACCTTTGTTGTTCTTGTCTTTTACTTATTTTGGAAAGAAAAGATATTGTACTTGCTAAGATAAACTCAAGGTATCATCTCTGGTTGTCCTATCAGTTATTTATACACAAATGTAGATAGCCACCGACCGACTCATGTGGTTGTATCCTCGCCTTTAACTACTCCTTATTCCTCAACCCTAGAATTGTTATCGTGCCCTCCCAATTATTCTTGAGCACTCGAGAGTGATTCTAATCATCACTTAATCTAACTCTCAACCCAGATGATTAGTATCCGGTTTTCTCTCAAGGAACCATACCTCCTTAACGTCTAATTATCCTCTTTGATCTACTAAATTCCCACTATTTTATTCGGGTTATCAAATTTTGTTACCTTCACTAGCAATCCTTATTCAATTTCATAACCATGATATATTTTGTATATATCACTCCACAATTTTCTATTGCACGGTGGTGTTGAACGTAGTTTTATCGCCTCCTCCAAAATTTAATTGCATTTTGGTATTGACGAACACTTCCTATCCCTCAACCCTATCTACCCTATTAATCCTAAATTTCGAGGACAAAATTCTTATAAGTTGGGTAGGATGTAAAACCCCTATTTTTTTTTTAATTATTTTTTTAAATATTTTTTTATATATTAATTTTTTTAGATGAACCGGTTGAACCAAACCAGCCCGAACTGGGCCCGGACCAAACCCAAACCCAAGTAGACAGGTGGTGTGATCAATGGCGACCATGGATGCATATTTTATGGGTGTAGAATATTTCTAAATTTATTTTAAGGTTTGGGAAATATTTTCTATATATTAATTAGTGGTACAAAATTTACGTTTTTATTATTTAATAATGTGTTACAAAAATGGTTCATTTTTCTGGGCCCAAATGAGGGTGTGTAGTAAAGTTCACACGTTGGAACAATTTTTATTATTTTATTATTACTAAAGTTATTTTGTGAAAATTTAATAGGCATTTTATTATTGTTGATATTATTTGATATTACGTGATATTATTATTGTTGCCTTTTATGGCAATTTAAATTTGTGTATATATGTAAAAAAATATATTTTAGATGCATCATATATATAGTTAGATAATATTAAAATTTATTTCAAATTTGTGGAGATTTAATAAATATGTTATCCTATTAGATATTATTATTATTATTTAGTTGATTTTAATGTCAAATGAATTTAAATATATGTGTATATGTTTTTAAGTTGATTTCATATATGATAGATGATATTAAAAATTTCTTTTTAGATTTTGTAGAAATTTGATTGGGTTCATTTGGATATATATATATATATATATATATATATATATATATATATATATATATATATATATATATATATATATAAAATATATATATATAAATATAGATAACTATATATAAGATAAGATTTGATAAAAAAGAAAAAAAAATACAAAGTATGGTCGGCCCCGCCAAAGTGGGAACCGACCACATTAGCAAAAGTAGCACAGCACCTATATGTGCGCCCCCACAACTCAATTAAGCAACAGCTTCTACTAAAAATGGGGCCGATCCCCCTTTTATACAAACAACAAATAATGGAGGCCGACCCCCTCCCAAATATATATGTATATATATGTAAGTGTTATATATATATATATATATATATATATATATATATATATATATATATATATATATATATATATATATATATATATATATATATATATATATATATATATATATATATATATATTGGAAAAACCCTAAAATTTCTTCCTCCGCTCTCCTCCATCCTCCTCCCTCTTCTCGACGTGCGTGCCCAACCTCGCCGAAGCAACAGCAGTCCTGTCTCCCGGTCGTCACGACGACGACAACAACAACAACAGTTTTCCACTTTAAGGTATCCCACTTCCCCGATCGATATCTCCCTCATTTTAAATCCATTTTTAGATCCGTAAATTCGTGTAGAAAGCCCTCATGACCCTCTTCGAGATCTCCTAAGTGGATTTCTACATGGCCACCCAACTTGCTCGAAAAATCGAGACGAAGTTGGAGAAAAACCACTTTTCTGAAATATTAAAAACTGTTTTGAAACACCAACTTGTTGGCCACTTTTCTTTATGCACAATAAAATTTTGTAGAAATTAATTAAAGGCAGTCAAAGACAACATAACCGAGATTGTAACGTACCTTCTGGATTCACTTTTCATCTAGTGTGTAGAAAGTTACACGTTGTTAAAGTTTCACGAAAAATTGTAAATTCTGTTTTTAAAAAGTGGAAAAACACCCGATACGGCGTACGCCCCGACAAACCGGGCGACGTGGTCGCGTACTATATGCATCGAAAGGCACGTATGGATGTTGTTGACGTGTGGAAACTGACGAAACCCGATTTCGTTGCATGTGCCCCACGAAATCAGTGCGTATCTGTTGAGATACCCCCGTATCGATCCTTTGCAAATTAAGTCACAACTTTGTGCACACTCAGCATATCGCGATGAAACTTGCGCCATTGAACTCAAAATATTTTTCTGGTCCTGTAAGCCAAGTTTGGTCCGATTCTGAGACCGTTGATCGGGATACTATTTTGGCGGTCCCACAATCCCACTCAACGGGCGATTTTGTGTACAGCCCCCCGGAATCCAAAATTGGACATACCGTTATGTTCGTCTCATCAAAACAAATCTATAGACATTTTACAGATTATGTATACATACGAGTTTCCATATATTAGGGTATACTTCGTATGTATGCAGCTGGCATGGATACGTACCTAGTCCTAAGTATTTTGGGACTGGAGCGTTATAGGTTGAGGAATCCAAATTCGATAAAATGTAGGAGATTTAAATCCCCTTTTAGATAATTCACCCCTTTTATTTAATCAATTTAAAACAAATTCCATAAAATCCAATAGTTTAAATCTAAGTAAAATCTTATCTCCAATTATCTAAAATCAAATCAATAAGTTAAATTTTTATTACCATAACTAATTAAACAATAAATCCATAAATCTAAAAATATGTTTATAATAAATAATAATAATAATAAATTTTGAAAATCAAAATAAATATTAAAAGAAACTACTTCAAAAATACCTTTTAAATAAATTAAGATAATTAATAAATAAGTTTGAAAATCAATTTATACGTAAATTACATCTTACGTTTTTGCATGAGAAGAAGGTATTTTTATGAAACATAGTTTTTCTGAATCGCCAATAAAATAAAATTGTCTTTTTATAATAATAAAATTAAATAATGTTTCTGAAATCCCGATGCGGCATTTTTCACAATCTTAAGTAAATAAAAGTAATTACTATATATTATTTTGAGACTATAAAATAGAAAATATTTTTCTATAAATATGTACACTCGCACATATCCGCACTCGTCGAGCAATTACGAAAATAAAATTTCGCGCGCGACGTACAATACAACTACGCGACGTACAATATAAATTAAAAAAATCAGTACCAAATTTATATTAAAAAAATAGTAGAAATTTAGGAGTTTTACACCTTCCTCAATGGTGATCTAGAAGAAGAAGAATACATGGATAATCCTCCTGGTTTTGAAGACAAATTCGAATCAAAGGTATGCAAGTTGAAGAAGTCTCTTTATGGATTGAAGCAATCTCCGAGAGCCTAGTTTGAAAGATTTACTCAGTCTATGAAGAACCAAGTGTACACTAAAGGACAAGCTGATCAGACTTTATTCACCAAATTCTCCTCTGACAGGAAATTTGTTGCCTTGATTGTTTATGTAGATGATATTGTCGTCACTGGAGATGATACAGTTGAAATGAGAAGAGTAAAAAAAAGACTTTCTACAGACTTTGAAATCAAGGACTTAGGGTCCTTGAGATACTTTCTTGGTATGTACACATGTACAACCTCTTGAACTTTTATTTTAAAGAGAATTTAATATCAGGATCAGTGTTCCATAATAGTCACCTAGTTCAGCTTGTTCCTACCCATTGAACCGGCTTCTTGGGATCTCCAGTCAGACTTGGTTGGGTTGTCACTGTTGGTGACTATACTATAGGCTTAACCCCATCCCCCTCGATGATTCTAGGATCAATGTTCTAGACAAACCCTTCGTCAAGTGGTCTGCAAGATTCTTTTCTGACTTTATATAGTCAAGAACCGTATATTTGCCTAATAGGCTCTTTATTGACTTGAAGCGCAGTTGTAGGTGCATGTTTATCTTAGCATTCACAGAATCATGCTTTAGTAGCTCATAACAGATTTATTATCATAGTTTATAGAAGCTGTAGGAACATGATGAACAGAAACAGGTATATGCATAATAAGATTTCTAAGTCATTCGACTTCTGTACAGGTAGTGTCCAAAGCTATCATTTCAGAGTCCATTGTACTTCTGGCAATGATAGTCTGTTTACATGATTTTGAGGAAATCGTAGCTCCTGCTAGGATAAAAACATATTCAGTTGTGGATTTCACATCATGTGAATCAGTTACCCAATTTGCATCTGAGTAACCTTCTATGATATTAGGGTGTCTAGTAAAATGAAGTTTATAATCTAGAGTACCCTTAAGATATCTAAATACTTTGTCTAATGCAGTCCAATGAGATTGATTTGGATTACTAGTATATCTACTTAGTATCCCAATGGCAAATGCAATGTCGGGTCTGGTCCTATTTGTTATATACATAAGGGACCCAATCATCTGTGAATATCTATGTTGTTCTATAGGTGATCCTTCATTCTTCTTGAGAACAACATTACTGTCATATGGTGTAAGGGCAGTTTTTTGTCAAAATACTCAAACTTTTTTAGTATTTTTTCAATTGAATGTGCTAGGGATAGAGTATAGCCCTCTTTGCATTTGGATACTTGTATTCCTAGGATCAGGTTTGCTTCATCTAGGTCTTTCATATCAAACTGGTTAGATAAATAATTCAGTGTTATTTATCAATTCCAGTGAAGATCCTAGAATGAGGATGTCATCAACATACAAGCATAAGACAACACAACTTCTATTTGTATTTTTAGAATACAAACATTTGTCATATTCATTTGACACAAAACCAAATTCTATAATGACTTTGTCAAATTTGTTGTGCCATTGCTTGGGAGCTTGCTTTAGGCCATAAAGAGATTTTACTAATCTACAAACCTTCTTTTCTTGACCTTTAGCAATGAAACCTTCAGGTTGCTCCATATATATCTTTTCTTTTAAATCTTCATTTAGAAATGCTGTCCTTACATCCATTTGATGGATCAGCATATCATGAATGAAAGCTAAGGCTAGAAGGGTTCTAATAGAAGTGATTCTAGCTACAGTGAGTAGGTATCAAAATAATGTAATCCTTTTTTCTGGATAAAATCTTTGGCTACTAATCTAGCCTTGTATTTCTCTATAGTACTATCGGCTCTAAGTTTTTTTTTGAATATCCACTTACAACCTATGGGTTTACTACCTAAAGGTAGGTCTGCTAAAAACCAAGTATTATTCTTCATAATAGAGTTGTACTCATTGTTAATAGCTTCTTTCCAGAAAGGGGCATCAAGAGAAGATATGGCTCTTCATAGGGTGAGGGATCATCCTCTATCAAAAATGTGAAGAATTCTTCTCCTAAATTCTTTTCAATCATTTCTCTTTTACTCCTTCTAGGTTCTATGACTTGTTCAGGTTGAGAAATAGATATTTGATCATGAGAACTAGTAGATTGAGTAAGAGAAGGGTTGGAGGAAGATGAAGGGGTTCTATCCTTGAAGGAAAATATATTCTGAAGTAAATGAAATATCTAATAATATAATTATAGAAGCTAGAGACGCAGTTTATTTTTGTGAATATTCAAAATGATACCGATTCATTTTGAATATTCAATAATTATTGTAGTTCAAAGGTCGTACATAATAAATAAAATTTCTATAGAGGTGAAAGTTTTTCAATTACAGATGCTACCTGAAACGGTTCACATAAGGCAATATAGTGCGGGGGCGAATATTGTCTGAATAGTAACAAATTTACTATTTTTTGTGTGCAGATATTAGAAGCAAGAAAATCCAACAATCTAAGAGTTAGCTCGGGTCTATGTGCAGACTGTGTCCGAACGCTCCTAGTGATAAATTTTCCACTCTACCGAATCTTCTTGTTGCACACGGCGTAAAGAGAGTGATCACCGACTTAGCTCTGCCCAGAGCAATAAATGAAGAACAACGAGATTCGGAAAGATGAAATTTAGAGAGAGGTTTGACGTAAGGTTTTTCAGTGTCCAGAGAGGAGAAAAACCCATGATATATATAGAGGTTGTGCAACGGATAGGAGTATTAAAATAATTTAATCAGTTAATTAAAATTGAACATTACAAAAATGTTTATAGCACATAAAACACATGGTTCATTGAACCTGGACCGAATAGCTTCTTTCCAGAAAGGGGCATCAGGAGAAGATATGGCTTCTTCATAGGATCACCCTCTATCAAAAATATGAAGAATCCTTCTTCTAAATTCTTTTCAATCATTTCTCTTTTACTCCTTCTAGGTTCTATGACTTGTTCATGTTGAGAAATAGATATTTGATCATGAGAACTAGTAGATGGAGTAAGAGAATGATTGGAGGAAGATGAAGGGGTTCTATCCTTGAAGGAAAATATATTTGAAGTAAATGAAATCTTTAATAATATAATTATAGAAGCTAGAGACGCAGTTTATTTTTGTGAATATTCAAAATGATACCGATTCATTTTGAATATTCAATAATTGTTGTAGTTCAAAGGTCGTACATAATAAATAAAACTTCCATAGAGGTGAGTTTTTCAATTACAGATGCTTCCTGAAACGGTTCACATAAGGCAATATAGTGCGGGAAGAATATTGTCTGAATAGTAACAAATTTACTATTTTATTTTTGTACAGATATTAGAAGCAAGAAAATCCAACAATTTAAGAGTTAGCTCAGGTCTATGTGCAGACTGTGTCCGAACGCTCCTAGTGGTAAATTTTCTGCTCCACCGAATCTCCTTGCTGTACTCGACGTAGAGAGAGTGACCACCGACTTAGCTCTGTCCAGAGCAACAAATGAAAAACAGCGAGATTAGCCAAGAGCTCAGTCTCCACCAAGATCTTCCACTTTGTGGCTTAGATAGACGTGTGACTTACGGGTCACTAATTAGCCAAGAGCTCAGTCTCCACCATGATCTTCCACTTTGTGGCTTAGATTAGACATGTGACTTACAGGCTACTCCCTAGTCAATAAAATTTTAAAATATCGAAACTTAATGTCATAAGCATTATATTTGGTGTTGCATGGGCCGGTTCAATGACGCGCTGATATTGCAAAACAATTTCCGTTTTTATTTCCAAAGTTGTACGATTTGTCTAATCCATCTATAAGTAAGAGCAAAGGAATGACACCAAGTTCTTCAACAACAAACAATGCCTATCATCATGTGTTCAAAGCCTTCTCCAATTATATTTGCGATTCTCTTCCTTGCTCTCCTGTGCAAGGGAGCTTCCACAGTTGCTGGTTGCGACGAGGGCGAAAGAAATGCTCTGGTCGACTTCAAGCGCGGCCTCCTTGACCACACCGGCAGGATGTCGTCCTGGACTGGCAGCGACTGCTGCAACTGGCAAGGTGTTGCCTGCAGCAACAGGACCGGACATGTCGTCCGGCTTGACCTTCGTAACCCACACCCCTTCTCCTCCGATACCGACGATCAACCATACAACGAGTGGTCGATGGGAGGGGAGCTGAGGCCATCTCTGCTCGGACTCATCAGTAACTCGCTGGTTGGTTCGCTTCCTGAATCGCTTGGGAGACTCACCTCATTGCAAAAACTGTTTCTTTCCTATAACAAGCTGAATGGGACTGTTCCTGCAGAAAGCCTCGGAGGACTTGTGGAACTTGTTTATTTGGATCTTAGTACGAACCTCTTGGAGGGCATCATCTCTGAAGCGCACCTTGCTAATCTTACCAAGTTGTCGTATCTGGACCTGTCATCGAATCGCCTAGCCCTCGAGTTCAGTCCCAACTGGGTTCCTCTCTTCCGGCTCGACTTGCTCGACGTTAGTTCTTGCAGCCTTGGGAAGAAATTTCCTTCATGGATCCGGAACCAAGCAAACATTTCATGGCTATATATGTCAAATGCTGGAATTGAGGACGCAATGCCAGACTGGTTCTGGGTTTCGTTCGTCCAAGTAAAATGGAATTGGATATCTCAAAAAATGCAATCTATGGCAGGTTGCCTATAAATTTCTTCAACTTTGTCAGCCTTGATTCTCTTATTTTGAGGTCCAACTACTTCTATGGTTCTCTGCCAACAAATTTTTCTCCAAATGGGATATTACTAGATCTAGCAGACAATTTGTTTTCCGGAACGATCGATCCAGCCATAGGCGAGAGTATGCCTAATCTTATGCTTCTCTCACTCTCGGGAAACAAGTTATATGGTGATGTTCCCTCATCTTTGTGCCAACTACAAAACGTTGAGGATATTGATCTCGCCAGGAATCTCTTCTCCGGAGAGCTCTCTAATTGCTGGAAACACGATCTGACAGTTCTCGACCTCAGTAGCAACAATCTGTCTGGAGGAATTCCTGACACGATCGGCTCCTTGTCATCGCTAAAAGCGTTGCACTTGAGCAACAATAGCCTGTCTGGGGAAATTCCATCGTCTTTGCAGGGGTGCACAGGATTATCTATTCTTGATCTAAGCCAAAATAAATTCACAGGTAAAGTTCCCACATGGATAGGAGAAAGTTGTCCTTCTTTGACGACTCCGGTCGAACATGTTTGCTGGAAGAATTCCTCAGAACTTACCAAGACTGCTTAGTCTCCAAATAGTAGATCTTGCGCACAATAATCTTTCGGGTACAATTCCGAAGAGCTTCGGGAAGTTCGCCAGCATGAATGTTTCGAGAGCAAATCTCGAACAAGTCTTGCAAACATCTACGAGTGTCTACGTAGAGAGCATGGAGGTGGTCATGAAGGGCAAAGCTCTCATGTATGGTGATTCCAATGGGATTTTGTCACTGGTCACCTCTCTGGACCTCTCTGGTAACAATCTATACGGAACCATACCTCGAGAGCTTGGAAGCCTTAGAGGACTTATGAGCTTGAATTTGTCAGGGAACCATCTGAATGGTGAGATACCGAAGGAAGTTGGTTCAATGCAGTCCTTGGTGTCTCTCGACTTGTCGAGGAACGAGCTATCTGGAGCAATCCCTTCGACCATGGCCTACCTGACTTCTTTGGAGTCTCTCGACTTGTCTAGCAACAACTTGTCCGGAAGGATTCCGTCAGGAAACCAACTTTCAACGTTCAATGAGTCGACGTACTCTGGCAATCCTGGTCTTTGTGGCTTCCCAGTTAAGCAAATCTGCGAGAATGATGATAACGGCGCGGGAACTATGTCACGACCCGCTCCCGAATAATCGGATACGAGTCGGACACGCCCAGCCTTCGCCGTTGGACACGACGAAGTAAGCTGTACAATACTAAGGAAAACTCAAAGTCACAATGTAATGTAAACCAAAACACAGCTTTTATAACGTTCCCAGAAATCACCAATATCCATCAAGTGTTTTTAAAAATACAAACTCAGCCGGAGACAAATCCGGTCCAATGAAATAATATACAATAAATGAAACTCTAAGATACAAACTCCAAAAAAATAAACTGAAATAAAAACTGCAATATCCAAGCAATCACCAGCTCCATGCAATCTCCCACTCACCTGCAACGATCCTATCAGAAAAAGAGCAAAGTACAACCCTGACTAGACAATATACAATGTAATCTGTAATCCAGAGTACAAGGTGAAACTAGAATACCAGAATGCTAGAACATGAAATGAAACTGAAACTGTGGTACCAGAAAATAAAATGTAAAACTGCAGGCAATGGATGACAATCAAGATGCTAGACAATGAACACGGCTATCAATGTACAAGGCAATCAATCACGACAATCAATGATGCAATTGTGACAATTTTGAAATACTATAACTAATGTGTGACCGACTTAGGAGCAATCAATCAATCAATCAATGAGTCAATTCTACATGGTACGGCTTCATCGTACGTGATGTGTACGATTAGGCTATCTTCAATGCTATATTGGGTGTGGTCACACAAAAGCTAATATTTCCCCCAATCCCGCAATGAACAATGACGCACAAGCAATGAACAAGAGTACAAGACAATCGTGTGAAATTCGTGTCAGATATGAGAACATGGCACATGAAGGTAAGACAGAAAACAAGGTACAAGTCAAGTCAGTGTACTTGCCTCGGTTTTGTTGCACGAGAGTAGTACTGCATGGTTGTAATGAATCACCTGTTATATTTGTACAAGTATTATTTAGGGTTTTGAAATAAGGCATCTAGCTAACAACTTAGATAATCAAATCATTAACTTAGCTAATGGAATATTCTAGCTAATAATATTTGGAAAATATTATGGTTTAAATCAATATAAATACTAATAAACCTTTTGGTAGCAAAATTATAACTCTATATAAACCTTTTTAATCACAAAATACTTTTATAAGAAAATATAATATTAATGATAACCAATAATAATTATATATACCATATATATTTAAAGATCTTTAAATTAGAAGTTTTTTATATTAACAAAGCAATATTAGGATACTAACAAAATTATTTTAAAGTAAACAATTGCTAATACAATATTAATACTATATAAATAATACTAGAACCAATTACTAATATTATGCTAATAATCATATAACAAGATTAACCAATTAATTAAATATCAACTATATTTACTACAAATGTACAACCCAACAGCCCAAATTCCAGCCCATAAAATCCAGCCCTGACTCCTCACTAAAACCCAGCCCATCCTTACTCTGTATAAAACTAAACAATAAACTTAATCCCTTCTCTTAAACCGATCAGCCCATCGGTCCATAACCTGGCCCTAAAACCCAGCCCAATCTCTCTAATTTATAATTAAAACCTAATAATTTCTTTAACACCAAACAGCCCAAACCCAGCCCACTCAACTCGGTCCATAACCCGGCCCACAGCTATTAGATATTAATCCCATCTTCTCTCTCCTCAACCCATTCTCACGAAAATTCCAGAACCATCCGGAGTCTCGAGAGAGTTCTCGTCTTCTCCGACGAGACTCCGGCTTCTCCGGCGAGAAACCTCGCCTTCTCCGGCGAAGCAACCCCCTCCCTCGTCTCTGTCTTCTTCTTCCTCCTGTCCACAGCAAGGAAGAAGCCAAGCTTTTCCTTCACTCTGCTTCATCTTCTTCCTCCGGTTCGAAAACCCTAAGTTCTTCCTGCTTCGTCTCTTCCTCTGAAACCCGACCCAAAACCCTAGCTCTAGCTTCTACCCCAGCTGAAACCTAGGTCCAACTTCTCCTTCACACAGCCAGCAAGACTCCCTCACTCGTCTTCTCCCTCCGCTCAAACCCTAATCCGACTCCACCATGGCCGAAAAAACCCTAGCTCGAAACCCTAACCCTAGATCTCCATAGCTGCTTCCTCCCAGTCTTCCACAAACCCTAGGTCTAACAGAAAACCCACTCTACTCAGCCACAAAATATCACATAAACTACGAAGAAAACGAGAACAGACGAGGAGACAAGTGGATCGAGGCGGAGGACTTACTGGCCGGTCGGGGATGTCGATCCACGGCGGTCCTCGGCGAGCCCGACGCTGCAACGGCTCCCCGACGGCGGATCCAAGCACAGCGGCGTCGTAACGGCAGAGTCCGGCGGCTACGAGGAGGTGGCTCCTCGGACTTCGTTCAGCCCAGATGGCGGTGGCGGGGTTGCTGACCGCGGCGGCTCAAACTTCGAAGAGTCAGCGCAAGAAACGAGGAGACAGTCTCGGCACTGCAGTCGAGGCTCTGCAGCGCGTTGATGGCGGCGCAGTCCTCGAGGTAGCGCTGATGGCGGTGGCACGGGGATCGAGGGCTGTCACTTCGAGCTGACAGCACTGCAGTCGAGGCGACTGCAGTCGAGGCGACGGCGGCGCTCCGGTGAAGAAACTCGACGGGGATCGATCTCCGGTGACGACAGCGGTGGTGCTCGGCTGAGCTCAGCCTTCCACAGTGAAGAGAGAGAGAGGACAGAGAGAGACTGGAGAGAGAGAGAGAGAGAGAGAGAGAGAGAGAGGATGACGTGGCTGAGAGAGAAATGTACTGTGGTGATGGTGTGTGTCAGTGCATAGGGAAACGTGTAAATATATAGTAAAATAATGCTGTGTGGAGAGTGGCAAAGATGAAAATTAGTGTAGATCTGAGGTGTAATTAGGATGGCAGTGATGTAATAAGTTCTAGATCTGGGGGTAATTAGGATGTAGCTGCAACTGATTCCAATTCAAAATTCAACAGACTATTCTAACAGTTTTTCAAAATTTCTCAAAACAACTTTCCAAACAATGTTCCCTCCAACATTTCAAAACACGTTTTCAAATAAAATTTCAAAAACAGTATTTTAAAAATAGAATGTCGAAAATCTACTATTTCCTCCATTATTTTCAAAAGAACAGATTTTGAAATTCCAAAACAACTTAGTAACTAATTCTGTTAGCCATTTAATGATAATAATCAACTAATTAAAATAATAATATTCAATATGTAAATTACTAATACTTGACCAATATATAAATCATCCATTAAAACTTAACTCATTACCAGAAATTAGTTTAACTGCTTAAATTAATTAAGTAAGGAAAATCAATATATAAGTCCAGTAACACCCTGAACATTGACAACAGAGAAATATTGGAACTTCAACACTTACAACTTGAATTTGCTATTTACTAATAATCAATCATAAACCAAAAATCAACAAACCATTTAAACTTTCGAAATAGTATTTAATATTTAGGAAAGGAAATATTTTTGTTGAAACTCAATCTGTATATACAAATATTGTATCCTTGACAGAAAATTTTAGAAAAAACTAAAATTTATCAAATATGATTTTTGAGAGTTACAAATCTACCCCCCTTACAAAAATTTCGTCCTCGAAATTTCAAAGGTTTTGCAATGGTACAAAATCAAACAAAATTTATTTAAGGCAACCAGAAAACTAGATGTTTTATGTAGTAAAATAACAAGGACTAACAAGTAGTCACTAGGCAATAGGAAAAACTGTAAATGCAAGAAAACTCAAGGACAAGCCTAAAATAGGCAATACAAAGAAATACAACTACTACAAGCAAGTAAAAGATAACGGTCCACTCGGCTGCGCCCATGCAGCTACTACTGATCCTCATAAACTGGGTCCTCCTGCTGCTGCTCTGGTACTGGCCCCTGACGAGTGAAAGTCGCAGGACAATTCCTCACTTGATGAGTGGCAGATCCACAAATCAAGCATTGTCCTAACTTCTTGCGGCATTCTTCGCCACGATGTCCCGGTCTCTTGCAGTATGCGCAAGAAAGGTAGACCGGGGTCTGGGTCTGTCTCTGCTGCCTCGGTGATGTCGGTGTCCGAACATGGTGCTGATGCTGAGGTGGCCTGTGCTGGGTGTCGGTCCGCTTCGGTGGACCCTGGGAACTGCTGGCGCCAATATCTCTGTCCCGCTTGAGCTTCGGATCCATTTCCTTCTCCACTCCCTGAACAACTTTAAGAATGCTCGCATATGTAGTGGCCTGACTAATAGCTACTGCATGACGTAGCTCCCTGGTGAGACCCTTCTTGAACATCCAAGCCCTGTCCTTCGACGAACTGACAAGGTTCTCTGCGAACCTGCTGAGTCGGGTGAACTCGGATGTATACTGGGCCACTGACATATTCCCTTGCTGCAATGCTTCAAATTGCATTCTAAGCTCGTCCCGCTCCACATCCGGGAAGAACTTTTCCTGGAATAGCAGCTTGAAGTCCTTTCAGGAAACTCCGGGCTCTGCTAACTGGGGCTCCTCCCGGTACCAAGCCCTAGCGATGTCGAACAGTCGCATGCTTGCAACTTCGACTTGCAAATCTTCTGGGATCCTCGCCATCTTCAATGACCGTTCAGCATTCTCCAGCCATTCGTCTGCGTAGACTATCCCCTCATCGCCCCAAAAATCCATCGGGCTGAGGAACTGATATTCCTTGGCAGTTCCTGGCTTCGGTGCTGCTGGTGCCGGCGGTGCTGGTGGAGCTGGCTCTCTGGTCTTGAGTGCTTCGACGACGGTCTCTCTGAATTGTGCAGCCTGCTGACTCTGAGTCTCTCTGAACTGCGCAGCTTGTTGGTTATGGGCCTCCATGAATTGCTGGAACATGGCCATCACTTGCGTGCCATCGAACATCATCGTCGGTGGAATCGACTGAGGCGGAGGCGGTGCAAGCTGCTCCTGTGCACTGGGTGCAGGCTGCTCACTGGTCCCAGCGTTCGTCGTGGCGACCGTCCTGCAAAAGAAATAAACTGTTGATTGCTATATCCTATAAAAATTACAAACTATCCTAAAAATCATAAGTAAATCAAATTTTCAAAAAATTTTAAACATCAATAACCATAAACCATAAACCATTAATCATAAACAATTTTCAAAAACCATAAACCATTTTCATAAATAGTAAACCATTTTCATAAACCATTTTGCATAAACCATAAACCATATATCATAAATCATAAACCATTTTCCCGCGGTTCCTATGCTGTGATGAGTTTTCCTTAGCTTCCGCTGGTCCCCCAATAACACTTATTTGCCTAAGTGTCATTAGGATAGAGACCTGCATGGGCCACCACTAAAAACATGTCACGACCCGCTCCCGAATAATCGGATACGAGTCGGACACGCCCAGCCTTCGTCGTTGGACACAACGAAGTAAGCTGTATAATACTAAGGAAAACTCAAAGTCACAATGTAATGTAAACCAAAACACAGCTTTTATAACGTTCCCAGAAATCACCAATATCCATCAAGTGTTTTTAAAAATACAAACTCAGCCGGAGACAAATCCGGTCCAATGAAATAATATACAATAAATGAAACTCTAAGATACAAACTCCAGAAAAATAAACTGAAATAAAAACTGCAATATCCAAGCAATCACCAGCTCCATGCAATCTCCCACTCACCTGCAACGATCCTATCAGGAAAAGAGCAAAGTACAACCCTGACTAGACAATATACAATATAATCTGTAATCCAGAGTACAAGGTGAAACTAGAATACCAGAATGCTAGAACATGAAATGAAACTGAAACTGTGGTACCAGAAAATGAAATGTAAAACTGCAGGCAATGGATGACAATCAAGATGCTAGACAATGAACACGGCTATCAATGTACAAGGCAATCAATCACGACAATCAATGATGCAATTGTGACAATTTTGAAATACTATAACTAATGTGTGACCGGCTTAGGAGCAATCAATCAATCAATCAATGAGTCAATTCTACATGGTACGGCTTCATCGTACATGATGTGTACGATTAGGCTATCTTCAATGCTATATTGGATGTGGTCACACAAAAGCTAATATTTCCCCCAATCCCGCAATGAACAATGACGCACAAGCAATGAACAAGAGTACAAGACAATCGTGTGAAATTCGTGTCAGATATGAGAACATGGCACATGAAGGTAAGACAGAAAACAAGGTACAAGTCAAGTCAGTGTACTTGCCTCGGTTTTGTTGCACGAGAGTAGTACTGCATGGTTGTAATGAATCACCTGTTATATTTGTACAAGTATTATTTAGGGTTTTGAAATAAGGCATCTAGCTAACAACTTAGATAATCAAATCATTAACTTAGCTAATGGAATATTCTAGCTAATAATATTTGGAAAATATTATGGTTTAAATCAATATAAATACTAATAAACCTTTTGGTAGCAAAATTATAACTCTATATAAACCTTTTTAATCACAAAATACTTTTATAAGAAAATATAATATTAATGATAACCAATAATAATTATATATACCATATATATTTAAAGATCTTTAAATTAGAAGTTTTTTATATTAACAAAGCAATATTAGGATACTAACAAAATTATTTTAAAGTAAACAATTGCTAATACAATATTAATACTATATAAATAATACTAGAACCAATTACTAATATTATGCTAATAATCATATAACAAGATTAACCAATTAATTAAATATCAACTATATTTACTACAAATGTACAACCCAACAGCCCAAATTCCAGCCCATAAAATCCAGCCCTGACTCCTCACTAAAACCCAGCCCATCCTTACTCTGTATAAAACTAAACAATAAACTTAATCCCTTCTCTTAAACCGATCAGCCCATCGGTCCATAACCTGGCCCTAAAACCCAGCCCAATCTCTCTAATTTATAATTAAAACCTAATAATTTCTTTAACACCAAACAGCCCAAACCCAGCCCACTCAACTCGGTCCATAACCCGGCCCACAGCTATTAGATATTAATCCCATCTTCTCTCTCCTCAACCCATTCTCACGAAAATTCCAGAACCATCCGGAGTCTCGAGAGAGTTCTCGTCTTCTCCGATGAGACTCCGGCTTCTCCGGCGAGAAACCTCGCCTTCTCCGGCGAAGCAACCCCCTCCCTCGTCTCTGTCTTCTTCTTCCTCCTGTCCACAGCAAGGAAGAAGCCAAGCTTTTCCTTCACTCTGCTTCATCTTCTTCCTCCGGTTCGAAAACCCTAAGTTCTTCCTGCTTCGTCTCTTCCTCTGAAACCCGACCCAAAACCCTAGCTCTAGCTTCTACCCCAGCTGAAACCTAGGTCCAACTTCTCCTTCACACAGCCAGCAAGACTCCCTCACTCGTCTTCTCCCTCCGCTCAAACCCTAATCCGACTCCACCATGGCCGGAAAACCCTAGCTCGAAACCCTAACCCTAGATCTCCATAGCTGCTTCCTCCCAGTCTTCCACAAACCCTAGGTCTAACAGAAAACCCACTCTACTCAGCCACAAAATATCACATAAACTACGAAGAAAACGAGAACAGACGAGGAGACAAGTGGATCGAGGCGGAGGACTTACTGGCCGATCGGGGATGTCGATCCACGGCGGTCCTCGGCGAGTCCGACGCTGCAACGGCTCCCCAACGGCGGATCCAAGCACAGCGGCGTCGTAACGGCAGAGTCCGGCGGCTACGAGGAGGTGGCTCCTCGGACTTCGTTCAGCCCAGATGGCGGTGGCGAGGTTGCTGACCGCGGCGGCTCAGACTTCGAAGAGTCAGCACAAGAAACGAGGAGACAGTCTCGGCACTGCAGTCGAGGCTCTGCAGCACGTTGATGGCGACGCAGTCCTCGAGGTGGCGCTGATGGCGATGGCACGGGGATCGAGGGCTGTCACTTCGAGCTGACAGCACTGCAGTCGAGGCGACTGCAGTCGAGGCGACGGCGGCGCTCCGGTGAAGAAACTCGGCGGGGATCGATCTCCGGTGACGACAGCGGTGGTGCTCGGCTGAGCTCAGCCTTCCACAGTGAAGAGAGAGAGAGGACAGAGAGAGACTGGAGAGAGAGAGAGAGAGAGAGGATGACGTGGCTGAGAGAGAAATGTACTGTGGTGATGGTGTGTGTCAGTGCATAGGGAAACTTGTAAATATATAGTAAAATAATGCTGTGTGGAGAGTGGCAAAGATGTAAATTAGTGTAGATCTGAGGTGTAATTAGGATGGCAGTGATGTAATAAGTTCTAGATCTGGGGGTAATTAGGATGTAGCTGCAACTGATTCCAATTCAAAATTCAACAGACTATTCTAACAGTTTTTCAAAATTTCTCAAAACAACTTTCCAAACAATGTTCCCTCCAACATTTCAAAACACGTTTTCAAATAAAATTTCAAAAACAGTATTTTAAAAATAGAATGTCGAAAATCTACTATTTCCTCCATTATTTTCAAAAGAACAGATTTTGAAATTCCAAAACAACTTAGTAACTAATTCTGTTAGCCATTTAATGATAATAATCAACTAATTAAAATAATAATATTCAATATGTAAATTACTAATACTTGACCAATATATAAATCATCCATTAAAACTTAACTCATTACCAGAAATTAGTTTAACTGCTTAAATTAATTAAGTAAGGAAAATCAATATATAAGTCCAGTAACACCCTGAACATTGACAACAGAGAAATATTGGAACTTCAACACTTACAACTTGAATTTGCTATTTACTAATAATCAATCATAAACCAAAAATCAACAAACCATTTAAACTTTCGAAATAGTATTTAATATTTAGGAAAGGAAATATTTTTGTTGAAACTCAATCTGTATATACAAATATTGTATCCTTGACAGAAAATTTTAGAAAAAACTAAAATTTATCAAATATGATTTTTGAGAGTTACAAACTAAAAATAATAATACTTCCGAAGAAGATGGAGCTGGATCACAAGTGTGGTTGTCCTATTTGGGCACTGCACTAGGAGGATTTGTGGTTGGATTTTGGGTCCTTTGGGGCACGCTGATACTGAAGAGCAACTGGAAGGATGCTTATCTTAGTTATATAGATCGCCAGTATGATCGGTTCTACGTCATTGTTGCTATTACTTTTAATAGATGTAAGAATAGCTATGTTTGAATACCAAAATCTTTAAGCCTATGAGGTCGTTTGGTACATTGTAATGTAATTGTAATAGTGAATGTAATTGTAATAGTTATGGAATTGAGTTAATTTGTAATATAATGTAATATAATTGCAATCATAATAAAATTGGGTTTGTAATGTAAATAAGTTTGTAATTTACATCACCTAGAACGTGTAATCAAATCATGTAATATAATATCAATTGCATTCAAATATTTAGTTTAACACGTAGGGTTCGTTTTGATTGCAAGATGGAAAATACGTGGAAAAAAAATTAATTCTACGAAATTATTTCACTAGGAAAATAATTCCGTGGAATTTTAAATTTCTGATAATGGCGGTGTTTGATTGCAATTATTTTCTTGTGAAAAATCAAATAATTTTTCATGGAAAAATTAATTTGGGTGTTTGATTGTCATTATTTTCCACAAAAAATAGTTATTTTTTTCATGGAAATGCTATTTTGCTATTTGATTGAAATTTTATTTCATGGAAAATTAACATTTTCAATTGGAAAACTTACATTTTCCACATCTACAAATGCAATAATTATTTTTTATGGAATTTATTTTATATGGGTTGCGCCATAATTATTTTCCACAATTTTTAAAGTAAATGATAATTTTTTGGAAAATTATTCCATCGAAAATATAAGCTATCAAACACACGTAAAATTTAAGATGAAAATATTTTCCATGAAAAAAATGGTCAATCAAACGCACCCATTAATGTAATTGAGTTTGGGTTTTATTGTAATAATTTTTTTACGTACAATATAATTTTTGAAAATGTAATCACGATTACATGGGTTTTATGATGTAATTAGCTTTTCAAAAAACTGATGTAATGTAATCAAGTTTGTAATCGTGATTACATTACATCTAAAAAAATTGTCCAACCAAACTCTGGGATTAGATTTGACAACTATTGTCAATTATATTATCTTGTCCAATCCTGCAAACCAAAGGGCCCTATATGTCTGTTGAAACCTTTCCATCTTGGATAAGTTACAATGGTAAGGCAGAAATAAATCTCTGAAAACATTCAGTTATTGAAAATTTTGTTCCGTCTTGTAAACTTTTTCATTTCCTGTTATTTCAAAATTTTACAAATTTTTTTAGTATCAAGTGATAAATTTTATGAAATTAGCAGCAAACGGAAGAAGTTTGAGTAATTTGTATAGAGGGGGATGACTCGTCATCTCATATGGCGGTAGGGCCGGTCCTGAGTTGATGGGGGCCCAAGGTGAAACTTCCAAAATAGGCCCCTATACATAGTGTAAAAAAATGTAAGTGTAACAAAAACTTGCTTCCACCAAGATTTGAACCAAGGACCTCTAAAGCAAAAGTCTGACATTAAAACCACTACACTATAATGTTTTTATGTTAAAAAAAGTACATGATAAGTACTAGTCCTCTTGTAGATAGATCCATGTTGGTGCCCCCTTTCGTCGGAGGGCCCTGGGCCGTCGTCCGGCCTGCCCTGGGCCAGGGCCGCCCCTGGTCACAATAAATAATACTAACAGGGCATCAAAATCTGACCAAATTTTATTCATTTGGACTACACAAACTCAAATAGGAACTTCCGATATGATGATGAAACGAGGGTGAATTTATTCTAGTTAAAGTATCAAGCCGTACTCTTTGCTTGGCCATGAATGTTGGATGTAGTCCTATCTTGTCTAGTCTTGTCTAAATCCAGTACATGGCTATCTCAGGACATGCTTGTGTATGCTTTACTTTATCGATAATTGGTTAGAGACGAAGTTCTGTTCAGGTGAAGGGTTACAACCCCGGTCATTGTTTGGTTTACGGGTTGTAACTTGGTTACCGGAATAGTCCTTTAGTTATCTTATCGTTTATCACCCTGTTTGCTCTAACTCAGGTCTTTTGTTATTTCATTTATGTCATTATGTGCTAATATGCTAATTTTAGTTCTTAAGTGAAGCCTTCCTTGTGGCACTTGCTCTTTCTGGGGTCTAACCCAGCTGGTTTTGTATGGCCAGATTTTGGAGTAGCATCCGAGGATCTCCCAGCCTTCCAGCCAGATGGTGAATACTAGACACAACCCTGGCAACGAGTGGATTTTATTTTGCTCTTCCACTCTATTGTAAATTATTTTTTTGAGGCGTTTAGCCATCGAGCAAGTGTTAGCTCGTGTTGAATACTTATGATTCCTGTCTGTCTAAGGGCTGTAACATGATTGACAAATCCTAGGGTTGATCATGTATGACTGAAACTCTTGCTAGTCCTTGCATTTTGTACGACTAGCTTCATGATCATCTGTATATAAAATGTATGGGACGCCTTACTATTGAATATCTGGTGGTCTAATATCTTATAACTATTATTGTTTGCTTAAGTTTGAGACACTAGATTTATTCTTGATCATAAGAGACTGATGGCTTGTAGATAAACCCTCATACATCTAGACAGCCATGACCGTATATCTAGCTGGTTTACACTTCTATATACATAGTTGGCTGTGTCTGCCCCCGCTCTCCAGTATTCTGGTTCTGGGGCGTGACACGGTTTAAGTGGTGGCCCATGCAGGTCTTGTAAATCAAGATGTGTGAGGGTTTTACCGGATAGATGTCTCAATCAGCACTCGCCTTTGATATCTACTCGTGCTTTCTAATCTTCCTGGAATCTTGACCTGATCACATGCTTATATCCCTGATCTGTCTTGGTCCTTCTTTATTGTCCCCTATGTCATTGTTTTTCAGTGGCATTGTTCCTGGTCCTACCGATCAGCCGAGAGGAGAACCTCCAGTGAACCAGCAACAACTTAGGGACCAGCCCCAGCACCAGTGCAACAGCCGCAACAGTACCAGTCTCCGAGGCCATTACCGCCTCAGGCACAAGCCTTCCAGCAGCAAAGATCCCAGGAGTATGCCCAGACTCGAGCTCAGATGCAGAACCGGCAGAGAGGTTTCCAGCAGAGTGTCTTCCTTATGCCTTATGCCTTTTAATTCCTTGCTTGCATGAATGATTGTTTGATTGGTTGCTAGTCATAGATGGATGTGCTTTAGTATAGCTTGCTTCGACATCTCTAGCCTCTTGATTAAATTTCGAGGACAGAATTCTTTTAAGGTAGGTAGAGTTGTCACTCCCGTTTCTCGTTATACGTATTTTCAGTATACGTATACGAATTTCTGACATTTACCAGGTGGACCGTAGTTAGACTTGTCTTGCTTAGCCTAGTCTTGGTTTAATCTTAACTTGGTTTATTTGATTTGGTTTGGTTCAATTTGACTTGGTTTAGCTTGCTTGGTTTATTTTGGTTTGGTTTTGGTTTGGTTTGGGATGGTGAGGCTTACTATATAAGTCAACTCCACTCTCTCTACTTCATTATTTCTTATAACTTCTTCTTCCTTCATTACTCTCCCACCAACCTAGAGAGCTTAGGCAAGTACAACTTGCTTCATGATGGATCTTCCATTTTATTGTTCTTTCTTCTTCTCTACATGATTCTAAGCATCTTTAGGACTTGGAGTTTTCGGTTTGGACGAATGGATTTTTGTAGATCTAAGTTTGTAGTCTTTTCAATTTTCTTGGGTTTTGATCAACCAAACTTCATTATTTTCAAGTTTTGATTGTTTTATGTTGTAGAGAATTCGATTTTACCCAAAATGGACCTTTGAAAAGTTGGATTTCGGTTTGTTTTGAGAAAGTTATGGCCAAAGCAAGTTTTGGACATCTTCTATGTTCAAATGTCCTGATTCTGGCAGGGACGATGAATAGTGCCGCAGGCTTGCATAATGTCGCATGGATGAATAGTGCCGCATGGCTTGCATAGTACCGCAGGCTTGCATAGTATCGTAGGCTTGAATAGTGCCGTATGGATGAATAGTGCCGCATGGCTTGCATAGTGCCGCATGGCTTGCATAGTACCGCAAGGATGAATAGTACCACAGGCTTGTATAGTGCCGTATGGATGAATAGTATCGCATGACTTGCATAGTGTCGCAGGCTTGAATAGTACCGCATGGATGAATAGTGTCGCATGGCTTGCATAATGTCGCAGGCTTGAATAGTGCTGCATGGATAAATAGTGCCGTAGGCTTGCATAGTGCCGTATGGCTTGCATAGTACCGCATAGTGCATATTTTGGCTGTTTTATGCCCTATTTGGCTGATTTGTGGCCAGAATTTCTTCCAACTCCCAACATGAAAGTTGTAGATCTTTTCCTTAGCTTCAAGAATATGTTGCTAGCTATTTTTATGCAAGTTTCTCTCATTCATGATAATGTAAGGATAGAACATGATAGTGGCCTGTTATGGCGCACTCTTAACAAGTAACAAAGTAACTTGACATGATAACTCTTAAAAAGTGACCCGTCTGTTGGCCCAATGATTGTATCATGTTTTTGAATATGGTTAATCTGTTAAGTTTAGCATTTTATTATCACTAACCTTTACTATCACTATAACATTTCTACTTATACTTATACCTTTGGTGATATGTGCTTATTATTTTACTTATTAGTGATATGAGTTTTCATTATATATAGCTTAAATTTACTTGAGTTACCAAAATCAAAAGTATGTTTTGATTATGGTTATTCATTTAAGTTTAACATTATGATATCATTAATATTTATGCTATCACTATAGCTCTTATACTTAAACTTAGCATTGTCCTACTGTGCTTTATCTTATCATATTTGCTACATGTATATTGCTTTGTTCGTCTAACATGTACATGCAAAAAAATAATAAGTAAGATCAATGTGGACATATGCAATGAAAAAATCATGGTGGGCCAAAGACGATGGATCCTACAAGATTTCACAAACTGGATATCTTTGGACAACTGACGTCAAGGAAGAAGCCAACATCTATCAAGGAAAGAAGCTATGCCATGCCATTATCATTTCAAGACTCTGTAAAAGCCTACACTTGCTACAATATATCTGGAGTCTGTAATGAGTCTTAGGAATAATTGTAAACACAAGAAATGGATGACAAAATTGAAAGCTATGGTAGAAATTAGCCCATAATTATTTTCGGATAAAAATCGGCATACCGACGGTATACCGGTCTATACCGAAGGTATACCGATTTTTGATCACATAAAGTTTCTGTCTATAAAATCGACATACCGACGAAATACCGTTCTATACCGACGATATACCGATTCAGTAACGTTGGAAATCCAACGGTCGAATTCCGAGCATTTAATGATCCCAACGGCTATATTTCTAGCCGTTGCATTCCAGATCGGCATACCGACGGTATACCGACAGTATACCGACGGTATACCGATTATTGACTGAAAAGTTGCCTTTGAGTTCTTTTCAATACTTTTGTTATAAATAGCCTTGAACCCTTTCATTCAAGGTTGATGCTTTGAGCCTAAAAATGTCTAAACCACCAAAGCCTATCCACAAACAACTCTATAAAGCTTTTATTTGCCATCCACAAATTGTGTTAGAGTTATTGAGTTGAAAAGTAAGATCTTCATCTTGTTGTATAAAAAGATCAAAACTTATTGTGAAAGGTTGAAGTTGGAGAGTCTTCGGATCCAAACTCTCGGTTGAAGTTGGAGAGTCTTCGGATCCAAACTCTCGGTTGAAGTTGGAGAGTCTTTGTATCCAAACTCTCGGTTGAAGTCGGAGAGGCCTTCGGACTAAAGCTCTCGTGTAAGAAGTTGTCGAGTTCTTAGGATCCAAACTCGTATTGAAGTTTTCGAGTTCTTCGGATCCAAACTCGTGTGTAACTATTTACTCAAATAGTAGATTAAAGCCGGAGAGAGTTCTGGGACTGGAGTGCCCCTTGGGAGGATACCAGGATATATCGTGTGTCGGTATTGTTGTTGCTTCTTCTCTTGCACTTATATTTTTAAATTGCCCATTAGCTTGTGCTAAGTGCTTGATTAGTTAGCTTGACCCTATTCATCCCCCTCTAGGGTTACTACACCGTCGTGGTGCACTCTTGACAAGCAACCTTGACATGATAATTCTTGATGGTGGTCCATCGTGACGTACTCTTGACATGATAAGTAATCTTGATAGTGGCCCGTCATGGTGCACTCTTGACAAGTAATCTTGATAAATAAGTCTAACATGTAATATTGAATGCTGTTACGACGGCTATCTTGACATGCTGAATAATAACTCGTCTTGACACCGTGTGTGATTGTTCTTGAATGTGCTTGTATAAACTACCAGTCTTGTCTTGCATCATGTCTAGGACTTGCATCCCTGATTACCACGGTCAGGAATTCATGCTGAATCTGACTAGGTTAATTACTAGATTGATTAGAGTAGCTCATATAGAGAGATGTTTCCAGTTACAGGTGATTCCGTTATCTGGGCGCCTTGAATAGACTTGTAGCCTGCCGTCGAGTATGGCACATTTCCAGCCCACTGTCATGTGGGGCACTTCTTAAAACAAGTAATATGCACACTGTCATGTGTTGCACTCTAAGTCACCTAATAATTCTTGATAACTCTTACATGAATCTCGCCTGGATAACCTGGATAGCTGCAGGGCTTGTGACTGCCAGAACATCTCATTGCATCTTGCTAGTAACTAGGCTTGTGATAACCCTAGTTAGTTAAAGTATCAAGCTGTACTTTTTGCTTTACCGTGAATATTGGATGGAGTCCTATCTTGTCTAGTCATGCCTAAATCCAGTACATGGCTATCTCAGGACATGCTCGTGTATGCTTTACTTTATCGATAATTGGTTAGAGACTAAGTTCTGTTCAGGTGAAGGGTTACAACCCCGGTCCTTATTTAGTTTACGGGTTGTAACTTGGTTACCGAAATAGCCCTTTAGTTATCTTATCCTTTATCACCCTGTTTTTCTCTAACTCATATCTTTTGTTATTTCATTTATGTCCTTATGTGCTAATATGCTGGTTTTAGTTCTTAAGTGAAGCCTCCCTTGTGGCACTTGCTCTTTCTGGGGTCTGACCCAGCTGGTTTTGTATGGCCAGATTTCGGAGTAGCACCCAAGGATCTTCCAGAATTTCAGCCAGATGGTGAACACTAGACGCAACCCTGGCAATGAGTGGGTTTTATTTTGCTCTCTCACTCTATTGTAAATTATTCTTTTGAGACGTTTAACCGCCGAGCAAGTGTTAGCTCTTGTTAAATACTTATGATTCCTGTCTGCCTAAGGGCTGTAACATGATGACAAATCCCAGGGTTGATTATGTATGACTAAAACTCTTACTAGTCCTTGCATTTTGTACGACTAGCTTCATGATCATCTGTATATGAAATGTATGAGACGCCTTACTATTGAATATCTGATGGTCTAACATCTTGTAACTATTATTGTTTACTTAAGATTGAGACACTAGACTTGTTCTTGACCATAAGAGACTGATGGCTTGTAGATAAACCCTCATACATCTAGACAGCCGTGACAGTATATCGAGGTGGTTTATATTTCTATATACGTAGCTGGCTGTGTCTTCCCCGCTCTCCAGTATTCTGGTTCTGGGGCGTGACAGCGGCGACGCACGTATGTGGCCCACGGGTCTCCCACACAAGGCTTTAATAAAACAATGGAAAGCAAAGCAATATATGAATAATGGAGACATCCCACCTAGCTGATGTAGGACTATAGGTGAGTGGAAAGTTGGTTTTTGAGTCAAAAGGAGCAGTAGCACTAACAATCACCCCCCTCCCCCCCAAAAAAAAAAACAAAAAAAAAAACTAAGTTCCAAGGTAATAGAAGAAGGAAAGATAAGAGAAGAGTAAAAGAATTTCTGGACAGTTATATTATGTATAAATGAGATGAACTACAACCTTGAATCTCATGTAGTGACTATTGTCTTTGTCTGAAGAAGAGCTTGATGGATTACGCCTTGAATCAGTCTTTTTGAATCAGATTCAGACAATAGCACACATAGTACGCTAGAGGTACTTGGGTCTATCGGGTAGCACGTTTGGTTGGCCATGTGCACTTTTTTATTTCTGAGAGTTGTCCAGGATCGTTATGTCCTATAGTCGTAGCCTTCACGACCTCTCATATAGGTAAGTCCTTAAGGGTTGGTAATAGGAATCAACCCTGCATATCATGCTTGGACTTATTAAGAGTTTAAACTCACCCTATCCATATCACACAAGGAACACTGTCACCATAGGGATGGGGTATTAATCACTACCAGAATAAGTCATTTTAGCGAGATATTACCTATCCAGGTATGAAGAGTCAGTTTGTTCTCCTTGAGTTTAAACTCATCCTATCCATATCACACAAGGAACACTGTGTATAGTAACTAGGAGTCCTATGATATTACCTACCTGATGTATACTCTTCACACACACACACACACACACACACACACACACACACACACACACACACACACACACACACATTACCTACCACATGTAGGGCTCAAGTCAAGAGTATAGTGCAATGGTATGCTATCATTCATGCCTATAATAAGGCATACCATATACGCTACACTAACAGGAGTAAGGTATGTAGCAACGGTATGCTATCAGTCATGCTTATAATAAGACATACAGTGTACTACATACTAGCAATCAAGTAAACAAACGTGTCGTATAGGACGCCAATATAGTATAAGGTATATCGTGCCTATACTCAACACGCTAAGACTTAGGTGACTACATACCCTTTGGTGTTCTTCCCTCCCCGACATGACATGACACGAATGCAAGCAAGTGGAAGTAAGTACAAATAAGTCAAGTGCAATATGAATGCATACATGTGATGATCGAGTATGAGTACTTGCCTCTCTTATGGGGTTAACAATGTCTCTAGATCACCAATAAATAAAGAAATAATGTTTTTAGAAGCTTTATAATTTAAACCTCCAGTCAATTTCTAGTGTTTACAAAATCACTTAATCTACTGACTATGCTCTAATTATTAACAAAATTACTTAAACAAGTGAGTCAGGTAATATTCTCTGACCTTAAAGGAATGAAAAAGTCCTAACACTCAACTTGAGCATCCACAAGTCCATTACACCCTTGAATCCCTATTGGTTAACATAAACTCCACTGCTACCTATTCAATGAGTCTACCAACTAAGTACTGCAAGAACCTGGTCTATAACAACAGTAACTATATAATACTTCAATGGTCCAGCAATTTAGCCCAAAACTGACCTATATCCAATAATGAACCCAAGCCCTGACTCAATTTGAAGTCAATTTCAAACCACCATTCTAATGGCTATGAACAGCACCCCAAGTGAACCTCCAATTCAAACATTTTCTATGAACGGCTATTAACAGTACCACACTATTTAATTTCTACAATAATACTGAACTAGTCCACATTCAAATTAGTATAATACCAAATAATAAGACATAAATATAATAATTATATATATCAAATACACTAGATAACAAAATAAATATCAAAGCAAACAATAGTAAATATCGAAATGTTCACAGTATCGTGTCCGAAATAGGTTCTGTGTCAAAGTGTGTCTGTATGTCCTAAAAATCAAGTTGCACCCATCAATAAAGTCATAAAAATCAAATTATACATCCTTCAAGTGAACTGCGCAGAAGACAGATTGCGCACCACTTCGATTGTGCAGTCTGAACTGCGTACTCATCCAAGTGCACAAGCTGACGTGGCCTCATCATCATTACCTGACAGTGAATCAGATCTTCTGACAACTGACAGCACGGAGAACGAGGAAACTGTTCATTTATCGTGCAGCACAGCGCTCGAGAACAGCTGTACATGCAGCGCAGTCCATCCCAGCACAGTCCATCCCAGCGCGGTCCATCCCAGCGCAATCCAAAGCCAGTACAATTCAGGTGGCACACTCCATCAATACAACTGACAAAGTACACGTGGCCTTCATGCCATCAATGACTCATTATGTGGTAACCGTCTGTACACGATCATGTGCATTTCAATCAAATAATGCCATGTGTCCAATACAGTTGGCCCACGATCAAATAACTGCCAGCGCAGTCTGATGTCTGCGCGGTCCAATGCAGCGCAATCCAGCTTGCGCAGTCCAGAATAACTAAAAAGTAGTTATTTTCAGAACTCTATAAATAGAGTTTCAAGTCCTTCCTAGAGGGGATCACATACACACACACACATCAGAAATCATCACCAGAGATCAGGAGTTCTTGTCCAAGTGCTGCTGCATTCTTCAGAGGCTTTTGCCTTCAACTTCAGAGGCTATCGTCTTCAAAGTTCACATCGTCCAAGGGATAAAGCGATCGTCTTCAAGATCGGATTCCTATAGTTGTATTTTCCTAGAATTCTTGTAATTTTCTTTATAAAGTTTGTTGAAATAAAGATCAACTTTTGTTTTTGCAAACAGTGTCCTGCGTCAAAGTGTGTATGTGTGTCAAAGTGTTGTATCCTGTGTCACAGTGTCGTGTCCGAAATAGGTTTAGGGTTTACCTAGTCGGAGCCGGAGGAGCGGGTCGTCGAGGGGGCAGGTCTCCGGTGGAGAGCTGGAGATGGAGGGCAGCGGTCGTCGAGGGTGAGCGGGGTCGATGAGGGAGATCTGGGTCGCCGAGGGGGTCGCCGGTGGGAGCAGGGTCGTCGAGGGGGAGCAGGGTCGCCGAGCAGGGTCGCGGAGGGTCGGGGGCCGAGGGGGGAGGGGATCGCCGGAGGCCAGGGGGGAGGGTCGCCGAGGGGGAGCGTGCGGGTTCGGAAAAAATTCGATCGAAATAATGGGGGGGGGGGAATGAAAACTCGAATGCCCTATATTTTCATTTTAGCGACGCCATAACTATACGTCGGTAAACGTCGCTAATATTAGTGATATTAGCAACGCTACACTAGTTACGTCGGTAAACGTCGCTAATATTAGTGATATTAGCGACGTTTACCGACTTATCCGTGACGTATGTTTCTTTATACAAAACCAAGTCTCAAAACGTCGTCGATCGTCGGTAATAGTGACGTATTGCGACGTTTATAAATTACGTCGCTAATTCCTTAAAAGGAAAAACATCGCTAATTGTGTCTCTAATACGACTTATTCTAGTAGTGATCGAGGTTGCTCGATCGAAGAAAGGAATCGTGGTTTCATAGCAGAAATACATTCTCGATCTATTGCGAGAAACAAGAATGAGTAGTTGTCGACCAGCCGACACCCCCATGGATTCTAATGCAAAACTTTGGGGAGAAAGAAATGTTCCTATTGACACCGAAAGATACCAAAGGTTGGTGGGTAAGCTAATTTACTTGTCTCACACTAGACCTGACATTGCCTTCTCGATCAGTGTAGTGAGTCAGTTTATGCATCCTCCTTATGAGGAACATCTTGAGGCAGTTTATAGAATACTGAGATACTTGAAGGCCAATCCCGAAAAGGGTTATTTTTTAAGAAGACTAGTGAAAGAAATGTGTCTATCTTCACTGATGCAGATTGGGCAGGTTCAGTCACAGACAGAAGATCAACCTCTGGATATTATATCTATGTATGGGGTAATCTTGTGACATGGAGAAGCAAAAAATAAGGAGTTGTAGCAAGAAGCAGTGCAAAAGTCGAGTTTAGAGCTATGGCTCAGGGTATTTGTGAAGGACTATGGATTCAAAGAGTCATGGAGGAACTTAAGATAAAAATTGAGCTTCCATTGAAGTTATATTCTGACAGTAAAGCTGCCATAAGCATAGCCCACAACCCGGTTCAACATGATAGAACCAAACATATTGAGATTGACCGTCATTTCATAAAAGAAAAATTAGAAGCTGGAATCATATGTCTACCATTTGTGACCTCTAGTCAGCAAACCGCGGACATCTTAACCAAAAGCTTGGCATGATCCGTCTTTGAGCATTTGATAAGTAAGTTGGACATGATAGATATCTATACACCAACTTGAGGGGGTGTTGGAGAATCCCTTGATTCTCTCTCCTCTTATTATTAGTTATTATTAGAGAAAAATTTGTTATTATTAGAGAGATTTTTAAACAGAAATTTTTATATAGGGTAAAAAAGTTTCTCAAAATTATAAAAAAGAGAAGAAGTTTGAAAGAATTGCAAATAGGGTAAGGACACGCCAACTCTATTGGCGCATGCAGTCAGGAATGAAGAGAGAGAGAAGGAGCCAACGGAGTTGGCGCCCCTCTCTCCCGCGCGCCAACCCAGTTGGCGCGTCTCCCACCCCCCTCTCGTACTCTCTCATCTCTCCTCTCTCCTCTTTCTCTATCTTGTTAGATAATTTGTCATTATCTATTCACAATATTTTTGATTTGAAATAAAATAATTAAATAACTAACAAATAGATAATACCATGTTTGTTATCTAAAATAAAATATATGCAAAAAGTTTCTTAAGCTATTATCTAAAATAAAATCAAATTAATTTTATGATAATAACAAATACAATATTATCTATTCACAATATATATTTGATTTACTATATACTAATAGATAATTTAATTTTATATATGATATTAATATATAATGGTACCAAAAAAAACTTAACAAACAAATAATACCATATTTGTTATCTAAAATAAAATATGTGCAAAAATTTTCTTAAGTTATTATCTAAAATAAAGTCAAATTAATTTTATGATGATAACAAATATGAGATTATCTATTCACAATATAAATTTGCTTTAATATATACTAATAGATAATCTGTTATCTCTAAATTATATATTAAATTAAATATTTTATTGTGAATAGATAATATCATATTTGTTATCATCATATTTCTTATCAACATAAAATTAATTATTAAATTAAATTAATATATTAATATCTTATTTGTTATCATCATATTTGTTATCATCATAAATTAATATATTAATAAAAATTAATATATTAGATAATATCATATTTGTTATCATCATAAAATTAATATATTAAATCAAATTTATATATTAATATCATATTTGTTATCATCATATTTATTATCATCATAACATTAATATATTAATAAAAATTAATATATTAGATAATATCATATTTTTTATCATCATAAAATTAATATATTAGTATCATATATAAAATCAAATTATCTATTAGTATATATTAAATCAAATATATATTGTGAATAGATAATATCATATTTGTTATTATCATAAAATTAATTTGATTTTATTTTAGATAATAGCTTAAGAAACTTTTTGCATATATTTTATTTTAGATAACAAACATAGTATTATCTATTTGTTGGTTATTTAATTATTTTATTTCAAATCAAATAAATATTGTGAATAGATAATGACAAATTATCTAACAAGAGAGAGAGAGAGAGAGGAGAGAGTACGGGAGGGGGGATGGGAGACACGCCAACTGAGTTGGCGCGCGGGAGGGAGGGGGCGCCAACTCCGTTGGCTCCTTCTCTCTCTCTCTCCATTCCTAACTACACGCGCCAATAGAGTTGTAGTGTCCTTACCATATTTGCAATTCTTCCAAACTTCTTCTCTTTTTTATAATTTTGAAAAACTTTTTTACTGTATATGAAAATTTCTGTTAAATTTCTGTAGGTATTGAATATCAATTAGATGTCTATATTAGCGGTTTATGGTGATGAATTTAGGTCACATTTGCTTTGCGAAATCATGACATTGGAATTTTTTTAAATTTATTTTCTGTGTTTGGATGGATTTGGATGGATGCCAAAAGAAATGAGCAAGTAAAGAAAAATAGTTCCCAATAAACAAAAAATAAAGGAAACAAAATGGTTCCATCCACCCAATGATTCACTCTCCCATCAAATTATAATTTTCCAAAGAGAACGAAAGAGCAAAGAATTGATTATTTTTCATTTTCATTTTGTGAACCAAAAAGGGCCTCATGGTCAATATCTTGGCAAGAGTGCCTCTTGATAAAGATGATTAATAATCTCTCTTTTTTTTCTAATCGAAATTTGGATACATTTCAGGTTTATATATTTGTATCTTAAGTAAATTGTTCCAAATTAATTTAGGTCATTGATAAAGGCGCAATGAAAATTGTTAGATGACATCACAATTTTGGCAGTCCTAGACATAACAAGGACTGCCAAAATTTTAAAAGTCCTCCGATGAATTAGGATTGCCAAAATTTGTAATCTTTTCTAATATTTTGTGTTGTGCATTTATGAATGGTCTTAATTTAATATAAGAAAAAAGAAATCATGTATATTAAAGGGTTATTTACACTAACTACCCCTATGTTTTTGATTTATAACACGGGGTACCCCTGATTTAAACTATTTACACTAACTACCCCTCCCTTTAGAAAACGTAGAGGTAGTTAGTGTTATAATTTTTTTATTTTTCCTTAAAGTACGGGTACCCCATGTAATAAACCAAAAACATAGGGGTAGTTAGTGTAAATAGTTTAAAAGTAGGGGTACCCCGTGTTATAAATCAAAAATATAGGGGTAGTTAGTGTAAATAACCCTATATTAAAAGTTTGTACTTTGTAATTACCCTACTTGGTTTCCTGTTTATGTTTGAACCGTAATCGGGTTTTATCGGGTGCCAGTGATAGCCCTAACCAAGTAAACGATGCTTTTGCCCAAAGGCTTTCAGTTTGAAAATACGATGGCCGTCTCTGTGCCGAAAGCTCCGGCGCTGGCGATCGCCGGAATCTGCGATATGATCACCGCCTCTCTCCTTCCGATCATCGTCTCTTCCTATTTCATCTCTCTCTCTCTACATATATATACTCTCCAGTACTAATTTGTTACTCTAATGTCAGGAACCAAACCCCTCTCTCGTCACGGAAGAAATCGAGAAGAACATGTTGCTTTCTCTCTCTTTGGTAATTCCTCTCTCTCTCTACTGAACTCTCGCTCTCTCTCTACTGAACTATGCTCAAAGGAACGAGCTTTGTTCCGATTTCAGGTCCATAGGAAGATCAAGCAATTGGAATTGGAAGAAGAAACCCTCTCCCAATCCGAGAAAGTAAGCTCTCGATGTCGACAATTCTATTACGATTTCATCCAAATTGTCTTGATTAGGGCTCTAAGAGACTTGTTCCTATCAAAGCTGCTCCTGCTTGTCTTTTTCCAAAAGGCAAAAGCTGAAAGCGGGAAGGGGTTGCTTCTAAGAGCTGCTTCAGCTTACCGTGTACTTTTTCGGGTTGGAACGCAGCAAATAAGCGTGTCCGGAAAAACTGCTTAGGATTTTATTAAACTAAAGAAGAAAGAAAGAAAGAAAGGCTATGTAGCACATTTTTCAATAATTATGTGGATCAGCAGCTTAGCTTATGGCAAACAACTTAATAAAGCATCTTATGAAAATAACTTTTGATATGCTTTATCAATACTGAAACCACCTTTAATATTTAGTGAAAAAGCTCATTCCATGATAAGGATTTTGAAGTTTTAGTTGGTATTGCAGGTTTTTGTCTTGAATTCGAATCATGGTCACTATTGCTGCCGACACCAGGATCAAGCTTCCATTTGCCTACAAAATATCGTCATTAATATGGTAACTATAAGTGTATTGCTTTACGAAAGGCATATCTTCTTTTCTCTATATGATTTCTATATTATGTAGTAATTTTCTGTCAGTTTACAATTGGATGGGTCATATTGATGCATCATCTCCTTTTATATCATTATGTATGTTGTACGGACACGAATACGTCACGATACTAACACGACTCTGATATTCTGAATGTTTGTGCTTCCTAGATGATTACAACAACATCAAATACTTCAATCCCCATTTTTTGGCTCGGCTATTTGAATCATTTTCTTCCATTTAGTTTTCTTAAGGGCCATATCCTTTGTAAACTTTACAATAATAAAATCATTCTTTACAATCTCAATCCAAGTTCACTTAATCCTTTCCTAGTTGTAATGCTCCTTTAACTAATATCTTATAGATCCTCTTGTGCATCTTGTTTTGTGTTACTATGAGTAGTAATTATTTTGACAAGAGGGAAAAGTATCTAGTCTAATAGATCAGCTAAAAATGGCAAGGCAAACCTGAAGGGCTGTTCTAAACTCTGCTTTTAAGATAGATCTATGGATATACACGGTCATATTTTTACCTTTCCTAACTATATTATCAAGTAGATATGATCATTCTCTTCTGTAAATAGTAAATATTTATCTAAACTTAAGTAGAATAGTTAGCTAAAACTTTATGCATAGGGCACCAATGGCCAGAGCTCCTAGTTTGTGTTCCTCGCTTTTAGTGTGCTAGTTGTGTCTAGTCCTTGCGAATTGCTTATATCTCATAGTAAGCTTATAAGCTTACTGCAAACAGTAACTCTAATTCCTTCAGCTGATCTATGAATCACTCTTTTTCCAGTAAAACGTCACATAATGAAAATAACTGCATATATTGGTATTGATAATCCTCAAAGACTTCGAAACTATTGGTAATGATATTAAGGAGAGATTTACCATTTATATGTTATCTAAAATGTTTTTATATTCTACCTTCTTAAACTTGAAGTTCTAAGCAGTTGCTAAATTTTGTTTGATGACTTAATGACACCATGAGTATTTATTTCCAAGAACATTGAAATCCCTTATCCGAGGGTTCCCTTGTTGACCTCTTACAAGTTTCGGATGCACGCTCAATTCAAGTTGTTTTTATTCTCGAGCGCACTTACATTTCTCTTGTTTGGCTAGGATGGTAAGATGTTTGGAGGAGCGAGCATACATTTTTCTGAATGAGATAAATGAGTTCGGTACTTTGGGTGCTTAAAATTCTCCTTGGTACTCAAAATTCTTTGTTTAAACAACCAGTAGTTTTAAATCATAAAATGAGAATGTGATCTAGTGGAAGTAAATGTCAACAAAGCTTTGATGAAAACTGATACTTTAAACGATACCTGACGTAACCCTGTTTGCTTTTTATTATTTCTTCATAAAGAAAAGATAGATGCATGAATGTATCAAACTGGGAGATTGGATGTTTGAGTTAGTTCTCTTAACAGTATTGGATGGTCAGCACCTATGTTGCAAAAACATGAATACGACATGAACACCGCGACACAGACATGTTTGACTTGTCCTAGTGTATTTGGAGTGTCAGTATTGTCTGATACATTTAGGACATGACGGGGCACGTACACTTCACTGTTTCTGAGAGTGATGGTGCTTCCTCCATAACCACGTTCCTCTAAAAAGCTTACATGACAATATGGCCTATTGTGTTCTATGACTAGTACTCTTGGTCAATGAATAGGGTTCTTATGCATATATAAATGTTATGATTGATGTGAGTAAATAGATTTTGGTTGAAGTAGAGGCAGCTCCTGAGTTGTATCAGTTGATGACAAAGTCATGGAAAATTAAGTTGAAGTGCCAGGGGTAGTGAATTTATTATGGCTCCACTGATTCATAAAGGACTTGCAGTTTTGAGAATGTGTTGGACAAGGAACTTGAGTTCAATGGATGGAATGCATGGCAGGGTTCGGGACATTAAAGACTCAGAAATATTATGGAAGCTTACCGTATGCACCGAGAAGCCTTGAACAGTCTTCTTAACGATTGAACACTCTACCTAAACCATTTTTTCAATCAATTTATAATATTATGCTCTGGTAGAAAATGTTCGATTGATGTGATAAAGTTGCAATAGCTTGATTGAAGATTAGCAAGCCAGAGGACATTTTGAGTTGCATCGGTTGATGGCAAAGTAATGGAATATTATTAAGCTAAATTGGCAGGGGAAGTGAAGATATTGTGGCTCCTCAATTCAGAGAGGGTTTGCATTTCTGATAATGTGCTAGGAAATAAGAGAAGGAACTTAAGTTCACTGGATAGATTGTGAGGCAGGATTTCCAGATGTTAAAGATGGAGAAGTATTATGGAAGCATACCTTATGTGCTGATGAGGCCTGAATGATCATTTTGATGATTGTTCGCTCCATTTAGACCGTTTCTCAATCAACTTATATTATTCTCCTCTAGGGCCTGACATCTTCCATGTTCTAGCACTAGATATGGAGGCAAAATACTGGTGTAGCACATTTTTACCATATTGATTATGCATTTTCAACTGAAACTTACATTTGAGGAGTATTTCTCAATTGCTTTGCTTCAGCAGTTGTCTATGGGGGGATGTTGCAAGGAATTATTCTAAACTACCTAGTGACCCGTGCCTCTCGGCACTCTCTCGACACTCCCCCAAATATTTTATCTTACCCAATAAATAACCATAAACAAAATGTCAAAGTAAAGTACATTCCAATGAATTAACTTACAAATGATAATAAGCAAAAGGAACATATACAATATAATGAAATATATTTAAGATTTAATTAGAATTTTAGCAAGGTTTTAGTATGATCCAAAGTTGTAACTTGTAAGATTAGAAAGTTGAAAAAATAGAGAATCAATTAATTAATCAATTTAAGAATGGATTTATCTATGAAATTCACCTATTAATTAATTGTCAGAATAATTTAAAAAAACACACACACACAAAGAGAGAGAGAGAGATGGGGCCAATTATTAATTAATTGACAGAATAATTAAACAGGGAGGAAGAGAAAGAGAATTAAGTAGAGAGAGACATAATTCTAAACCATTAATATGCTTAGGTGTTTTAATCTTGACTATACTTTGTCTTTATCTTTTTTGGCTGAAAACACCTCTCTTCTTTATTATATAAATGGGCTTCCACGAGCTATGCAAATTGCTGTTAGAATTATCTTTATAATTTTAGATAAAAGACTAAAGGAAGGCCCTTCCAAAGCAAAAGATAATAACATCAATTTTTCCCCTTCTACGACCTACAACCGTTGTGGCACAAAATGAAAAATATTTTTCAGATACAATGTAGAATAGAAAAAAAAATTAAAATTAACACCCGTAAAGGGGGTATTAAGTTTGTACTAACACAACAATTAAACTATCACTGGAATTTTGTGCTTGGAGGGAGTAACTAGTCATTTTTTAAACCTACTTTTTGTTGCTATTAATTTTGTTGCCCGAGTTAATGTAGACATATAGATCTACTATTCATAGACCTCAGCCTATAGGCTATTGAATTTTTCGTAAACAACTACTTGATAATCAAATGCTCATTACTTGAGCATTCTTTTGCAGTTTATTTGGTGTGCCACTTCTCTTCATCTTCTGATGGTATATTGATTGCCCTATGGAACTTTCTATAATATTATTCAGTTAGCAAGATTTTTTGCCTTAATTGATTGCATGCTGTTTATTAGGCTTGTATCTTATATTTTATATTAGTATTTGGAGATATGATATGATATTGTTCAGTGTGATATCTGCTTCTCACCATGCTTTCCATGTTTGCAGGTGTCTTTCCTCAGCATTGACAATAGATTTGTTCAACACGTATCTGGAAATATTTTTGTATCTATATCCATTTTTCTAACCAAACATGTACGTACTTTAGACTGTATGGTTCTTTTGTATGTATACACTTGGACATAGTTTTTATTATGTATAACCTGAAAAATTATTTTTCCCCAGGGAAGCAGATGGGTCGAATTTATTCTTCTGTTATGGATTAGCTTAGAAGCAGCTATTTCAAGCACTAATTCATCGTCATTATTATGTTCAGCAGTTGAACCAATTGTCAGATTAGATGAAAACCTGTTTCCATTGTATCCACCTAGTGTTGTTGAATTGTTCGGAAAAGAAGATAAAGGTTCTGACTTCACAAGATTTATTGAAGTTCTGCAGTCGAGACTGGCAAATACAAATTGGCATATGGTGACAGCCATTTTTCGGATTTTAAGAAACATACTGAAATCTCTGAAGCGGGAAAATGATGATCTCGAAGAAGCATTTGTGAACCTTGCTGTTCCTTTTCTAACAAAAATGCCTTGGGATTTATTTGCTAAGATCCACGTCTCACAGTCACATAGAAACCCAAAGAAGTCTGACAATGATGTTCTGCCAGATAAAAATAAAGGGTCGAATGGGACAAAAGGTGTTCTCTTAGGGAGCGTACTTCAACTGTTCTGTTCCCTAGTTGAACGGAATGATCCTGAAGATTCTGAGGATGGTCCTTTGGGAGATTGTGCTGTATACTCCAAATTTGCCCACGTATTACCCAAGCTTCTTCATTGTTGTTTCTCAGAACACCTGAGACACAAAGACAAGTGCATTTCTCAATACTTGTTACACAAATTGTTGGTAAGCACACTGCCTTCTTTTAGTGGCTTGAAGGTCCAGATGTCAACCTTCTTAATATCTTATAATAATGAGTTGTGTTATAAAATTTATATATACTTAAAAGATTTAGACACCATGGAATCTAAAAGATGTGAGCACCAAGTAATCAAATAAAAACTATCTTAATGTTTAGTTAATGTACATCTTGCTTATTGCAAATTGGGTATGATGTTGGCTTTAACGACCACACTTCAAATGATTTCTTATGCAGATCTCAATGAATCGGCTTAGTTGTTACAACGAATGGCGATACTCTCATCCTGCATTGTGGCTTAAATTACTTAGACGCTATTTTGGAGATCTTCTGTCCAAATCCATCTCAGACTATGATGCAAATTCTCAAAATTGTTTAGAAGGATCCCCATTCTTGGCTAGTATTGATGATGCATATACATGTCCTGGACACCTGCAGAGGCAGCTCATTTTCCTTCTTTTAAAATGTTGTGTAACTTTATCACATACAAAAGAAATTGGAAAGGGGTGCGCATGTTCTGCAGAAACTCCTTACTTCACTACGGGGTTGCAACTCTGCAGCGAGAATTGCTGTCTCATTGGTTTGTTGGAGCTGTCTGAGTGGCTTCAGAGGTTTGGATTTCTACAGATGCTAAAGGACGGTGAAGATTACTTAAAAGCATGCAGCAGCTTTGCTTTATCCTTTCTTCAACTTTACATGGAGGAGGTTTACTTCTATTTCCCCTCTGGTTACATATGCCTTCATTTCTCCCTTCTGGTCATCGATTAGACATGACTTCACTAAAAATATTTTCTGATTATTTAAACCCTAATTAATCGTTGCTTATGATTGTCAGCAGTTATCTAAAATATGTTTTATTGGTTCATATGAGCTGTTAATTTCCTCTGAAATCTGAACATATACCCTTGTGTAGTCTTCAGGAACTCCATTGCAATTTTAAATAAAGTTAATTGATGAATTGCTTCTTCTAGAAAGAAAAATCAGAGACCAAGTGAGCAATCATATATAAATCTACTAACTAATATCAATAAATGTACTTAATCAATCAAAACATTAATGGATCTTAAATAAGGCCATCAGTGGCCTCATAACTATGTTTAAAGTTGCTTCTCATCTGGATTTTATTTTTTAAAATAATTTGCACATAATGGGTTGTATGTAATAAGAACCAGAATTAAAAGTATTGCTTGGGGTCAGTTCTTAGGTCCCAGAAATTCCTTCCAATAGATCAGCTTTTTATAGTATCCTTCTGAAACTATACCAAGAGGATTTAACTGTTTTTTTTTCTGTTTTCTTATAAGATCATTTTATCCTTTCTTTTTTCTAAGGAAAAAGCTGATGAAGCAAAGTCTTTAAGGTCCCTGTAAGAGATGTTCATTGTCCAGAAAAGGGCAATCACAAACCACACCAATTACGTCCCTATAAAAACCTGAAAACCAGAAAGACACCAACACCAAAGTATGCTTTTATACTTGAATAAGAAGCTGCAGGTTGTGGACGGGATAGTCTGGGCACTACTTGAGATCCTCTAACCAGTTACATTCTTCCCACAAACATAGATGCATTCAACTGCTTCATCCGCACTTTGTGAAGAAGTCAGACTACACATCACTTCTTTCAAATGTAATGGTGTCTATTTCATCACCTTTTTGTTCCTTTCTTGAAACAAATTAATTGGCACGTATGTTCCACAGACACGGCAAAATGACCTTTGTATCCGTATCATGTCCATACCCGTTTCCGTATTCGTGCAAGGTAGGTAACTACTTTTACACATATTTGAAAATGTCTGTATCCCGTGTACATATTGTGTCAGTTTCCGTGCCCTTGTTCGTATTTGTGCAACGTCGACCGGCACATAGAATTTCCTTTACTTGTCTTTGACCCTTCAGTGCTGGAAAGGATTCAATAGTAGGAAACTGGAGATAGGATGATCATGTTGACTCCTTAGTCCACAAGCTTACATACCTATGATGAAATGTTGATCCCTACATACCTATGTTGAAAATATTGACTCGTTAATCGACATGCTTACATACCTATGATGAGAACACTGTTCCCTTTATAACCTGTGGATCGTACAACTTAAAATTCTATTAGCAAAATCTAGTATCATACTTCTTCACTGAAAATATCATAGGATGTTATAATTGGTTTTGGTGCTCTGGTGCTGGTATTTGGAATTCATCTCATAAACAAATATCTAAGATAACTTTGTTTCCGTACTCTCTTTAAAATGCAGGATGATATGTTATTCGCCATGCTCTTACTACTTCTGGATGTTCCATTCGCTTCTTGGCAAATGTAAGCAACCTAATGTGTATTCTAGCTTTGAGAATCTATAGGGTTGAACAAAGTTCTTGTGACTAATTTGGAAGCTTGCAGAAAGAGAAGTGCAAACGATGAATCTCCTGACAAAGTGGAAAGGGATGTGTCATTTCATATTGCAAACATATTTAATCCTATTCATCTTTTCCATCTGTTCCTTTTATCGGTGAGTCAACTTTCACTAATTTCTTTTTGCACATTATGTCGGTAAATAAAGGATATGGCAGATTATAAGTAGTACATAAGATATCCATTATTAGAACATGATGGAGGAAAAGGATTCATGTAACTGCCCCCAAAATTTTGTTGTCGACTTTGTGGTTCTTGTTGTTTGCTGAATCATTTTACTCAAAAAATGCAAGAAAACATTAGCCTTTACTTACGAAAATTCACAATTTTTGCTTTTTTTTTAGCTAAGTCACAGTTTTGGGACATGGAGCTTTACATTCTTCATTCTTTTATTTGTAATCTGGACATTGTTCCTATGCTCACTATGCTACTCATTTTCTTTTACAGTTACACTATGATCACTTGGTGCTAGTGGATTATCTCATTTCAAAAGATACAGGGGTTCATTGTGTTCAATATCTTTTGAGGTACATTGCTAACTGAATATTTTATGTGCCAAAAGATTTCTCCCTCATGAATGTGGAAAATAAACAGTTAACACTATCCCTCTCCTTGGACCTCTTCCACTGAAAAGTGACTACTGAGTTTGTTCAAAATTCAAATATGCTTTATGAGCTCTTGTTATATTGCACTTTATAGAAGAAAGCTTATTGGATAAAACCCAATATTTATATTTTATTTAGGTTAAAGATACCTCAAACTTGAAAGTCCTACTTTCATGATCTTTTTGAATCTGTGGCGAGGAGTCCTGATCCTTTTTCAACCATACTGCCAGTTTGGTTTGAACAAGTACCCTGTTACTCTTTGGGCACTGATGTTGTACATCTATTATTCAGCATGGCTATATGATCTTATCCTTGCTTTAAAGCCTATAGTTGTTATTAAGGATATGCTTTGGGTATAAATTGATGAATGCCTCTGGAGTTGATGTTCACTGATATAAAATTCTTCTATGTAGATAAAAATGCTGTCATGATAGTTATCCATGTAAGCTTATCTTTCAGATGGTTAATAAATCTTTAGAAGTTAAACTTGAAATTATGAAAGCTTGGTTTGCTATTGCTAATGCTTCTAAAAAGGTAGCAGACTAGCAGCTTTGGAAAGCAGCCTCCCCCTACTTTCAAAAGCAGCAAAAAAAAAGGATTAGCTTATCATTTTCTTTTTTATCATCAATAAGGGTGTTTTATTAACCATCGCCTTCCCAAGATGCAAAGGAGATAGAAAGATGATTGGCTTATCAAAATAATAATCTGAAGTGGGGGGGGGGGGGGGGGGGGGGGGGGTTACCAACAGCTTTTTCTGTTCTATATAAATTTCTTTTTAGCAAAAGCAGCCTAATAAAAGTTGTACCAAATTCAGCCTAAGTTTATAAAAAAAAATGCAATGAACTTTTTGCAAGTTTATATATTTTGGAATTTAAGTTTTCAAAGAAATACTTTGTGAAGTTCATATAAACCGTTGAGACATGAAATGTGCATCGGTCTTCCTCATTTAATGGTGACAACAATGTTGAAGAAGAGAATCTGGTAAATATTGATGGATTTTTTGAGGTCAATTGAGAGTTCAAAGTATACTACATTTCTCTTGGGTATGAGTTGTTTCAAGGCTATGATTTTTTGGTTTGCGTAATATAGATCTAATACCGTTTTGTAAACCTTATGATTAAGGAATAGGAGGATAATATTTTGAATTTACAAGACAAACTATTAAATGGACGATACCTTCATCTACGGAAAACGCCTCTCATATTCTTTATTGGAAGAAAGATGAAATAACTTGTAATGTATTTTCATAACAATACCCATAATTCTTAATGAGAGAACGACTGTGCTGTTATAGGGATGCTCACTAAAATGTACAATACCTGCTCTCCTAGTGTGCTAACATCGTAGTAGGCGATATATTTGGTTTCCTATTATCTATCTGCTTGATGTGATCTTTATGACCACAATCTTGGTGACTGTCCATATTTTTACCGGAAGTGCAGACACAGGAATAGTTGGTTGAGGTGCAGATCTATTCAATATGCTTTCTACAAATCCATATTAAATTAAAAATTGGCAAGCCTCAAAGGACCTAATATGAGTAACCGATAGTGCATAAAAGTGTTGTTGGAATCCTAGACTTGTGAATAATTTTTATTCTAATCGATAGATGGCATGGATCCAACTATGTACTGGCTGAAGAATATTAGAGATAAAGGCTGGTGAATTGGTACAAGCTAATTGTTTATGGTTTTGGATCTACACGATTTGGTTCAAGAGCATGTATGCCTGCCACATGCTTACATGTAAACCCACACACACAAACACACACTAAAAACTGATCAACTATGGAAGAGAGAGAAACCGTACTGAAGATATCCTATTATACAAATATGCACGTGTGTTGCACGTACTTTATAGATTATTATTAGAAATTTTTTATAATTGTTCTAATCTTTATTAAGACTACTTAGGAAGACTAAAAAACAACTATCTTAATTATTCTAAATAGGAGGACCAAAGGACAACTCCCATAATTACATAGCTAACCTTATTAACTTTAGTGAATAATTTTAATTAATAAACATGTGCAGGGGTATATTTGGAAAGAAAAGTTTCACGGTGAAGCTCAAGTTTTCTCATTATATAGTAGTATAGATAGAACTATAGAAGAGAGAAACCATACTGAATATATCCTATTATGCAGATATAGAACTTGTACTTTATAAATACAAACACAAGAGGTCCCAAAATATCTTACTTATCCATTGTTTCACAACCTTCTTTTGGTTGATGCAGCAAGTGGATGCCTCCTGCTTCTATGAAGCTCAGAAAGGCCGACTTTCTTTTCTTCTATCTTTAGAGTTTAGAGTCTCTATCTATGCGTTAGTTATCTGCTAATTTTTCCGCAATCTATGAGAAATTTCAGTCATCAGCTGCTCAATCATCTCATTATGTAATTCTTGTGAACTTCAGGTTTGTGCTAAACTCCTTGCTGATCAATTCATATCATTTTTCAACAGTTTCCAACCGAAAGCATATATATATATATATATATATATATATATATATATATATAACTCATATTTCTCCATGTTATCTATAAACCAAACATGTGGAGTATATTGGCAATTTGATAGGAAACTGAGCTGATACTTGTGTACACACAAAGTCTAAGGAAAGTACACGGAATAAATTTGAGAAAATGATGTACATGATATTAATAGGCATTAGTAGTTACAGTTGGTGGAGAAAAAGAGCTCTCCAGAAAAGATCATGAACGGTCATCAATCTTTTATAGGTTCTTTAGCCTTAATCTTATTACCATATATTTCTGTACTTAACTGTCGTTTCTGTTCATTGTACTGTAAATATTAGCATTTCTTAGGCTTGGTTTGGGATTGCTGCTGCTTTTCAAAAAGCGGCAGCTAAAGCAGCTTTTGACAGTAGCGTCCCTCCTGCTGTCAAAAGTTGCCCAAAATGGAACTGTTTTTCAATTTTTTTTTTGATAAGATGCTGTTACCAAACATCTTTTGGAACTGTTTTTCAAAATAATAAGGAAAAACAGCATGGATAAGCAACCCCAAACCCAGCCTTAATCTTTTTTTCTGTCAGATTTATCATTTCTCTATTCCTTCATTTTTAATGAATTTTACTATTACCTGTTGTAATCTGCGGTATTCTCATCATTCTATTGTTAAGTCTTGTTTAATCTTCTGTCGTAGGTTATTACGCTTAATTTGCCAATCATGGTCCATATTTGCTGAGTTTTCAACACGTGGTAGTGGAACAGACCCGAATTGCCAAAAAAGAAGAAAGATATCTGTGAACAAGAACTGCAATGAAATCTTAGGTTCTTTTTCTTCTTCATCGTCAGTGGTTACTAGACAATTTATGCCAAGGCAGAAAAGTCGTTGTTCACATAAGAACATCAGCTTACATAGTTTTGAGAAGGCCAAAGAATGTTTAGTCTCTCTAAAAAGATCAGTTGCAGATATGCATCAGAAGAGTTTATTCCCGTACAATCCAAGAGCTCTTCTTAAAAGGTCTGTTAATTTTCTCTCTACTGCATATTTTTCTAATACCTTTTTATTTAAGGTTATATTTTTGCTAGAAACTTCTATGCTGAAAGAGGCTCCTTTTTGCAATACATTGTGAGACCAGTAGGCTGCTTCTTCATAATTTATTGATAACTTACATCCTATAGATTGTACTTTTGTACCTTAAATAAGCTCCAACTATCTAAATCTATAAAGAAAAGAGAGATCAACACTTACCCTGTAGGTTTCCATTCATTGTTAGGCCAGGTATACCCATAGCATACGACGGACTATATCTGCTCTCCAGGCATGAACTGCTAAAAGTAGATCTAAGTTGAAGGTTCATTTGGTGCAACTTGTCTCAGGACAACAAAGTTAACATTCTTGCATTCGACGTGTCCTATGACGTGCATGTTGTGCAAAGAGGTTTCAAGATTATACGAACAATTATCAATTTATGATGAATAATTTTTTTTACTAATATTTTGAAATACAACCAATTCTCTCAAACCCAAAACCCACAATTTTTTCTCTCAATAAACCTAAACACTAAAAAACCCTTCTACTAATATTTTGAATACCAAGATCCTAAATCTAAAATTCATGAATCTTGTGAATGTCTTCGAATCTCAGAAGTAGATACTAATATTTCATCCATCTCTTCCATTGCATTCCCAGACTCATCTTGTGATTTTTGCTTTAGCTTCTAACTCCTTCAATTTCTTGTTGTAATTTGTGGTAAAATCTCGTAGTATGTCCTTTTAATTTACAACGATTGCACTCAATCTCTGAAAGATCTCTCATGAAAGTTCCATCTCTATCTCTTGCTGGATATGCTTCATCTTTTGGTTTGAGATTACCGAATGATTACTCTTCAGATGATTATTTTCTAATATCATTAATAATCTTTTGCTTCATAAATAATCGATTTGTCAATGACTACATCATGTAGAGACTTTCTAACCTTTGCCACAATTTTTTCGTCGAATCATAACCGAGATCATTATATAGAACTTCATCTGCCAGACATAGTAATCGTCGAATCGTGCTTACCACTTTCATATCAAGTTCTATCCAATCTTCTTCCTGCAATGCCGACTTCTTCCCCACTAGTACCTTCACAATCTTTGTTGAACCAGTAGGTCTCGCATCCTGAACTGCTACAAAGCAAAATTAATTCTCCCATTGAATTTCTCCATCTTGAACTTCAAACTTGACGATTTCGTATCCATCTCGACGATGCTCTTTGAATCTCATTCTGATATCATTTTTTTTTTTTGTGAAAAAAGGTATCAAGATTATACGAACAATTATCAATTTATGAATAATTCATTTTACTAATATTTTGAATTACAACAAATTCTCTCAAATCCAAAACCCACAATTTTTTCTTTCAATAAACCGAAACCCAAAAACATCACACACCAAAACTACATTAAACAATACCCTTATTTATAGAAGCTACATATAACCGTCCAAAGCAATCCAACTCCTTTTAGGATTAGTAAATTAGATTACTTAATATAAATCTAAATCTAGATTTAAATCTTGTCATAGTCCAAATAAGACTCAAATCCTAACAGTGCACTGATATGAAAATCATATTATTCATTACAATTGTGTCCCGCCTAATTGATTTTGGACATGCATATATATATTTTACTTGCATAAAATTCAAAATAAAATAAAGTTCTATTGAAAACATCGGGTCTAAATTAAATTTTTGATGTTTATAAGAATTTTTTGTTTTGTTTTATTCTCATCTTAAATTGCATTCATGAATATGCAGAGGATATTTTCCTGTAATTTTCCATTATTTGTGCTTTCTGGAGTGTGCAACCCTGATAATCTTGGATCCGGGCCAACCCACAGTAGACTCAATATGTAGATATTTCGTTGTAATAGATAAGTTAATTCATCCATCTTGAGACGAGCCTTTCTCAATCAAAACGGAATTATTTTGTGAGTATGAGCATCCAACTCAGAAGTTAAGAAAGTTCAAGAAAATATTGGATTGTTACGACCTCCTTCAAACTGATTAACAACTCTTTTGAAGTTAGTGCCTTATGACAGTGGAACTTTTAGCTTGAGAACACATCTAGTGAAGCCTAAAAGGAGCCATTAGTTTATAAGTAGACTTATCTATTTTTGGGTACACCACTTAAGTCTATGAGAAGCAACCCGCCAAAGTCACTGAAATGAAGAATGGGCCTAGATGACATATTTTCCAGGGATTGACATTCAACATTTGGAGCCAAATAATATAATAAGCCAAAGAGCCATATTCTAATCACACTAAAGGTACCTTTTAACACTTCAAAGTAAACATGCAGTGGATGTGGAACTAATGGGTTTGTTAGTCACACACAAAGAGTGCATAACCAAGGAATTTCAGTTCAATATGTTACTGAATCCATGTTGCACGGACACAGAATGTGGCACCACAAGATTCACTCACCAGCAATAGTGACACAACTTTGATTTTTTGCATGTTCTAGTCTACTTTGGAGTGTGCCTGTGTCCGACACAATGAAGGATGGACATGGCATTGATTTTCAGTGTGTGCTTCCTAGTCCTCAAGCAAATGAGATCAATCTGTTTGACATTGATTACAAATGCAAGTTTTAATATATATATATATATATATATATATATAGAGAGAGAGAGAGAGAGAGAGAGAGAGAGAGAGAGAGAGAAGGTGAATTTTTATATTGTAATTATCCTACACCTCCCTTATGGTTTGTCGTTACTGCCACGGTGGTAACTAATACCACCAGACCCCCTCCATATTGAAATATTACACGTTACTGCAACTAAGAAAATATTTCATCTAGGAAAGAAAAGATAATAATAAAATTACATGTTTGTCCTTGACTATAGGATTTCACTAATATAGAATTTTCTTGGCATAGAAAGTGGTTTGGGTTTATATGGTTTCATATCTATCGTAAACCTGGTTGCTTAGGTTGTCTTGTTTAATTTTGAATTCTTGTTCTTTATTGAACTGTTTCAACAACTTGCATTAATCAAAGTACGTGGAAAAAATGTCCTTTTGAGTTTGAAAACTTACATAGACCAGGAAATGATAGGAGTATGTTAGTATAAATTTATGGTGCATGCTCTTTTAACTTTTATGGTTTGCATCAAGTGAAAAATATACAATTACTGGGAGGGACATGAATGTCATTTTTTTGTCGTTATTACCACGGTGGTAACTAATACCACCAGACCCCCTCCATATTGAAATATTACACGTTACTGTAACTAATACCGCCAGACCCCCTCCATTTTTTTGGTTGACAACAACACTTAACTATTAAATCTAACGGCAAGTTAACAATAAGGGAGGTATTTATAAGCATATACAAAATGGGAGTATGTTGTAATATTTGAATATGGAGGGGGTCATGATATCGACCAACCAGAAGGGAGGTGTAGGACTCAATATAATATTAAAATGAAGTACATATTTGGTGGTTGGTCATGAGTAGAAAATCAGAGCCAACCAACCTAGCAAACTCTTACATCATCACACATTCAACAAACTCCCAAATCTCCCTCTCACAGCCTATTTACACACATTGTTATCATATATATAATTTTTTTGGATTGGTAATTCATGAACAGTCAAAGCGGGACTCCAACACCGTCCTTTTACGGATCTTATGTCTTGGAATCTCATCCAGTTGAGCTACACCTCCTCGATATATATATATATATATATATATATATATATATATATATATATATATATATATACCCAAGATGACCTATTTTGTAATTTGGGCTCGATCATACTTGTAATCTTCATGTATATATATATATATATATATATATATATATATATATATATATATATATATATATATATATTTTTTTTTTATGTATATATATATATATATATATATATATATATATATATATATATATATACCTTCTTCGAATATATACCTTCTTCGAATATATATTTATGTGTGTGTGTGTGTCATCTCCATGTTTATCTATAAATTTTTTTTTGAGATAAGACCAGTCATCAATGATTATACCTTTCCTGGACTACTAGCACAAATACCCTCTTCTATTAAATTTTTCCCCGGACTGGGATTCGGACCCACAAACCACTCCTTCCCTCCCTTGCTAATGCTACTGGTGGACCAACCTATCGGTGTTTATATGAAATTTATATTACTTGCATAATATTTTGAAAGCTTTGGAATTGAATGATCAATTCTGTTGTTATCTGAATATACTAAGCCGTTCTGTGCTTTTATTTCTGTGCTTTTGTTAGTTGTTGCAGTCTGTTGGGCTTTTTCTTCAATTATTCTTATCTAAAGCCTCTTAGCTAGGTGTATAATTTGTTAGCTGAAATAACACTCAGTTAGTCATATTTATGCAGCCTTGCCAGATTTGAGGACCTCTGCTTACAGTAAAACATATCCGGCAACTTTAGAGGATCTCTCCTGTATAATGACGCTTCCTAAAAGTATCACCCAAGGAAGTTGACGACTGTGATGAACATATAGTATGGTGTGTTTTCTCACGTGGGTTGACATGCTGCTATTGCAAGGCAATTCTGCTATAACTAGAAGGTTAATGGAGAGCTATCACATTATGTAGTTCAATGGTGGAGCTCACTGACCATTTGAAATTCAGAAAGGTGGCACCTAAGTGAAGGATTTCATCGGTTACGGTGAGTTTTTTAGTGCTTTGTCTGTTATTTTGAGCTTGAGCTTTATTATTGTTATTAACAGCAGACGGTCTTAATTAGAACACAAAATTATGCACGTGTCATGATGACCTAACCAACTAAATCATTGGATGAATTGTCTGAAAATAATGTAGAATTAGCGCATGCCTATGCACCTTCATCCGAAATTTGAATTTGGGAAGGCAACAATACGTACATATTGTGAAATTTGATTGCATAGTTCCGCTATGTAGACATGCATGCTCAATTTAAGTATTGTTGTAGGAGTTTGACGTGTTTCCGATTACTTTGTGAGACATCGAGATATAGATAACAAGTAAAGGTTTCTTACAGAAATTATTTTGATATGACGCAATTCTGTCATCTAATGAGCCAACAACTATCCAACTTACAGTCTCGTCTTTGTATAACTTATCTGTCAGACAAATCTGTTACATGTTCACTTTTTAATCTGGATAAGCTGACTTACAGGAGCGGATTCAGAAAATTTTGTTGGAGGCAACCCTAATACTGATTTTTTTTTTCTTCTTCTCAAAAGTAATAAATACCAGAAGTTCTAAATTAAACTTATTAAACACGAGAATAGTGAGACGATAGGGCTGCAATCAAGCCGAGCATGGTTGAGCTATGCATGTTTAAGCTGGGTTCATTTAGTGTTGGTCCTTACCGAGCTCGAGCTACTCATGAGCCATTTGCAAGCCGTTAAAGCTGTAGTCCTAGTATTTTTTTCAGCAAGTTTCACTAGAATCACAGAATAAGGTAGGTAGAGAAATATAGAAAAAAAATGAAGAATTAAAATGACTAATGAGAGCTAGGAAGAAAATTTAGATCTTTGGTGTTTTGTTAATGGGTTTGGAAGAAATAAAAGATTAAATAATAATGGAATAAATTAAGGTTGTCGAGCGTGTTGCGCTAAATCTTTTGGCAAAGTCTCAGTTCCGCGTTCTCCGGACTTTCATGATATATCGCCACATACAGAGTTTTCGGAGAATAGAGGGAAAACTGGTTCATACAGAAATGCATGCAACGCAGACGAAATATCCACAGGAACGTCGACCATGCATGATGTAGTTCCCGCATGATAATCATCCACGCAAGAAATACTTCCTGAAAGCAGGTCGACCACGCAGAAAGCAATTCCCGTAGGATAGGAAGCGGACCCCGCAATATGCAACCGCTAATGAATTAAATGAAGTTATCTCGTAGAATTGTACTATCCCGCATGATTGCATTATGCCACAGTATCACCATTAATGGTGGATGTTACGTCCTCTGAGACGTTGCTTCGATCGATTAATGGGAACGTTATGTCCTTCGAAGTGGGAGCAAATCTGCTGTCCCATTTATCCTGTTTCAATTCTGTCCTCCTCCATATTACTTGTGGGCCATGGAAGTAGATAAGTGGATGGTGGCCCACATGTAATAGGAAGAGGGACAGAATTAGAACAAAATAAATGGAACAACAGATATGCTCCCCTTCGAAGCAGCCACTACCATGGTGGGGCTGCTATTTTTTATGACCGCAATCATAATAGGCAGCCACATGGTGCATGCGCCATAAATCCAAGCACAAATGTCAGCATTACTAGCAGATGTCTTGGGCATAATGCGTTTCTGCGAGGACTTTGCCACAGAATTCAACAAATCATTCGATGATTGAAGATTCTTAGCGTTTTAGAAACTCAAGCTATAAATACCTCAGCAGCGAGCTTATTCTAGGTCTGATATTTCGATAATTCCATACGTGTAATTAGCATTCTGATCTTTGGATCATTTCACTTGTGCAACCACAACAACCTGTGCTGTACAACTTGAGATAGGTCTTGTGCGCCTCTGATCTCTTCAAAACTACTACGTTTTCCTGCTCATCCACGCCTCTTTCAAGTTGAATCCCTGGACACTGTATCAACAAAGGAGAGAGACTTTCAAGATCAAGTTCTGAGCATTCAAGAAGAATTTGTCTTTGCTATAATAAGTCTTGCACTTGAAGTTTGATCGTCAACTGGACAAAGTAGTCGTGTGCTGACCAGACTCTCATCGCTGGGCTCCCCTGATTCGATTCAATTATTCTTTGTAACAATTATATTGTAATTGTTCACAATAAAAAGTTTTCATAGCTTTTTTTTTGTCAAAAACAGAACAATATCCGAATCAAGCCAAATATAGTCATAACCGATAGGAGTACTCTACGAGTTTACCGAATCAAGCTTGTACACGAGCTATTGTGCTTCTCATGTTCAAGCTCGATTAGTTAAGGGAATTCAGCTCAAATTGTTTTCAAGCTCGGCTCGTTAAAGAAACCAAGTTGAGCTGAACTCACGAGCTGCTGTGCTCATTTACTGCTATATGAGCCAATTGCCGCCATATGAGCCAAAAAATTAAGATACTTACAATTGTTGAAGGTGTGTGGTTGTCGTTTTGAAACTCCAAGATAATATGAAAGCATATCAAAAAAGGAAGAAAAATAAAAAAATGAGTTTAAAGAAGATCAAAAGGATTTTGTTTGGTGAAACATTACTTTTTTGGATTCTAAAAGAATATATTTCAACTTACCTATAGAAGTAGAAATAGGAGTAGCACAAACCGTTTATTTGGAGAAGATACTTAGCAAGTATATTTGATTGAAGAAAATAAAATCCAACTTGTAATTGTTACAGTTATTTCGGGACGTAATTTTAAGATGAAAAATTGATTTTAGCGCAACACTTCGAGGAAGGTGCACAAAAGAGATCCCGGAGGATTCTGAGAAACGAAGTCAAATGTAACGCCTCGAACAAATGATTTTGTAGCAGCAACAATGAAAGTCCACATAGTTTCTGATTAAATCAGAAAAGTTCTCGTTCAGAACGAGATACAAGTGGACGAACAGAAGAAGTGAACAAAAAATTAAAAAAAAAATCCTGCTGGGGTGACGGATCACCGGAGCTCAAAGCTAATTTTGTCACACACAAACAGCTTCAAGGAACCTTCAGAGAAGAACTTTGGAACACTGTCGAAGGCTCTTCTGACTCCTCGGATGGACAGAAATGGCGTACTGTTTCTCTCTTCTGCTCTCTGGAAAATTCGTAAGGAACTTGTAAGAATGAATCGTACTGAATGAGAGTGAGGAAAGAAACATTTATACTGTCTGTCCAGTATACGAAACGTTCGGGACGTGTTAAAAACCGTTTTCGCACGTTGCATAACTGTTCAGATCGTGAACAGACACGACTGTGCTAATTGGCACACAACGCGTGCCATCTGCGCTAACTGCGCCAATTACGCCCGCGCGCACTCGGACACCAGTGCACAACGTGCATAGCGTGCGCCAACCGCGCACAACGCACGCTGCACGTACTGCGCGCCAACAGGCCGTGCCAACGGCAGCGTAAACGGTCGCGCGATCGGTCTGCGCGAATGGCAGCACGAACGGTCGCGTGATCGGGTGCGCGATCTGCAGCGCAGAGGCTCGCGCAATGAGCGCAACTAAAGCACACAATGAGCCTAACGACGATGGTGACGTGCTATGTGCAAAGTGCGTCAACAAAACGCCACATTATGCCTCATGAGCCCATGAGGCGGAGTCCGAGTCCGAGTCACTAAGCCCCTACGGGACTTAGCTCCAACGGAATAAATTCCATGAGTATGACAAAAAGCATTAATGTTTCATTTGTTGGTTAGCCTTCTTTCCACTAGAAAAACGCCTCCACATAACTTCTATGTGCTCCTTCACACCACATGTGCATCTCTAAATACAAAAAAAGCTTATATATAGAGATACATTCCATTTGGCCTAGCCAATATGTGACAATTTTTCTAGTTTTTAAAGGCCAAACACCAACAATCCCTCACATATCTCTATATATGAGTTTGAGTGTCCCACAGTGATTGTCCATCATGCATTAGGATAGATGTCGCTGACGACTTGAATCTTTCCGCATGGGTTAAATAACAGTATGATATAAGAATATACTAAGCATTGAATTCTGCATCATACTGCAATTCTTTTCACTCATATAATGTAGTCACATGTACTTCTGGCTGCACATTAATGGCCCTGTGCTAGCCTAGTTTCGGTGTATATATTTTGGGCGTCTATAAGTTTACCCTCAAGAGACGACCTACTATCTCTGTCCATACACTATAGGTGAGTTCTTTATTGAAGAGACATGACATGAAGCCTTGCGCTTCCTTGCAGTGCTGCGCCGCTATGACATGACTTAAAGCCGAGGCATTACCCCTATCGGGAACCTCATCTTAGTGTCATACTACTATAGTATGAGATTACAAGCCTCTCTGTAGTGCCAAACTATCCAGCATGAAGCCTTGTGCTTCCTTGCGGTGTTACGCCGCAACGACATGGCTTGCGAGGCTGAGACTTTACCCCTACCTTGGTACCTCTTTGTGGTGTCGTGCCACTGTAACATGAGGACATCATCCCTTTTGTAGTTCTGTTTACAACTCTTTAATTTCAACATACAACATTAGGCTACCTGTCTATTTGTGGTACTACGCCGCTGTGACTTGGCTCGCAAAACCTAGGTATTACACCTACCTGGGAACCTCATGGTGGAGTCACCCCACTGTAGCATGGAGTTGTAATACTCCTTGTAGTGCTGTGCTACCGTGCTTCCTGTAAAGCACAACAGACATTCACTCTGCCTGAGAACTCATTAAGACATTTAAGTCATCCTCACCACAGGATCTGTTATCCGCAGAAAACATATAGTAGACAACAGTGGTTGTAGGTCCGTATCCTTTCCATGTTCCGGAGGACATGTACCCATTGTTCCTGATATTTTTTCAGTTAGTGGTACTCCCTTGAATCAAAAGCTAGATGTTTAGTAGATTGTTCTTTAAACTAATAGCATAAACTTTATGGTAGGATTACAATAACACAATATCAGAATGCCTTCAAGCATATTTTACTTGCTGTGTCTTCGACCAGCTGGCGTTTGAGGCCCTTTGTGAACGGATCCGCTAGGTTCTTCTGACTCCGAATATCAATCACTGCAATAACACCTCTCTTGATCAGATCGTGCACTACCTGTGCTTCAACCGCACAGTTCTCTTCTTCCCGTTGAAGAGGTCCTTTGATGCCACCGCAGCAGTTGCCTGGTTGTCGCAGTATATATGTATCTTCGGTATCTGCGTCCCAACCACTGGAAGATCATACATTAGCTCCCGAAGTCATTCTGCTTCTTCTGTTGCGGAATCTAGTACAAAGAATTCAGATTCCATGGAGGAACGAGAGACCATAGTCTGCTTCTTCGACTTCCACGATATAGCAGCTCCACCCATTGTGAAAATGAATCCACATGTGGATCTCTCGCTCTTCACCTCTGAGCACCAGCTCGCATCACTGAAGCCTTCTACTACCGGTGGATCTCTGTTGTAGTGCAGTGCATATGTCTGAATTTCTTGAGATATCTCATTACCCGTTTCACAGCTTTCCAGTGCTCAACGCCTCGGTTGCTCGTGAATCGACTCAGCATTCCCACGACGAAAGCTATGTCAGGCCTAGTGGCAGTAGTAGCGTACATCAAATTCCCGACGATGCTTGCATACTCCAGCTGCCTGACACTTTCCCTCAAATTCGGCTTCAATTTCAGGTCACACATGTAAGGCGTATCGATCACTGGAAGATCATGATACTCATAGCGTGTGATCTTCTCAATATAATGAGACTGTGACAGCGCCTGTCCAGTATCTGTCCGGATGATCTTGATGCCCAAGATCACATCAACTTCCCCCCAAGTCCTTCATACTGAACTTGGTCAAGATGAACTTCTTTGTCTCCGTGACACAATTCATATCCGTACCTAGGATTAGCATGTCGTCCACGTATAGACAAACAATTACACCTCTTCCATCAGCGAAATTCGTGTAAACACACTTGTCAGTTTCGCTGACCCTGTAGCCATTTGATCTTATAACCTTGTCAAACTTCTCATGCCACATTTTGGGAGCCTGTTTCAGACCGTACAAGAATTTTACCAACTTGCAGACTTTGTCTTCAAGACCCTTGACGACAAATCCTTCTGGCTATTGTATGTAAATCTCTTCGGTCAGCTCGCCATTCAGGAAAGCTGATTTTACATCCATCTGATGTATCACCAACTTATATATTGCTGCGAGAACAATTACCATTCTGATGGTGGTCATCCGGGCTACTGGAGCATACGTGTTGAAATAGTCAATCTCCTATTTCTGAGATAACCCCTTGGCTACTAGCCTAGCCTTGAACTTGTCAATAGTTCCATTTGCTTTTATCTTCTTCTTGAAGATCCATTTGCATTCGATGGGTTTCGCTCTTTCAGGAAGATCAACCAACACCCAAGTGTTATTAGAGATGATTGAATCAATTTCATTATCTATCGCTTCTTTCCAGAAAATAGCATATTTGGTCTTCACCGTCTCATCATAGGTAAGTGGATCTGCTTCCCCATGTAGGTGACAAAGTCATCTCCGAAGTCCTTCGCTCTCCTCACTCGCTTAGCTGACGGCTCAGCGAGTTCTGGTTCAACAGTTGTTCCGCAACTTCTTCTTCTTGGACTACGTTCTCATTAGAAACTTCAGTTTTCTGTGCACCCTCATTATTCTTCGGAATGTCCGCAAGAAAAATGTTTTTGTGCCTTGCAAATTTGTCTTCAAAATATTCTGCGTCGCTAGATTCAATGATATAATTTGATTCAATATCAAGAAATCTCCGAGCATCACTCTTCTTGGTATATCCCAAGAAGATCGTCTTGGTAGTCCTTATCCCGAGCTTCTGAATCGTCAGATCTGGGAGCTTTACATATGCCAGACACCCCTACACTCGAATGATATTCAAGTTTGGTCTGACTTTGTACCAGAGTTCATGAGGAGTGATGTCCGAAGTTGCATGCGGCACTTTGTTCAGAATAAAAGTGGCCGTCAATGCAGCTTCTCTCCAGTAGCATTTTGGAAGATCCGCAGTCAACAACATTGAGTTTATAATTTCTCTCAACGTTCTGTTCTTCCTTTCTGCTACTCCGTTAGATCGAGGATAATACGGAGCAGTAGTCTCGTTGATAATTCCATGTTCCTTGCAGAACGATACGAATTCATGAGACCGATACTCTCCACCTCGATCACTTCTTATCCTCTTGAGTTGTTGTCCAGTTTACCGTTCTGCTTCGGCCCTGAACTCTTTGAACTTCTCGAACGCTTCGTCTTTAGACTTCAGAACTTCAACAGGTATACAAAGCGTATTTTGAGAAGTCATCGATGAAGGTCATGAAATACTTCATCCTGGCCTTTGTAGAAAATTGTTTGAAATCACAGATATCTGAGTGTAACAACTCCAGAAGATTTGTGCTACGATTAACCAGAGGAAAGGATTTTCTTGTGATCTTTGTCTGAGCACACACTTCACATTTCTCTACCTTACCCCCACATTTGGAGATAAGTCATAAACTAGACATTTTGTTTATTCTTTTACAATAACATGTCCTAGACTATTATGCCACAACTCAAGAGTATAATCAGAATGGGCGATTGCATTAATTTCATTAGACTGGGTTACAAGCTGAAGTTTAAAAATCCCTTCGGTATAAAAAGCTTTTCCGAAGTATATTTTTTTTAATGTACATCACCATCTGACCAGCATTGATATCCATCCTTAGGCCTGCGTTACAGAGTAGGCCTCCAGAGATCAGGTTCTTTGCGATAACAGGTGCATGCTTCACATCTTGAAACGTCAGAGACTTCCTTGAAGTTAACTTTAACACCACCGTCTCGATACTTTGCACTTCAGCTTGTGTCTGGTTCGCCACTATAACACTTTCAGAAGTTGGTATGTATATGGTGAACCATTTCTTGCTTAAGCAGACATGGCAGGTGGCACCAGTGTCTACCCACCAGTCAGAGTCAGCCTCCACTGCAATGATCTGTACAATCATAGCAATTACATCAGTAACCATGGAAACCTTACTAGGCTCACCTTGCTTTGATTGTTTGGACTTGGATCTACATTCACTCTTGTAGTGGCCCTTCTTGCCACAGTTGAAGCAAGTCACTTTGGACTTTGGCTTATGTTGCTTGAAAGAAGTCCCTTTCACTTTTAGATTATTGAGATCCTTCTTCTTGTGGTGGAAAGCCGTCTGCTTTTTCTTGGATTCCTTTGTGTGGACCAAGTTGGCATTAGCCATCTGTTTGGACAGAGCGTCCATCTTCAGTTGAGCCCTCATCTGGTCCTCAATATAAATTTCTTGTAGGAGATCATCCAGACTGATTTCTAGTTTTTTCCAATGCATATTCGCATAGAATTTGCTCCAACCAGCTGGAAGCTTAGAGACGAGCCCTCCAACAACGAACTTGTCGTTGAGGGGCATACCCTCATCTTCCAATTTCTGACGCAGCTTCAGGAATTCTTTCACCTGAGACAGCATCGTCTTCTCGTCTTCAAAGAGCCAGTTGTGATATTTCTTCACGATAAATATCTTGCTCATGTTCTTATTATCTTCATATAGTTTCTCCAGAGACTCCCATATCTTTCTGGCACTGGTATTCTTAGAGTATGATTCTGCCAGGGAGTCCTCCATAACATTAAGTATCAGAAGCCTACAGAGGCTATTTTGCCTTTTCCATTTGGACAACTTGGCATTAGCAGCAGCAATCGTGGCTGCAGTCCCATTTTCTGGAACCTTCGGTTCTTCCTCAGATAACACGTAGTCGACGTCCACGAGTTGAAGATTGAGGCTAACCTTCCTCTTCCAGACTTGGTAGTGCTCTCCATCGAATTTCTCTAACTTGTTAAAGTTGTTATCGATGAGTTGAGCACGAGAGTTTTCCATATTGTAAAATTAGCTTTGAGATTGTTATTTCCGGGGTGTGATTTTAAGATGAAAAACTGATTTTAGCGCAACACTTCGAGGAAGGTGCAGAAAAGAGATCCCGGAGGATTCTGAGAAACGAAATCAAATGTAACACTTCGAAGAAGGCACAAATAATTTTGTAGCAGCAACAATGCAAGTCTACAAATAGTTTCTGATTAGATCAGAAAAGTTCTCGTTCAGAACGAGATACAAGTGGACGAACAGAAGAAGTGAACAAAAAATTAAAAAAAAATCCTGCTGGAGTGACGGATCACCGGAGCTTAAAGCTAATTTCGTCCCACACGAACAGCTTTCAGGAACCAACAAGTTCGAAGAAGAACTTCGGAACACTCTGTCGAATGTTCTTCCGACTTCTCGGATGAACAGAAATGTCGTACTATTTCTCTCTTCTACTCTCTTGGAAAATTCGTAAGGAACTTGTAAGAATGAATCGTACTGAATGAGAGTGAGGAGAGAAATATATCTTTCAAAAAATCTATCTTATTTAAAAAAAATCTAAACCATTAATCATGGTGTTTACATAAATATATCTTTCCTTTTAGAGAGAGAGGAGGTATCGAAATCTCCGCTATTAAGTGTCTCCGAATGTTTTCGAAATAGTAGCGATTGAATCTATCTTTTTGGACCGTACATATTAGTTTCATGATTATCTAAAATTTTGAACTAAGATGTACACTCCAAAAAGACATCTAACGGCTGTTAAATGTAAAATATCTCCACAAATTCATTGGGGAAAAATGTAAAAGTTATTAAAAGATTAACTGAATCAATAGCAAAAACTATTACAGTACTAGAGGAAACTGAAAATCTGGGGGGGGGGGGGGGCCCATAAGTCATAAGTGGATCCACCTTTGCTTACAATCTCTTGTATTCTTATATCTGTGTTAATTTTGTAGAGAGTGATGCTATGTACCTCTAAAAATTTCATCCCTCCATATCTCTCCGTCACGTGGCATTTCTTTATTGACCGAAGCAAATATGGAAGGAGATTGGGAAAAGACATGAGTGAATAGGAGAGGACTACATGGCGAAGGGACATGGAAGAATGGGATTTTGGAGGTACATATAATTTTTTGTTGTTGTAAATAGTACATTATTCCTATTGTGCTGAATCATACCATTAGTCTTGTTTCAGCTGAAGGAATTACCGAATAATCTGTTTTTTGTGCATACCGTCAAATATCTCTATGAGCTTTAGAACATCTCTCTGTTACTTCAAGTGAATCTAACAACTACAGCCGATGTTGTAGGATGATGTTCTTTCCTGTTTAGAACAACAATGTGATACAATAGTCAAATTTTATTAGGTTTTCTGAGACTGGAGAGTTTAAAGCTGTCATGAAGGTGACAAGTAACCAAACCATTGCGAGTGGGACCGGAAAGAACAGCAAATTATATATGCCAATTAAGCTGCAATACCATTACAGCGACAATAACAAAGTCTGACACCAGGACAAAGTCCTGTTCGTGTTCGTTTACATGTGACATGAGAGAGAGAGAGAGAGAGAGAGAGAGAGGAACCACAACTCCCAGGAGATTCCGAGAGAGAGGATGGAGAACATGACCATGGGCTTAGTAGGGGCTGGTGGATGAAGTAGGGGCTGCGTGCAGAGACTGGGGGTTCTTCCAGGTGATCAACCACGGCGTGCCGGTCCAACTCCTCGAGAGGGTTCAGTCGGCAGCGAAGGAGTTCTTCGCACTTCCTGCAGGGGAGAAGCGTAGGGTGAGGAGAGACGAGGAGAACCCGCTGGGGTACTACGACGCGGAGCATACCAAGGACTTGAGGGATTGGAAGGAGGTCTTCGATTTCATAGTGGATGAGCCGTACCGGCTTCGGCTGGGGAGGAAGAAATGCGGGAGATCAAGAACCAGTGGCCAGAATATCCTTCTGACTTTAGGTATGATGGTTCCCTTCAGCTTCTACTTTACTAAAATAAAACAATTAGTTCACTGATGCACGAGCTGAAAATAGTTAAGAGGCAAAAGAAAACAAGAGATTGTAGGATTGTTTATGGCCACTGGGAGAAGACATGAGTGAAGATTGGGAGAAGACATGAGTGAATAGGACTTTATAAAACAATTTGCTATAGTCTTGTTGAAATACAGAGATAAACAAGTGAGATTGTTGAAATTATAAAGTCCTGCTTATATACAGGACTGTAGGAAATTCTAAATTCCATGTATAATCCAGGACTGTAGGATTTTCTAAAGTCCTACATATACTATAGGATTTTAGAATTTGCCTACAGTTATGTTGGAAAGGTTTGGAGAGACTGGACAGCCCAAAGTAAATTTGGGACTGTCATAAGTAAAAATTACAAAAATCTGGACTGTCTTGAAGTAATGGACTGTCCTAAGTAAAATATAAAGTGTCTATAGAATTTCCCCAAAAGCAATAGACCGGGGCGTTTGGTACGGAATACTATATAGCCGGGAATTCTATATTCCCGGGAATCAAATTCCAAGGAATTAAATTTCCTGGAAAATTACATTCCCATGTTTGGTGACAATATAAATATTCCCGGAAAAAAAAAATAATAACGAAAAAATGAACAAATATAAAAAAACCGGTAAAAACGACAAAAAATCGGTAAAAACGAAAAAAATGGTAAAAACGACAAAAAATCGGTAAAAACGACAAAATAAAAAAAACGACAAAAACGATGAAAAACGACAAAAAAATCGGTTAAAATGACAAAAATAAAAAGCGACAAAAAATGTATAAACGACAAAAAATAACAAAAAAAATGGTAAAAACGACAAAAATAACCAAAACACGACAAAAACGACATAAAATCGGTAAAAACGACAAAAAAAATCAAAATACGGCAAAAACGACAAAAAAAACAAAAAATCGGTTAAAACGACAAAAATGACAAAAAATTGGTTAAAACGACAAAAAATGACAAAATGACAAAAAATCGGTTAAAAACGACAAAAAATCGGTTAAAAACAACAAAAAATCGGTTAAAACGACGAAAAATAACCAAAAAGCGACAAAAACGAAAAATAATCGATAAAAACGAAAAAAGGACAAAAAATCGATCAAAACGACAAAAAATAACCAAAAACGACAAAAAAGGGGCAAAAATGACAAAAAATGACATAAATACAGTAAAAATGACCAAAAAGCGACAAAAACGACAAAAAATGACTCAAAATCGGTAAAAACAACAAAAAAACTAAAAAACGACAAAAAATTCGCTTAAAACGACAAAAAAGCGACAAAAAAGACAAAAATTGGATAAAACCGACAAAAAATAATCAAAAAGTGACAAAAATGACAAAAAATGGATAAAACGACAAAAAATCGCTTAAAACGACAAAAAATTGGTAAAAACGACAAAAAAAGAAAAAAATGTTCAAAACTAATCAAAATTGATCAAAAAAGAAGAAAAAAATTCAGACAATTTTTTTTGTCCGAGCAAAAAAAAAAAAATACCCACCTATTCTCAAGGGATAGAATTTCCATGTTTTGTGGGTAAACTATTTACCCGGGTATTTATAATTCCCGAAAATAAATTTTTTATAAGCCAAACAAACGTGGTAATAGATTCCCATCTTAAATTTTCCCGGGTACCAAACGCCCAAAGTTTCAGCAAAGTAACTTAAGTGGTCTATCATGTTATCATAAACTAGTCTTGTTCTGTTCTAAGTTTGTACGAATCCTCACCTGTTATTGTCTTTGGCCAGGGAGGCCTGCAAGGAATATTCCGATGGTGTCGAAAGTTTGGCATTTAGACTGCTTGAGCTCATCGCTCTGACCTTAGGATTGCCTGCAAAGCGGTTGAATGGCTTCTTCAAAGACTCAACCAGCTTCATTCGTCTCAATCACTACCCTCCATGCCCCTCCCCCCATCTTGCTTTGGGCGTCGGGCGCCACAAGGATTCCGGAACGCTCACCGTCCTATCCCAGAATGAGGTCGGTGGCCTTGACGTCAAGAGGAAGTCCGATGGCGAGTGGGTCCGTGTTAAGCCGATACCAAATTCTTACGTCATTAACGTTGGCGATATCATTCAGGTACCAACTTTAGAAATACATAACTATTAGTTAGCGACGCAATGACTTTTTAAAAAAGTACTAATTTTGGGTGACACGTTGGTTGGAGGTTTGGTTTGGAGCAACGATAGGTATGAAAGCGCGGAGCATAGGGCGTCTGTGAACTCGGAGAAGGAGAGGTTTTCAATTCCATTCTTCTTCAACCCTGCACATTACACCATGGTGAGGCCTTTGGAGGAATTGGTGACCGAAGAGGAACCCGCTAAATATCACGAGTTTAACTGGGGGGAGTTCTTGACGAGTCGAAGGAATAGTAACTACAAGAAGCTGGGAGTGGAGAATCTCCAGATCTGTCATTTTAGGAAGACCCAGTTCTGCATTTTGGGTCAGGTTGGATCGAGCTAGTCTAATAAAGATGTCAAAGGAATGAAACTACCGGGGAAAAATTATGTGATGTACTGCTATCGAAGTGAAGCTCTTTGTACATGATGATTCTGCTGGAATAATGATCAGCCCCGTGCTCATCTAGAAATATTCGATTGCTAATGCCATACATATAGCTGTTAGTGCTAGTAGAAGTGGATCTAGGACTACAGGCAGATTTTATGTATCCTGAGCTTGACTAGTTTAAGCTTGATCGGACTAGCGGATTTGGGTTATACAAGATTTTTCTCAGCAAATGGGGAACTTTAATGTTTGATGCGTACAAACTTTCAGATTAAACTCATGATTGAGCTGTGTGGTGTTGCGAGTCGTGATCATTGCGATATTAGGTCATGTAATTAAAATAATTCGTGTCAAATCATGTACACTGTCGAGATCTTTATCATGATCATGGTGATCTCAGCTATGGACTTTAAGTAGTTGTTTTGATGCCACATACTCGCATACTTCTTGCTCTAATGGTTCGATCTGTATCTTCTTTTCCTTACTACCTGTTGCCAAATAAAATGAAAAATACATATAATTTTATGTGTTCTTTTCTATCTATTTGGTATTATAGAACATTATGAGATAATAAGGATGTAGTAGTCTGGTTGGCTTAGCTATAATTAAGCTGAGCAATCTGGTGAACATTTTGATTTTATAATAGAGAATTTTCTAGAGAAAAAAACTGAGAAAATTGTGGAGGGGGAGAGAATTTTGGCTAAATGATAAGAGAATTTTTTTTTGAATTCGCCAATGCGTAATTTTACTTTTATTTGGGTAAAAATATCAATATGTTGAGATGGCTGAGTTGGTTTAAGGCACCAAATTAAAGTTTTTGTCCAAAAGTGTGGTGGTGAATCCCATGTTAACTATTTTTTTTTTAATTTTAGTGACAATCTATCAACTACATTCGTATTCTTTCAAAATTTTAAAATATTTCGTGCTTCTCTCTCTTTGATAGTGAGATGCTATTCTAGATATCAGTTAGTTTCCGTCCCTTGTCTCCTTATTTGGCCTGTTGCAGCAGCACGGTTGTGGCTATAGTCATGGCAAATGTCAGAGCTTGATGATCGATTGTAGCTATGATCGTGACAAATATTATTGTTTGGTTGTCTCCATGTACATGGATGTGAGGTTTATGGATGCAGGCTCGAACTTGTCATTTTGTGTTGCAAATTTATTGATGTCACATGTTGACAAGTTTTGTACTAATAGATATCCATCCAATACTTTCCTAGATAAGTCTGTATTCTTGGCCCCCACTTACTAGTCAAGGAACATAGTATGGTTTACAAGAAAATGTAAAAATAAAATAGTTAAGTTACTAGTATAGTTTACACGAAACTGTAAGGATATGTTTGATAACGGTTTTTTATCGGTTTTTGGGTGTTTTTGAACCGACCGTTCATGAAAATTTATGCTTGTTAATTTTTGTGAGGCACTGATTTTGGTCGGCTCAAAACTCCTCCAAAGCTGGTGTAATATAATTTTGGGTGGCTTTATAAACACTCCAAATCGGTGGGTTTGAGCGGCTTTATTATTGTATTTCATTTATATTCTCAAAAAATATATATAATTATAACTACTGATGTCTTTTCCTATTTAATTTTATTTGTGTACAAAAAAATTTCAGAATCGCTCGTTAGTGAATTACCAAGCATGTAGTGGACTAGTTTAAAAGTCGCTACTTAAAAATCATCCAAAATCGGACCTCTTATAACCGGTACTCTAAAAATACATCATAACCGCTACCCATATAATTGCGAAGCAAAAAAAATAAAATAAAATATAAAATGAAACTGTAAAAAAAAAAAGAAAAAAAAAACTTTGTAGTAGTCTGGTGGCTCAGCAATAAGCTGAGCAATCTGGTGAACATTTTGATAATTTAACAATTAATCATCTATATTTTTTTTACTTCCAAGTTTTATGTGTGGTCCTGATCAATAATCTGATCATTCGACCAGTTCTGGTGAAAATACAAAAACTGAGCTTTCAATCATCAGGCTAAAGGACAACTTTGCGGTGTCAGCTAGCTGACCTGGGCCAGAAGGACACCACCACTTCACTGATTAGAGAGAAGCAACAAGGAGAAAGAGAGCACCATCATGGGCTTCAATGCGGACTCATCATTCATTCTCCAGGACACCGAGCACCGGCCCAAGCCAGCCATCTCCGACGCCGGCAGCATCCCGCTCGTCGATCTGTCCCCGCTGCTCGCCACTCCGATCCCCGACGGAGTCGACGAGGCCCCGCCAGCCCTGTCGGGCCTGGTGGAGCAAGTGGAGGCTGCGTGCAGAGGCTGGGGGTTCTTCCAGGTGATCAACCACGGCGTGCCGATCGAACTCCTCGAGAGGGTCCAGGCGGCGGCGAGGGGGTTCTTCGTGCTGCCATCGGAGGAGAAGAGGAGGGTGATACGGGACGAGGAGAACCCTCTGGGCTACTACGATGCGGAACACACGAGGAACGTGAGGGACTGGATCGAGGTGTTTGATTTTACGTTGGAGGAGCCGGCGGTTGTGCCGGCGTCGATCGAGCCCGGCGACAGGCGGTTGCAGGAAATCTGGAATCAGTGGCCGGCGTATCCTCCTGACTTCAGGTAAAAAACGGTTAACCATCAACTACTAATTAGATTACTTTTCATCAACCCAATAAAGGATTGAGGCTGCCTATAGCTCCACTTGCAGTAGTTTACAGTCGAGTATATTTTTGTTCATCCACCAAAACTAGGATGCATGTTCACCATTTCACGCAAAAGTTACAATGTGTCAAATTAGTGGTCAAAACTAGTATGGATGTTCACCAAACCACTTCCAAAGTGGCTTTAGTTTGGATGAAAATGATACGTGACAACTCTTGAGATGAAGGGTGGATATCCACCCAAGTTTTGGTGAGTGAGATTCGTTGTAGTCTTAGAAAAGTACCCATCTTAGGCCAAGGGACGACGGTCTCTAGATTTTCGTCTCCTAATGGAAGACCCGTTAAATGTGAAAGATGACAATTGGGAGCTAGAGACACTTCTAAAATGACAAGAGAAAATAGGAGTAAATAGGGTTTACAAGTCAAAAAACAACGCTAAACGTGAACTCAAGAGGTACAAATATAGACTACTTAGAAAAGGCTACAAGCAAAAGTTGAGCATCGGCTATGATAGGGAGTGAGTTCATCTACACAAATGTGTGTATCAAGAGAAAGAAAGTGCAAATGAAGTATGTTAAATCACAAAAGTAAGCCACCGACATATTCATCAAGCAAGGAAGAAGTATTATTCAAGCCAAGAAGTTCACTTGTAGGGGGGGGGGGGGGGGGGGGGGGGGGGGGGGGTTTGAAAATAAACTTGATTTTGTGTCCATAACGTTGAGCCCACAAATATTATTTGACTACTACAGTTGGACTTTGTTTTGTGTCATTGGGTCCTTGTTTTGTGCTTACTTCATATTTTAGGATGTTTCATGTCTAGAATATTCTTGGTAACATTAAAATGTATGCCTTTTAGAGAGATCATATCTTGAATGACCCATAGCTATATTTTAATATATGTGTAGACTCTTCAAAAAAACAAGGCTGCTCTTCTCCCATTTTGTACACAATAAACACTACCAATTTTAGTGCTATCAATTTTCCCCCCTACCAATCTTCTCTTCCTACAGAATTCTTAACTCTACATTTTCTTCTCTTCAAGTTGACCATCTTAACTATTCCAACATACCCATTTGCCCATGAGTTTTGCTATGCCTACAATCAAGTGCTTATAATTTCCTTACAATTGCCACATGTCGATTGGAGGAGGGGAGGAAGTGGTCGGATGGAGCCCATGTAGCAGGGGGTGAGAGGGAATGTGGAACTCTTGTGTAAGGGATGGAAGAGAGAGGTTGTAAGTATTTGGTTGTAGATTTAGCATTCTTCTTTGCCCATTGCGATTATTTTGTCCGGACATAAATTCGAACCCGTACACACTCGTCTCTTTCTTTACTAGTGTTAACACGAGACCATCATCTCTTTAATTATAGATGCTACTTGTACCGTTGTACTTTATCTTATTCCTCTGTGTCTGGAAAAAAAAAATCACCATCTGTAATCTTTCTGCAGGGAGGCCTGTAAAGAATACGCGAAAGGCTTAGAAAAATTGGCCTACAAGCTGCTTGAGCTCATCGCACTGACCTTGAAACTGCCTGCAAAGAAGTTGAACAAATTCTTCAAGGACTCTACAAGTTTCATTCGCCTCAACCACTACCCTCCGTGCCCCTCCCCTCATCTTGCCTTGGGGATCAACCCCCACAAAGACGCAGTGGCTCTCACCATCCTTGCCCAGGACGAAGTCGGAGGCCTTGACGTCAAGAGGAAATCCGATGGCGAGTGGGTCCGGGTCGAGCCAACCCCACATTCTTACATTATCAACGTGGGCGACATCATTCAAGTATATATACACACACGTAAAAGTTTTTAAGTTGTTAGGTTGTGAGTCAGCAATGTACTGATTCCAAACTGTGGTTGAAGGTTTGGAGCAACGACAGGTACGAGAGCATAGAGCACAGGGTGTCTGTCAACTCGGAGAAGGGGAGGTTTTCTATTCCGTTCTTCTTCAACCCTGCACAAGACACCATGGTGAAGCCTTTGGAGGAATTGGTGAGCGAAGACGACCCCGCTAGATACCATGAGTTCAACTGGGGGAAGTTTTACAAGACGCGAAGGTTCAGCAACTTTAGGAAGTTGGCAGTGGAAAATATCCAAATTTATCATTTTAGGAATACCCAGTAAAATGCCTACTAGCTAGTTGTGAACCTCTCTGAATAAAGATGTACAAGTGGGACTATACTTGTGAAAGAGGATGATACGGGCCTGCAATATTCCTGGGAATAAGTATTGTAAATCGTTTGTTTGCAATATTACTTCCTTGTCGATCATCCATTTGACCTTCATTTGGATGAATAATTATAACGCTCTTGAAAGGAAATACTATAAGATCTTGGTTTTAGAACTGGAGCCCATGAATTCTCCAAAATTTGCGCATCGTCTTGAGTTAAATGCACCAAAATTGGGGTCATTTTAGCCGTCTTGCTGATAGCAGTGCTAAAAAAAACACGAGATGCATATATGGCAACTATAGGCCTACACTGCGTATGATTAGTGAAGGTACTTGTGTCATAGGTGATAATGAAGCTTTGGCAATAGGAAGGAGTAAATCAAGAAGAGTTGGTATCGGTTCCGGCAGCGACGGGCTACCGACTCACCGGCAGATGACATTCAGAGACTATCACTTTAACCGTAAATGTAACTCATTTGGTGATGGATGTACTTTGTAGCTTGTTTTATTATGATGTTTTCAATGGAACATGGTGGGATGGATTTCCACATTTTGGTAAAAAAAAAAAAGAACCGATTAAGAGTTTCAGAATTTGATACAACCATTGCAGTAGTATAGTTCTTGTCCTCCATGAAAACGGACACGGATACAGGCGTGGCAACCATAATGGATACATACATTTTCAAATAGGTACAAAATAGTTACCTATGTTGCACGAATAGGATACCAATATGGATACGGATACGATAAGTATACGGATACCATTTTTATGTGTCTGTGCAAGATAGCCACCAGCTTCCTACATAGAGAAATTATTGTGTGGTCCGACCTCACCAAGTGGCAATGGTAAATGGTGAGCCCGGCCACTAATTTCTTGACACTTGCGCCGCACTTGCAGCATTAACAGTTGCACTGTTGCAGGCAACTGCACAGTCATAATTTGGAACTTGTTATAACCTGTTGCTTGGGAGTTGGCCGGCACAAAGATGCGATAGCGCTCACCATCCCCCAACAAGACCAAGATGGCCACCTTGATGTCAAGAGTAAAGCCACTGGTGAGTGGGTCTGTGTCAAGCCGATACCGAATTCTTACATCATTAAAGTTTCGTTACATCGTGTAACATTGTGACCTAAAAGGTTAAGTTGTTATAATGACAATGCTAATATTCTCTTGGTTAACCCTATGTGTATAAGTGTTCACACATATATAACGCTTTATGTTGAAAGTGGAGGCTATATAATGAATTAATTAGATTTATGTGACATCAATAAGACATCAGTGACTCTTTATAAAAATACATCAAGTAATAAATGCAAAAAATCAAAAAACTAAAATACTCGTCACCACGCCCTCGCAAGTTGATACTTCGTAAAATAAGTTCACCTTGAAATTCTTTCTACTATTATCTGAAAAAGTAGGCCGGAGGTACGTTGTCGAAAAAATTCCAAGAGAAACCATATAAAGAAGAGTGAAAAATTATCAAAAATGATGCATAAAAACGGTAAATAAAGAAATTTTGAAGGAAAAAAAGATAGAGAGTCGAAGCTTCACAATACAAGAAATCATATAAGAAATCACTAAAACTAAATCGTGACTAAAAGGACAAGAATATTTCGGGAGAAAACATCTAAAGTAGGCCGGGACTTTTTAAGATGAAAAAATCTTGAAGAAAATATGAAGATAGTATAGTTTCGAATACCGAAGAAATCACTCAATATGACCAAAAGAAGACGGGACTTCATGTATCAGAGAATTCCAGCAAAATAAATAAAAAAACAATATATCATATATATTAAGTTGGGCTCAAATATGAGAAAATTCCAAAAGTGGTGAAAACACGATGGTGAGGATGTAAATTAGGGTTTATATGATGATGGTGACGATGATGATGAAGTACTATTTTCGGTGACGAGTACTATTTTCGGTGACGACGAGTTGGTTGACGATGACGATTTTAAGAGGAGGGCGATGTTGATGACTAGGGCTTTGGAGGAGGGGAGAGCCTAGGAAAATAACCTATAATTCTGATAGCATGTTGAAATTAGAGCCTACATTGTGAGTAGAATGGATTAGATATCATCATGGATCTTGGCCAAATATTACATAACTACAAACATGTGAAATAACATTAATAATCCTAGCTAGAAATAAGAAATACATAAACTAATAAATACACAAAATAAAGAAAACTAATATATATTTTTAACACTTTATAATATTCACAAAAGCTTCAGTCGATTATCACTGTAATTTCTTTCAATCCATAGGGCCTATATCATGGAAAAATTATTAGATGGTCCGGCTCACCACGTGGCAAGGGTGAATGGTGAGCCCGGCCAATAATTAAATGATACTTGGATTAAAAATCAACATATTGTTAGAATAATATATAACCTTCAACCGTCCTTAGTACTAGAGCTTTGATACAGTGGTATGAACTTTAACATAGTACAAAAAATATATGTTCGAGTCTCCTATGACATGACACCTATTTTAAATGGAATAAAAAATTTATATTGTTGCTTGAGTTAGCTATATTTTGATAACATTGTCCCTGGACTTGTGGAGAAGTGTTAGAATAATTATAGCCCTAACAAGTATTGGTATTTACAAGCACAATGGAGAAAATGGATGAGTTTCATATTCTAATAAAAATAGCACTCCAACTATATTTGAAGTCCCTAAAATCGTGTCGATTTTAACATAAGCCTCCCGAATCTTGTTATTTTGAAATAGACTCATCGAATCACTAAAGATTATTTCTCATAAACCCCTACAGACGTCATATCTTAATTTTACCATTTGTCCCCCTCTGTCAAGGCTCATCAAATTCCAATCTATCTCCATCCTCAGGAACGGGTCTAGAAATTGAAACTGGATGGGCTACAATGGATTAGAGTAGACTACAGATGGACTAACTCATATAAAAAAATTAAATAAAAAATATAATAAAAAATAAATTTTTTTTTTTGGGTGGGCTCCAGCCAGCCGTAGGCTGGATCCGTCCATGCCTTCCTTCAACCCAACCACTAACCCTCTTTATCCAGAACCGCTGCATACTTTCTACTCCTTCCTAGGCTATCAAACTCTTCTCCGCCCCTTGTCTCAATCCCTTCAAACCTAAACTGAATGAACCCAAAAGTCAAAACCAACAAACTCCAATCCCTCCTCCAACATAACCACCCCTCCACCTTCCCTCCCTCGACCACTCAATGAACCCTTTCTCCTTTGCCAATTTTTGTCCCAACTAATTTTCAACTTCAAATCTGTCACATCAAATCCTAAGAACAAAATGTATCTAATTACCTAGTGTAGTAAATATTAGGAAAACAATATCTGACCCGCAAGCGGGCTAATCTGCATGTCAGGTGGCCGAAGTGCCTCCCTCTATAGGCATGGGTCCTATGCCGGTGGACCTGCCAATGGGGTGGCGCCACCTGACGGCGGGCCAGCTAGGAGCGCTCTTAATATTAATCTAGGCAAACACAAGCATATTGCATACCATAGTATATTCTTATATAATCTTTTTGGATAAACTTGAGTCAATCTTAACAAAGGATATTACAAATCATGGTCACAATAAGAAGCACAACAAGGTACCCTTGTTTTTTTTTAACAAACACACATGCATGAGGTTTATCACTACACCTCTTAAACACCAATATATTCTCTTTCGAGACAATATAATTTTGTAGCGAGCTAGAACGACCGGTAGAAAATGATCTTTGTTTAGAAAACCCTTGCAAGGATCGAGCCACACACAAGCTTAGCGATTGAGAGAGGATGCTTAAGTCTCTGGTTGGCGATTGAGAGAGGATGCTTAAGTCTCTGGTTGTGAGCCCTATTCCGACGACTGAGGGGACTGTTATTTGTTCCTTTAGTTGTTGTTGTTAGTCCCGGGGCTTGATCAAAGATGGTAGACTCGATGTCGAGATCAGAGGTTCAACAAACGTTCACTTTTTGATTATTCTCGAGATCCAAGAGGAACACTATAATATAAATCTGATTACAAAAGCAACAATAATCAGAAAGTAAATCTCACGTTCTTCCTTGCAATCGCAGTTGCTGACGGACAGAACTGAGTTCAGAAAATAAATCTCACGTTCTTCCTTGCACTCGCAGTTGCAGACGGACAAAACTGAGTTACAACTCAGATGAAGGAGAAGAAATAAAAAAGAAGAAGAGGAAAGGTTCTTGCTGGGGTGATAAAGATCACCGTTGCTCAAAGCAAGATTCGTCCCACCACGATCTGCTTCCAGGAACCAGCAAGTTCACGAAGAACTTCTGGAACGCTCGTAAGTCAAAATTTGAGACTTGAACGGGCTTCCTGGACTTTACAGACTCCCTTAACTCTCTTCTTGGTGCATCTTTCAAAGGAGGCCAAGGGACTCTATTTATAGAGTGGAGTTGAGACTTCACCTCTTCTCCTATCCGATGTGGGACTAAAATACCAATACTCAAAAATAGAGTTTGATATTTTAGATCATCCCACAATCAGCATAGAAGTGTGCCAGTCAACGCCTACCCCCCGAACACTCCCATGTATGCACGAGACATCCTCGAGTCCGTATCCGAGTCCGAGTCCGCACAACAAAAATCAACTTGCATCCTTATTGGATTTAATTCTTTTTCCTTCTAGAAAAATACTCCCACATGGCACAAACTTGTGCCCCACTACACCTCATGTGCACACCTCAACACAAGCAATGCATTATATTGAGATACTCAGCATTTGGTGTAGCCGATGTGGGACTATCTTTCCAAAGGCAAAAACACCAACAGTTGTAATTAATGTTCCTTTTTCTTCCATGTTCATGAATGGATTGGGCTTCTAAATTTGTCTGTTACTTCTTCTGACATTCAAATTCCTTGGAGAATGTATATTACAGAAAAAATTTAGAAAGGTAATAAAAGATGTTAATATAATGAGTAAGGTAATAAGTTTAGAAATTACCAAGAAGGTAACATGTCGCCAACATGAGTGCATGCACTCATGTTGCCAACTGAGTTGGCGATATCACTGCATTTTTTTGGGTTTTCGGATCTTTTCGAAAATGGGAAAAAAAATGAAGAAAAAGGAAATGAAACACCTAAGGCTGTGTTTGGTAGGAAGGATGGAAAAGTGGAAGGAAGGAAAAAGATAATGATACATTTTCCTTGAAAGGAAAGATCATTTCCTTCCTTTGTGTTTGGTAGCAAGGATGGAAAAGATAAGAGATGTATTTTTCTTTGTTTGGTATGAAAGAAAAAATGGAAGGAAAGAAAGTAAAAAATATAAGATTTACCAATTCTACCCTCAACTAAAAACACTTATTTACCATTTGATTTCATAAATAATTTTTAAATAATACATTCATATGGGGTATAATTGTTAATTAATACAAGCCTCTATTTTCCTTCCACTTTTCCTCCCACTTTTGGGGGGATTGGATTTCTTAGGTTATGAGGGAAAAGTAATCCCTCCACTTTTTCTTCCTTCCTATTTTTCTTCCATACCAAACAAGAGAAAATGAATCTTTTCCTTCACTTTTTCCTCCTCTATTTTTCTTCCTCCCACTTTTCCCTCCTACCAAACACACCCTAAATTAACTACGTTGGCATTGGAATTGGTTGCATAACCCAATAACACGCAAACAATCTAATTTTTTTTAGATGTCCGGCGATACGCACTAGATTTTGTGCACGCTGCATTGTATGTCTGTTGGGTCCACTGTCTTTCAACTCCAACCAAATAAATATAAGAAATAATACGCCCCCGTGGCTCGATCCACTAATCTTCGGTCACCCAGCCAAGGTCTTATACATCTCATCGGTAACCATAAGAGCCACTCGAGCTCGTTTATGACACGTAAACATAGTCATTAGCAGTTGTAAGCAGTAAAGATTGGGTGGTCTGGTTGCAGGACCACACAATATATTTGTTTATTTCCGGGACTTAAAATGTGTCAATGCAGCCAAATCGCCAAGTTATTGGCGACCTAGCAACATATGGGGGTCATGTCGCCAATGAATGTTTTGTGATAATTTTAATAAAATCTCAGGAAAAAAAAAATTGAAGCCATATCGCCAACGACCGGGTACGTGCATTCATGTCGCCGACAGAGTTGGCGACCTGATATCTTTTCCACAAAATTTTGAACTTATTATCTTATTCATCATTTTAGTATACTTTGTTGTCTTTTTAGAAATTTTCGGAGAATATTATCGCCAAATCCATCCTTGATCCTCCGGCCTAGGCGTTATTATGATTCCGGCCATCCAAGACTAATTGATGCGTCAAACAATCAATAACATATATAATTAGGGGTCCGCAATATGGGACCATTACTTTTAATGTTCGGCGTGCTGCGGCCGGAGCACGATCTCGAGGTCCCACTACTACAGAGTGTAGAGTATGGTCTACATGCAGTTGATGAGAATATATAGAATCCGTGCTCACTGCAAGCAAATGCTCACTCAGCCAATGCTCAAATCAGAGCTTGGGGCATTTACAATGGCGTGCATATATTACTTCTTAATGGTACAACCATATGGTTCACAAGAAGCTATGGAAAGGAGTGGACTATAAGCTGCAATAAGCATCGATAAATCGAATTAAGCTGCTGTTTCATGCCGAACTACTCCTTCCATAAGCTGCTGTCTAAACCCTCTGGCTCAACAAGCACTACTACCACTCCATCATCTAAATTTTCATAGCTATCTTGAATTTTTTTTTTTTTTTTGCTAATCCTAATCGAAGGATGATATGAAATTGTTCTAGTTTCGACAACAAATCCCGCTGCTATTTTTGGCTTAGATTCTGCTCAATCCAATTTATAACATTTGACTGCCGAGGGAGAAACTTGAAGTACATAAAATAACATCATAAATGTAAGAAAAATGCTAAACAGCCTGCAGTATGTGCTGACCGGTGCCCTGCCAATTAAAAACCGCCACGTGAACCGCAGACCAAAACTGCGGACCAAAATACGCTCCACGAAGCACTGGCGTAAATGTAATGCAAATTCTTAATTAAATCAAACACTTGGAAGCTAATTCTGAAAACACTATCCATATCCCATTTCTATTCCCCTTGTTCCACACTACATATTTTCTCACACACATAATGACATTCAAAAACAACTAAAAGAGGAGGCACAAAAGAGACTACGTACTACTACAATTGCAACTACATATGTTAGTCCTCGACAACAAACAAATCAAAGGTGGTCTAGCTCAAAAGAATGCACCATTCGGCATCGGAAGATCAGCCCACGACATCGCCGGATTCCAGTAGCCAAGCTCTCCACCGGAGAATAACGGCAGCGGCTCCAAAATGGAAGCAGTGGTGGTGGTGGTGGTAGTAGCCATTGTAGAAGTCACAGCAGAAGACGACGGGCCAGAACCAACATTGTTGCTGAACCACTGGATGTTGTCGTTGCTGCCGCAATTTGCCGGCGCTCGCAGCCTCTGGTAAAGTTCCTGGATGCCAGAACCGGTCGGCGCGTTTCCGAACAAGTGATTCTGCTGCTGCTGCTGCTGCTGCTGGTGCTGGTACTGATACTTGCTATCGTTCCTCCCAAGGAAAGAATTGTTGTTGCAGATTTGGCCGAGAGGGTCCGACGTGTCGTGGTAGTTGTGGTTAGGGTTTTGGTGCAGCTGATTGGCCCGTAAAAGGGCCAGCAGCTGCGAGCTGTGGGGCATGCTGCAGCTGCCCCACAGCGACGGGAGGAGGTCAAGGTTGAGCTCGTGACCTCCTCCCGTGCCCGGCAGTACCTGGCCCGCCACGGACCGGGTGGGCTTGCAGCCTCCGGACCTGCTGCTGGCGGTACTACTGGGGATGACGGAGGCCGCAGCCCTCATCTTGCGGCAGCCTCCGCCGATGGGGACGTTCCGGAGGGCGCCGCCCTTGGTCCAGTAGCGCCGGCAGGTCTTGCAGAAGTGGCGGGGCTGGGTGAGGTTGTAGTTGTTGTAGTAGCAGAACTTGGTGTTGGGGGAGTCGCACCGGGGGCAGCAGAGGTTCTCTGGAGGGGCGGAGGAGGGGGAGGAGACGACGGAGGTGGTGGGAGAGGTGTCGACGACGAGGGGTCCAGGGGTGGTCGACATCTTCCTCTCCTCCACAGCAACACCAAGTAGTTCTTGAATCATCTTACAAAGAAGAAAAGAGGGAAACCGAAGGAAAGGTTGTTGCTTAAGAGGGGTTTGTGAAGTGGATGGTTTCTTTCTTTCTTTTGTTAGTTTGTTGGATTGGATAGTAAAGTGGTTGAGGAAGGGGGACTAGGTGAGCTTTTATACAGGAAGGAGGGGAGAGAGAAAAATAGATTATTTTTTTTTATTATAGAAAAATGTTAAAAAATCAGCTTTGTGTTAATTTGTCTCTTCCCTAATAATAAGTTGAATAGTGCATTAGTATTAAGGTACTATCCTAAATAAATAAATAAAAACAAAAACAAAAACAAAAAACAACAACTATGCATATGTTGTTGCCACGATGATCATATATTGGTGCGATTATGTCACCTCTTTAATTTTTCTGAAACATATATGCATATGTTGTTGCCTCGATCGATCATCATATATTGGAGCACAACAAACGACGTACGTGTTATCCTACATAAACACGTAAGTAGTCTGAAAATTTAAACTAACAAAAGACCAATACAAGCTTCAATTCACATTTATAATGTGAAACATTGACTGTAGGGTCTACGTTGAGCATGATCGTTTCTGAGCATGTACAAGTAATGCAATTGCAGATGGTCCCGAAAAATATCATAATGTCTCAAAAATATTTAACAACCATATGGATTACTAATGTAGACCATCCTATTCTTCGAAGGCTCGAAGCTACAACAATAGGCCCTTAAAATGTCATAAAATATTTTTTTTTAGAGTGATTAAAAATTAATTATTTTTTAGTATTTGTATAGGATCTTTGGAATGTCAGAAACAACCTTGAGGCTGAGCAAGGGAATTCATTAGTATGAACTCAATTAAGCCAAACAATCAAAATTGTGAATTAGGGAAAGATGGAGTCTAACCATTAATTGAATATTACTAGGTTTAGTTCGGCTTGAGAGAGACTGGGCTAGCTATCGCGCATGCTAATTAGTTATTGCAGGTCGGCGAAAATTAGATAATTGAAGAAATTGAATACGAGTAATCTCTCAATCAGCATTGCTCATAGGGATGATAGACCCAAGTTATTTATAAGTACACGACAAATCAATCGTCTTATGCAGAGAAAATGCGAACACAAAGAATTATACTGGTAATTAACACCCATCTAATTATTCTGGTTCTTTGTTTGCTCATGCGACAATGCTTCACATGTCAACAATTAATAGCAATGTTTTAAAAACCGGACCGATTATCGAACTGATTTTTTTGGTATAGGTCGGACCGGGGTTCAACCGGAGTTCAACCGGGGTTCAAGTAGACTTGGTTTAGTTTGGTTCAAATATGTAAGATATCCATATTTACTTCTTGGTTTAGTTTGATTTGGTCATAAGTACGTTGATTTGGTTTAATCTTACAACTATAAGGTCGACCAAAACCAAACCAAGAATCAAATGGTCTAAATTATACATGATAATTTTTTTAAATTTTTTCTTAAAAAAAACCAAAATTTGTCGGTTCAATTGTAAACTGGTTCACCGGTTGAACCCGGTTTTCACAAAAAACCGACGGTTCTTTAAAAGATTCGGTTTTAATCGAACCGGACCAATTTTTTGGTATAAACCGGTAGGACCCGGTCCAACCGCCGGTCCGGTCCGATTTTTACAACATTGATTAATAGATTATGGAAGCATCCATGCCATTGAACTATCACCTCGTTTGGTTCACGGAATCATAGGATTAGAAAAAAAAAAAAAAAAGTCTATTAGTCTTCTATGTTTGGGTGTCAAAGGAATTAAGGAGGATAGCAGATTGATTTCCGATGGAAAGAAAATTAGAAAGAAAATGATTTCATCCATCCAAACAATGATTCACTTTCCTATCTTTAGGTATTCATTTTTCTTTCCAATTTTCTTAACATTTTCAGTTCCAATTTTTTTGACATTTCCAAACACAAAAATCGATCAAAATTATAATTTTTCAAAGAAAAGAAAACATCAAGCCTTCCTTTCCGCGAACCAAACCAGGCCTATAAGTTGCCCAAGAGAGACATTTTCAAAATTTTGTCAAGACACCTGTGTCGCTCTACAAAGTAACTGTCCTTTTGCTGCATGTTATAAGGAAAAATATTACTTCCAGTTATCACTAATTATTGCATCAAAATTAAGGTATGACTCAGATCCGGTAGGTTTTAATGGACCCAAAATCTGTGCATTTTTTTGCATACCGAATTGTCCAGAAATATTTAGTTTAATAATTTTCTGAACCTATTCTTGTTGGTGCAAATTTTTTTTTTCGGAATCAGTTTCTGTGTAGTAAACAATATAGTTTAAGTAATCTTATTTCATATTTATTTATAGGATGCGTAGCCTAAGATATATGATGTGGCTAAATTTGCATGTCCGACTTACACCGTTACATAAATGTCTATTAAGAATTTTGTTTTCCTTCCAAAACTAATACACTTTGGCAGAATGGTATGGTCGTGTAAGCCAAACCATAATTCCTAATGACCTGAAAGTTTATGTGCGACTTAACTCAACTGATACAGTGATATATATACTTGTAAGGAGTAAACCCTAGCCGACTAAAAGTCGATTGGGTTCTAGTCGGATCCTAGGGTCTAACCATTCCTACTTGGCACAAATATATAATCGGAGCTGCTAGGTTGTCCGCGGTTTGTAACCGTGGACGCAACCGCCAGTCCACGTGTCGACCGGCCATTGGCCTCTGATCCGGGTGGAATTCGATATAGCAGGGAGGACAATGGCCGGCCGATCCGTGGACCGACGGTCACGTCCGCGGTTACAAACCGCGAACAAAATATCATTTTTGATATATAATATAGCTATCATTGTACTCAGCCAGGGGCGGATCCAGAGGTACGGTGGGGTGGGCGGAGCCCACCCCAAAAAAAAAATTTACATTTTTTTTCTATACAAATTTTTTTTGCTTTTTTTTTTTTAATATAGATTTATCTACTTCCAGTCCACCCAAATTTTTGTCAGTCCATCCCAACTATAATTTCTGGATCCGCCCTGTACTCAGCTACGAATGATCCGACACATGCTAGGAAGAAAACCTAGTTTAAGATTAAATATAAAGAATATAAACCAAATATGACACTAATGTTAGTATTGATAGTTCTACACACAAAACCACTCCCTCGTGGAGTAATAAAGTAATTCTAATTGGATAGCAAGAGCCTGAGAGCATCTCCAACTCTATTGCAAGTTAAAAAAAAAAAATGGTTGTCACATATGAATGACAAGCTTTCATTTCAAAAACCTTTTTCCAATGCAAATGTAGAATAAATTATAAAGTTGACATGGCAAAGACAATGTGAAGATGATTGTCTAGATCTAGACAATGCACTTCACAATGACTTTGTCTTCATATCATTAATTATGAATAGAAATATTTATAATAAAAAAATGAAGAAGTGAAGGAGTTGTCTTGTTACTTTTGTATCGGAGAACACTTTTTTTTATCTTCATTGTCTTGTGTAAATATCATCTAGATACTCTGAGAATAAGATCTCAGGAGGTGAAAAAGTTTTCTCGGTTAGTGGATATAGGTGGAGAATGTCTCGTTATGTGTAATAACATTTAATTATTCCACACTTGGAATAACATATAGCAATCAACCTTTATTTAATTTAAAGCTGAAAATGGAAGAAAGAATAAACTTATTCTAGTACTGTACTTGTTCAAACTTAATGATTACTGCTTCAAGGGAAGAGGGGGATTATCATGTGGGAATAGGTGTAAAGAGGATTGTTCCCAAAGTACATATCCATATGTTTCTTGTATATGATTAAAGTTAAATTATGTATGTTGAGTTATAATAAAAAAAAAAAATGGAAGAATGAGTGTGAGAAAAAGAACCAATCATACATGCTCAAATACTAAAGCAATGTTTTCAAATCCGGTCCGAATCGATCAAAGATCTACACTAATCCTCCTCGTTTCATACGTCTAAGCCAGTTTAGCAATTAGACGCTCATAGACATTAGAACCTATGTGAACTCACAAAAAAAGCTTCATAAACATTAATTTACTCTACTACGGTCCAAACTCGTCTTTTCGGATCTGTCGAGTTTGTTGGAATTAAAACCTTTATAATATATTTTAACTCTGCTATATAGTTGTACAAAATATGTCAAAATTTAATTTAATTGGATTTGTTAGGAGTACTGATTTTAGGAATCCTTATTTACTTTTATAATATCTATAATTTTATATATTGAGACCTAGTTAGAGAAGAATACACAAAAAATTATCAACTTACAATATCCAATATCAACTATGAATACGTTTGAATATTTACGTATATATTTTTAATAAAATATTAATTAGAAATTAAACAACGATAGAAAAATATAGCACTAACCACTTTTCAAATACACTAACAAATTACATATCCAGTGCACGGTTATTTAATATAATAAAAGAGCTGAAAATTGCTGAGAAACTCAATTTCGGAGTTGGGTTGTATGAAAAACCCACCCGTAGGATGGGTTTTATGAAATGCCCAGAATTATATAATTCCACGTCAAATATTCAAAGATTTCCTTTAGATGCTCTGTATTTACAAAATTAATACCATAACTACCCCTCCGCACAAACTCAGATCTGGATTGCGATTCTCTTCTTCTTCTTCTTCTTCTTCACGAGAGATCTGAATTCCATTGCTCTCATCACTACCAAAATAAGTCATATCAGCGACGAAATTAGCGACGCCGACTTAAAACGTCGCTAATATTTTTGGATTTAGCGACTCCAAAAGTATGCGTCACAATACGTCGCTGATAGCGACAAACAACGACATATTGCGACTACCTTTAGTGTAATAAAAACCAACGTCGTTGATTTGTCGGAAAACGTCGCCAGTTTTATTAGTTCAGCGACGTTTAGCGTCGTAATGATTAAGGCGTCGCCGAATATTAAAGGAAAGTCGACGTTCTGCGACGTATTTACAGACGTCGCTAACTTCTGCTAAATAGGGTTTCCTCGGTTCGACTTTTCATTTCTCCCTCTTTCCAAATTTTTTGTTCCCGCCCCTCTTCCCCCGACCTCGACGACAGCCCGACCCCCTTCCCTCCGGTGCCGCTCTTCCTCCTTCTCCACCGCGAGCCCCTTCTCCTCCCTCCGGCGAGCCCCTTCTCCTCCTCCTCCTCCACCGCGAGCCCCTTCTCCTCCTCCACCGCGAGATCCTCCTCCTCCACCACCGAACTTGTCCTCCTCCTCCTCCTCCTCCACCACCGCGAGAAGACTGAAGGTAAACCCTAACCCTAATTGAGGTATTTTTCGTGTCCAAAATGGACACGGAGACACATTACGACCATGTGTTCACTGATACAGTGTGTTCGTGAGGTTTTGGACACTTTGTGTCCATTTGTTGGACACGTGGACACCCCCAAGCATGCATATATATGTATTTCACCTCTGTACACTTGATCCCCTCCTCCTCCACCACCGACCTTGTCCTCCTCCTCCTCCTCCACCACCGCGAGGAGACTGAAGGTAAATCCTAACCCTAATTAAGGTATTTTTCGTGTCCAAAATGGACATGGAGACACATTACGACCATGTGTTCACTGATACAGTGTGTTCGTGAGGTTTTGGACATTTTGTGTCCATTTGTTGGACACGTGGACACCCCCAAGCGTGCATATATATGTATTTCACCTCTGTACACTTAATCCCCTACTTACACTTGTGTATTTTCGTATTAATTTGGATTTGCATATTGGGTTTGGGTTTCGATATAGTGTTTGATACATTGTTTCACCTTGCAACATTCCTACACTTAGAGACGTTTAGTACACAACTAATTATTTTATCCTAGTTCGCAAGTGTACTTTTGGGTAATCTAGGTATATTAGTTTACCAATATCCCCAATGGCCGGAGATTTTAAGTATATGAACCAATTAGTCAACATCTATTTGTTGAAGTATGGTACTCCATTCTTCGTAAGTTCTAGCTATATATGTCTCAAGATCCAATACTCAAAAATTCCAAGAAGAAGAAGAAGAAAAGAATAAAATGACATCGCTCAACACCCTATGACAACTCCATGAATAAAGTAGACGATCCTCCATACAAGTCTTCCTTCATCTATTGTCTTAAAGTGTGAGTTCTACAGTATGGTTCTCTTTGTAGAATTGTGTCTTATTTTAGACAACAAGGGTTTCCTATTTTTATAGGTAACATGGCAACATGTGTAAGGGAACATATAGGTGTGTGTTTGTGTTTGAAAGGGAGTGTCACAAGAGTAAGGCGTGAGCATGTGTTAGTATTTTGAGTTGTGAGAGCGTTTGTTCTATTGAGGTTAGTACCAACTGGAAAGTTAGGTTAAAAGAACCTGAAAACTATGGTGTGGTTGTATACATCATGTATATGTATGTGTGTGTCTAGTGGGAGAATGGGGGAGGGTTAACTAGTACCAGGTATTTGGAGAGGAGGGAGAGTTTATACTAGTATATATAGACTAATATCCTAAAACTTGACTTATACAACTTAGAAATGGCTAGTTTGACCAAGTTGGACTAGTTTAGCTTAGAGTTGACTAGGTTGGACTATACATAATATATAGACTAATATCCTAAAACTTGACTTATACAACTCAGCCTATATGAAATATTGTAGACACGGGTGATATACCGTCGCGATAATCTCTGACCACCGTACGTACAAACACGCAAAACAAAAGTTAGCAATACGAAAAGAAGATGACCGATAATCTCTGACCATTTAACGTAAAATGTCATGTGTACATATACTGCGGAAAGTGTAGACCGCATGAACTGACAATTGTATATCATTCACTACCTTGATGTATCTATCTTATAGAATTATGGAGCTGAATTACTATCTGCAGAATCGTACTTGGATGTACAACCGTCATCCTGATGACATGTGTGGTGTACGGAATAAATTCATAGAGGGTGTACACCAGTTCCTGCAGTTTGCCAAGGCGTTCCCTCAGTACATGGACGGTACCAAAATTAAGTGTCCGTGTGTGAGATGTCACAACTTAAAATATCATCCAGAAGTGGATGTCACGTATCATTTATACTCGAAGGGTTTTACGCCGAATTACTATCAGTGGAGCGAGCACAGAGAACTTGTGTCTTTAGCATCGGAGTACGAGCCTTATGTGGATGTCCACAACAACGCTCCTTACGACGATGGGTTGGTGAACATGGTTTTCGACGCGACCGGGCCTAGTTTCGATCCGGATGATCATGATGCACCTGAGGAGGCACCGAAACCCGATGCTGCACAGTTCATGGAGTTGCTAGAGAATGCAAGGACTCCATTATATCTTGGTTGTGAGGATCATTCACCGTTGGAGGTGGTTACAAGATTGTTGAGCATCAAGTCCAATTTTAACATGTCTCAAGATTGCTACAACCGTCTTATGGAGTTGCTTATAGAAATATTGCCTGAGGGTGCGAAGTTGCCTAAAGACTTATACCGGTCTAAGAGGATGGTTAGATCGCTCTGGATGGGATACGAAAAAATCGATGCCTGTCGTAACGGGTGCATGTTGTACTACAAAGACGACAAGGATGAAGACGCCTGCAGATTTTGTGGTATCGATCGCTACAAGGCATGTGGTAGAGGAAAGTATGTCGGTGCCAGGAAGCCTACCTCTTCGATGTACTACTTGCCGTTGACGCCGCGGTTGCAGCGGTTGTTTATGGTGAAGGAAACTGCAGAAAATATGAGTTGGCATAAGCGGGAACATACCGAAGGAGTGTTGGATCACCCATCTGATGGAGAAGCATGGAAGCACTTTGATCGAGAGTATCCAGATTTTGCTTCTGATCCGCGTAATGTCAGATTGGGTCTCTGCTTCGACTGTTTTACCCCATTTGGACTTTCGGGATCCCAGTATTCGTGTTGGCCTGTGATCGTCACCCCGTACGATCTACCGCCTTGGATGTGCATGAAGACTCCGTATATGTTTCTCACCGTTATTATCCCAGGTCCGAACAATCCGAAAAGGAACATCGATGTGTATTTACAGCCGTTGATTGATGAGTTGAATCAGCTGTGGTGTCACGCCCCAGTACCGGAATACTGAGACGGACTAGGCCAGCTACACCGTATGAGGTATATAAACGTCATACGACGATCGTCGCTGTCAAGAGACTAGGAGGTGCAAGCTACAATCAGGTCTCCTATGGTCCCACAGAGCATCTATGTCCCAATCAATCAAAACAAGAAGCAGTAAATAATGATCATATAAGACAAAGCAGTAAGGCGTCCCCGACGCTTCATCGAAATGATTCATGAGTCTAGCTATACAAAATGATGAGCTAGTTCCGAGAGTCAATAGTACATAACTATAGTCAGCTGCAGTCTGACTTAATTACAATTATGCAAAAGAAAACTAGTGTCCAGAACTGCCGGCTAAACAGGTGCCGGTGGCTAAATGCCAAGTACAAAATAGAAGATATCAGAACGGTGAAGAAGAAACCCACTCATGGTCCCTGGCGTCCATCCTCCTGGTGTGCACCATTGTTCGGGTAGAAAGCTGGATCCTCTGGAGCTGCTACGAGATCTGGCCAAACAAAACCAGCGGGGTCAGGCCCCGAATAGCAAGTACCACAAGGGAGCACGAAAGAGTGAGATAAACCCAATGAGTAAAATAAGACCTGGTTCACGAGTTATACGCTTATACCATATCATCGAGACGATACAACACCCTTACAACCAAACAAGGACAAACGGTGCCAATATCGTGCCAAGATAAGACATATCCTATAACCATGGGCAGGTAAAAGGGCTTCTGATCGCGACTTCGGTCCATAGCCTATCGCAGCACAATAGCCCAACCCAACAACCAAACAAGGACATGGGTTGGACCACGCACCACGATAGTCCATGTTTCTCAGTTGCTAACAGAAGAAAACATATCACAAACAAGTCAGCTTACAAGCGGTCATTCAATCCTCTGGCTTTCTATAATTTGTCTGGATTATCCCAGTAATGCAATATATATATATATAGGAATCCTCTGATCGTATCGCATTCCAGCAGGGTTAGCCAAACCATTATATACAAGCAAGCACGAAATGCACTGGTCCCTCGAAAGGCCACCACGCTAGAATAAGCAGTAACGGTTCCAGCTCTCCTATAGGAAGAGCTGGCTCGGCAGTCACAAATCAGATACTGCACTCCACTAGTGCGGATGACTATACAGTATCCGAGGCGGCCAACCCGATGCGTAAGGACGGGACCCAGGGCGGTTGGTGACGTACGATCTCGAGATTCTGTTCCCTCCCAATGCATCTACCAAGTTAAGTTGCTTATGTTGACCCTATCTTGATATTGGAATTACATGTCGTGGTCACATGGTCATCCTCCTATATGTCGTACCATAGTACGTGTACCCTAAGTATGAATCCACATCGGCTCAATCTAGATCCATGCTTAGTGTAATGCTTCAAACAACAATCAACATACCACGACACTATTATTGACCAATTACCATGACTGTGCTGGAAGGTACACATGTATTGACATATAACACGAATGATCACTTAGCACGTAGAGTCACACCTCAGTGCACTCATTAAATAGCACCACAGTGCATACTAATATTGTATCTCAATACACACTTAGAACATGTACCAGCACGTATACAGGTAATCAGGTCAGGAACATGGTCAAGTCAAGAAGTCACTCGGACTCCTTGTGACATAAGAGTCACATATGAATTCTGTTAAAGTGAAACGTGAGGGCCCTTGAAGCCAATACAAAGATCTACAACTTTTATGTTTTGAGTTTTTCAAGATTCTAGCTACAAAATACCTTAAACAGGCAAAAATAGTGAAATAGAGCAATTCCGGCGCATGGAATTCCTGCACCATCGGCACATGGGATTCCTGCACAATCGGCGCGTGAGATTCCTGCACAATCGGCGTATGGGATTCCTACACAATCGGCGCATGGGATTCCTGCACCATCGGCACATGGGATTCCTGCACAATAGGCGCATGAGATTCCTGCACAATCGGCGTATGGGATTCCTGCACCATCGGCGCATGGGATTCCTACACCATCGGCGCATGGGATTTCTGCACAATCGGCGCATGGGATGCGTTGCCGGGACTTCACAGCGCATGGCCTCCCGGCGGATGGTCTCCCGGGCGCATGGGGGTCATCGTCCCCAAACAGCAAGTTCAGCCATGAAAGTTCCAAAAACTTGCCATGGCCATAACTTCCTCATCCGAAGTCGAAATCAAGCGAAACAAAAACCAAAACTGAATGAAATTGAATTCTCTACAACATAGAACCATTAGTTTTCGAAAACAACCAAGTTCGATAGATCAAAACCATAGAAATCAATAAAATCCTAGTTATAAAAACTTAGATCTACACCAAACTAGCCATTAAAATCAAAAACTCCAAGAACTAAACTTGTAGAGAATGAAGAGAAGAACAATATAGACAAATAATATCTAAGAAAAATTAAAAAATAAAAAATGCAAGAATCTCTCCATTTGGTGCAAGATGTACTTGCCTATTGGTTGGGAGGAAAAGAAATGAAAAGAGTGAATGAGGAGAGAGAGTGTGGAAGAGAATATATATAGGGGTTGGCTTAAGAAAACCTTAAGCCCTAACATGCTCTAACCATGTGACTAATGACATGTTAATTGCTACATGATACAACTAATTAAATTAATTAAATAAAATCTCAACCACAACACGGTTCAGAAATTCTATCATCGAAACAGTGAACCACGCCTACAACCAGACAAGGACAAGGGGTGGCACACTAATCCGCGATGAGATACTGTTCCATGCCATGGCCAGTTACAAATACAGGATACATGCAATAAAGATACAGGTGCCAGATACCATATACATGAAAAATCAAAAATTTACATATTCCGGGAATGGGGAGTGACATGTGGGAAGTAGGTTCCAACACGTACGATGTATCTAGAAAACGACGACGGATATGAAGAATTTAATGATGAAATACTGAAAGTATTCAATGCGTCCAGAAAGCTTTCGGGGGAAATGAAGAAGAGATATTTGAATGACGAAGAACTAAGGGCTGCTCAGTTGTATGTATTACTCAATTGCGACGAGGATGAAGTGGAGAAGCTAGAGGGGTAAGTAACTCAGGATGATGAGTTTACGTCATCTCAATGTAATAGTATAAGCTAATATTATTGTACTAATCGACGGTTGCTTCGTTGTTTTTCAGCACATATAATGATGAGTTGAGGCTGGTTAGACCCTACCTAACAGACGAAGCATTAGAACAAGAAATAAGATGTCATTTTTCTTCTTGGTTGAGCGAATATGTAAGTAGCTCGGTAATTACTGGCCTCTTCTAATGCAACTGCGCAATAAATAACTTATTATCGCTTCTTTGATATTCAGGTCGAGCGTCTAATTTCACCCGAGATTGAATTAATTAGAACTCTTGCCAAGGGACCAATTACTTTTATTAAAATATGACCAATTTACTGTGTCAATGGCTTTCGGTTCAATTCGACAAATGCTCCGATCAGAGGCAGCTTCCTGGATCTTGATTCCACGCACTACCAAAATAAGTCATATCAGCGACGTATTTAGCGACTCCAAGGAAGAACGTCGCTATTTTTGGGGGTTTTAGCGACGTTTATACAAGACGTCGCTGTTTGTCGCTAACAGCGACTAATAGCGACGTCTAGCGGCTGCAATTTGTTAAATGAGAATAGGCGTCGCAAGTTCGTCGGTACATGTCACTGAAGCGACGTGTAGCGACGCACTTTAAGTAGCATCGTCGTTTCATAAATATCAGCGACGTTTAGCGACGTCCAAAAAGAACGTCGCTAATCGTTTTATATAATAAGGGTTTTGCTTTTCGATCTTTCACAAATTTTCTCCCCAAATATTTCGTGCCCTACTCCTCCGCGACGCTCCTTCGGCAATTTTCCTCCTCCGGCCTCCTCCTCTGCGGCGCTCCTCCGGCGATCTCCCTCCTCCTTCTCCTCCTCCTCCTCCTCCTCCTCCTCCTTCCTCAGGTAGCTACTCAGGTAACTCTCCCCCCCCCGCTTCCCAGTTTCTCCTCGTCTTCTAGCTCTCTCTCTCGCTTCTAGTTCGTGTCCATGAGAGCGTGGACTCGCTGCCGGGGATACGAGACTCACAGTGGACTCACTGTCGGGGACACGAGACTCACAGTGGACTCGCTTCTAGTTCGTGTGACACCTATTTTGTTGGTTTGGACACGTCGTGTCCCACTGTGTGGACACGAGACTCACAGTGTGACACCTATATACTGATACTGTGAGTTTTTTGGGCATATCAACTGTCAATTTGATGTTTTACTTGGATTCGAATTCTAATTTAGGGTTCGAGCCCTATTTACTGATACTGGGAGTTTTTTTGAGGCTTTTTCAGGATTTTGAAATGATGAATAAATTGACTAATAATTATTATCGAGCTCTATAAAATTTCAGCTATGTCACGAAGGATGGATACTAATCCTGTGAATGAGTTTTCTCCTAAGTATTCTCGACAGTTGAGTATAATTTAGCTCACTGACATTACTGAAATATGGAATGATTAGTGTAGGATATGTTGGTCAGGTTTTGGCAGAGTCAGCTATGTCACGAAGGATGGATACTAATTCTGAATACCATATTTTAAATCCTACAACGCTGCTTAGTTGAAAGTCTTAATTAGACTTTATGTTCAGTACCCTTTGACTACTTAGTTGAAAGTCTTAATTAGATTATCTGCCATTCGACCGGCGAGACAGAAATCTATGTATGACATTTGCTATAAGGAATTTGCATTAATCTATGGTACGACATCGTGATCAGGACATAGTCCCTGCAGCCATTCGACTAACGAGACAGAAACTATGTAGCCTTAGATAAAGTTGACTGTCCTCCTGGTTGTGATGACCATTCACCGTTGGAGGTGGTTACAAGATTGTTGAGCATAAAATCAGATTTTAACATGTCTCAAGAATGCTACAACCAAATCCTGGAGTTAATTATAGATATATTGTCGGAGGGTGGCAAGTTACCTAAAGACTTCTACCGATCCAAGAGAATGGTGAGATCGCTCTGGATGGGGTATGAAAAATTGATGCATGTCGCAACGGATGCATGTTGTACTATAAGGACAACAAGGATGAAGACGCCTGTAGATTTTGTGGTGCCGATCGCTTCAAGACAACTAGTACAACAAGGACTTCTGGTGCACGCAAGCCAAAAGATTCGATGTACTATTTGCCTTTGACGCCACGGTTGCCGCGGCTGCAGATTTTGATGTATTCATACTTCTGTAATCTTAAATTATGAACTATGATCATTTTTGAAAACTTAAATTATGAATTCCAATGTATGCAGAGATTTCTAAACTGTCATTGTATTTATTTATATTTTCAATCATAAACTGTGATTTTGATGTATTCATATTTTTGTAGTCTTAAATTATGAACTCCAATGTTATTATCAGCATGGCAGGACGACGCAGAGGCACCTCAGGACGACGCGGAGATAGGCCAGGACGATCCGTGTCCTTAGGTGGGCAGAGAGCTATGTTACAGGAGGATGGCTCTGGACCATCGTTTGACCCGAGCACTCCATTATACCATACGATCTCAGGTCCGGGTGGCAGTGCACCTGCGACGAGCAGTTCCAGGCTTGCTGATCATACTACTTCCCCTAGCCTTCCTAGCGCTGACAGCAGCATGGCGGGTGGGGAGCAGGTGGAGGAGGTAGTTCCTACTCCCGCCCGTCCCGCCCGGGCGGATCCATACCAGAGCGACCCTCCATGCGCACCTCAGGGCGAGACGAGGATGGAGATTTGGGCGGACGGTCCTACGAAGTAAGTTAAATCAATATTTTATGCATGTCTGTATATCTATATATATTCATTAATACGTCGGCTATCGTTGTATACAGATATCGTCCCTCGTCGGTACAGAGAGCATTGGGCACCTTTCTAAGGTCCAACTATGGGGTCCGTGGATCAACTACTCGGATGCCTCGGAAGAGAGGAAGGCATTCTGGTTTGCCCACTTCAAGGTAACTAAAGATAGTTAATTTAGTATGATTAATATAATTTTAAGCATATTTTAGAACTTATTATTTTAATTTGTAATTCTTGTAGAGGACTTATTTTTATCCACCACACCGGGCCAAGCAGATTGAGAGGCAGTTTTCTGCCGTCGCCGCCAAGTTGATCCATGATACAATTGACGATCAGAAAAAATGTCACCGCTCCGGAAAGCAGATTGCTAGTTGGATCACACCTGACCAGTGGACTACGATGAGGGCTCGATTTGAGGAGCCCTAGTACAAAGAGCGGTCGGAGAAGGCGATGGCGGCTAGGACGATGGCCGGAAGGTGGTGTGGTGGATCGATTCCTATGACGGAGCATTTCCGTCGTCTGGTATGTAATTTATTGTAAAATATAAGATTTTATTGATAGTAGGAGTATATAATTTTCTATTTTACTAAAGAATAAAATATAACAAACACGCAGGTGAAGAGGGGTGAGGACGCAAACATGGTGACCGTCTTCCTGGCCACCCATCGAAAGGACGAGAAGCTCATCGACGACCGAGCTACTCAGAGCTATGTAAGTACTAATTTAGATTTCGTTAATTTTTAACACAACTTGAAAAATATACAGATAACCATATACTTAATAATAATTAAATATTTTAGACGTTTATTAGGCTAATTTAGGTAAGTACTGATGTATAGAGATGCACAATAATTTCTAGGAAGAGTATGTTAGGCTACGTGATGAGCGTGCGAGTGCTAGTGCACAGGAAGAGGGAGGGGTTGGTACATCGCAACCCTCTCTGCCTCAGTCGGAGGACGAGCTCTGGAAGACCGCTGTTGGTGGTCTTCAGAGGGGTACGTACTACGGTACGGGGTCCTACGGCGCATTTGTTGCGATGCAGGCATCCAGGGCTCCGTCTTCCAGTACGCATTCACAGCCGTCACAGGCCGAGTCGTCCCGAGTCGAGGAGACCATTGTCCGCCAGATTGCTGAGCTGTACGACGATATGCTGAGGAGGATTGCTGAGCAGCAAGGGCCTCAGGCGCAAGAGGACGCTGCGTCGGTCACCGCACGCTTTGACGAGCTCGAGCGTACCGTGCAGCAAGTACAGGGGACACAGGAGTCCATTCACGACACCGTTACCAGGATAGCGACTTGCATGCAGTAATGCAGCGCCAGACTCCGAGCCCTAGAGGAGATGCGGACGCACCCATCTCCAGCGGTTACACTGCCTCCTTCTCCAGCGGTTGCATTGCCTCATCCTTCATCGTTGTCGGTGGTTCTTACACCGGAGCAATATGCTTACCTTCTTTCCAGGGGCGGTGATGCTCCTCCTGATCAGTCGTAGTCGGCATACACATTGTTGTGTGATGGCCCATTGTTGGGTCTTTTATGTGGTTATACATACATTATTCTTATGTGGACACATTATGTTTGATATTGTTACAAATTTTCATAAATCTGTGTTGATTGATGAGATTGTGTTTCAAACGTGTTCGTGATTGTGTGTCTATGTGTTGTTTGATACTGTGTTCGTGATACACCGTCGTTGTTGTAACAAATGGTGCTGCAAATTCTGTAAATGCTGCAAATTCTGCAAATGCTGCAAATGCTGTAATTTTTTTATTTTTTTAATATTAGCGACGTTCAGCGACTGTCAGCGACGTCCAGCGACGATATAAACGTCGCTAAGTACGCTGCTAACTTTAATGAGTACCGTCGCTGATCGTCACTAAACGTCGCTACATAGAACGTCGCGAAACGTCGCTATATGTCGGTAATATAATGACGTTAAAAAGTCGCAGAACGTCGCCATTTGGCTCTAAAGCCAGGTCAGCATCGATGCATGTCAAGTCGCTCAACGTCGCTAGGATACGTCGGTAAATGATGACGTTTTATGTCGCTGGCAGTCGCTAAATTAGCGACGTGTCCGCATCGCTAACGGACGTCGCAATAGCGACGTATTGCGACGTTTTCTTGTTTAGCGACTAGGTTAATAGCGACTACATTAAAACGTCGCTAAATTCGTCGCTAATAGAAATTAGCGACGTATTTACCCTATTTAGCGACGTCTTGACGCGTCGCTGATTTGACAGATTTTAGTAGTGACGAAAAACGGTTGTTTGTGTATCAAGTCTTCGAACTACAAAGACGTCGATCCAGAAAATGATTTCTTTGGCATCTTACGAGAGATTGTGGAGTTGTCATATAATAATGGCAGAGAACCTGCAAAGATCGTGTTGTTCAAGTGTGAATGGTTCGATCCGATTGAAAATCAAGGTTGAAAAATTGACAAGCATAGTCTTCTGGATATAAACTACAAGCGTAGATATCAAGGCTACGAACCGTTTGTCCTAGCAACTCAGGCTCAGCTCGTGTACTTCACAGCTTATCCGTGACGGGGAGCAACGAAGTCTGACTGGTGGGCAGTATGCAAGACTAAAGCCAGAGATACTTTTGATGTTGACGAAAAAGCTTACCAGGAGGACGAGCTACCTCTTGTAACCAATATTGTCGATGTGGACTCCACGAAAGTTACGTATTATACGACACATAATGTAGAAGATTTAGAATTATCCGAAGAGGAAGACGAAGCCGACGAAGGCGAAGATGAAAGTGAAGATGAGGAGGAAGAGGAAGATGAGGTCGAGGAAGACGAACAAGATGATTATTCTGAAGATGATTGAGAGAGATATACTTATCTGAACTTAGATGTTTCTTCTAGAATATATTATCTGGACTTAGATGTTTATTGTAGAATGTATCATCATATGTTGTCTTGGTTATTATCTTGTTTTTGTTGTACTTTCATATTTCTAGTCTCTATTATTTGTTGTACTTTTATATTTCTAGTCTCTATTATTTGTTGTACTTTCATATTTCTATCTCTATTATTTGTTGTATTATCATATGCTATTATCAGGTATGGCAGGTCGTCGCGGAGCGTTCCGAGGGAGACAACGAGGTCACTCTCCTCCGGTACTTCCTACAGGTACTGCTAGAGGATGGAGTTTTCCTTCGGTACCTCATTCTGGTACCGGCTCTGGATCCTCGTCGCCGATTACTCCTCCATATCGGACAGTAGGTGGGCCTGCTGGGACGACGTCACGTGGCATATCTCCTGGGACGAGTAGTTCCAGGCCTGTTGAGAGTGCTCGCCCGTCTAGCGTTCCTACTGCTGATACGACGATGGAGACGGATGAGCAGATGGCGGAGGCTGCGGCGACGGCCGGCCAGCATCATGCAGATGATGCGTGCGCACCTCCGGAGGAGAGGAGGACGGAGATCTGGGCCGACGGTACAAAGTAGGTATTTTGGTTTATAATTTTTTTCTTTCTGTTTTTATCATAAATTAACTTTTTTCATGAATATAATATGTTTGTTGATATCGTCCCCCAGAGGTACAGAGACGTCTAGGCCACATGCTGAGGCATAATTATGGTGGTGCTTGGATTAACTACTCTGATGCTCCGGACGAGAGGAAGGCCTTCTGGTTTGCACGCTTCAAGGTTAAAATATATTTGCTTTTAACATGAATCATATAATTTTTGTATATTATATATTACTGATAAATATTTGGTTTACGCTCTTCTAGGATATGTTTTTCTATCCACCGTACCGGGCCGAGCTTATCGAGGGGATGTTTTCTGCCGTCGCTGCCAAGCTGATCCACGACTCTATCAATGATCAGAAGGATCGTGATCGTGCCGGAAAGCCGATCCAAGGTTGGATCACCCCTGATCAGTGGAATGCGAGGAAGGCTCGATTCGAGGAGCCAAGGTACAAGGAGAAGTCGGAGAAGGCCAAGTCGGCTAGGCAAAATGCCTCGAAGTGGTGCGGTGGGTCGATTCTGATGATGGAATATTTTCGTCGTCTGGTATGTCTTCCTCTTTTACAAATATTATTTTAATGCAAAATCGATAAATTATTACTAAGATAATATATTTAATTACAGGTAAGGAAGGTCGGTAACGCCGACATGGTGACCGTCTTCCTAGCCACCCATCGTCGCGGCGGTGACCTTATTGACGAGAGGGCCGAGCAGACTTATGTAAGTATTACAATACGTTATCTTAATTTAATACTTCGTGTCAATTTTAATATAACTTAGTAAATATGATGCAAATAAATATTCATGTAGTTAGTAATAATAAGTACATTAATTAGAAATTAGAAATAATAAGTACATTAATTAAAAATTAGTAATAATAAGTACATTAATTAGAAATTAGAAGTTAGTAATAATAAGTACTTTCTAGGCCGAGTATCAGAGGCTGCGGGAACGGGCGGCTGCTAGTGCACCTGATACAGGAGAGGCCGGTACTTCCTCGCAGACCACTCAAGCTCCGTCGGCGGACGAGCTGTGGATGGCCGCTGCTGGTGGACTCCGTAGGGGTACGTACTACGGTACAGGATCCTATGGCACCCTAGTTGCGACCCAGTCCTCTAGGACATCTCCTGCTAGTGTGCATGGTCCACAGCCGTCCCAGGAGTCTGCCCGAGTCCACCAGATGATGGAGTCTCTCCGTGACGACCTGGTATGACGGATCGAGGAGTAGTCTCAGCACCCTACGGAGGATCCTGCGCTGCTAGCACGATTGGATGCACTCGATCGCAACATTATGGACCTCAGAGAGACGACTGAGAGGACAGAGCGCACCGTTGGAGGGTTAGAGCGCACGGTGACGGAGCTGTAGACAGGACAGGTGACCATGGCCGAGAGGATGAGATTGGCGCAGGAGTCGATGGTCCAGAGCAGTGATAGAATGTTATCTATCATGGATTCATACCACCAGCGACCTATAGCGTTGGAGCGTGCTGGTCCTCCGGGTGCGCCTTCATCGTCGTCGACTCCGCCGCCTCCACCGCCTTCTTCTTCGACATCGACTCCACCGACGTCACTGCCTCCTCCATCGGTATCGATTTCACTTGAGGAGTATGAGTTGTTCTTATCCCTTCGTCGCGGCGGTGCCCCTCCTGCACCAGATTCCTAGTAGTCCTAGTTAGGACTGTTTCTTCGTGTTTGTTTCATTCTTTATTTGTGATTTAGATATTTGTTGGTTGTGTAGATTTGGATGTTTGGATCCTATTCTATTTGTTGGTTGTGTGTAGACTTTGGTTATTTGGTTGGAGACTTTGTTATTTGGTGTAGAATTGGTTATTTGGATACTTGGTTATTTGGATATTTGGTTATTTGGTTAGTTGTTGTGTGATTGTTGTAAACTTGGTTATAGGGACTGAAATCTGTGTACAGTGAGAAATGGACATTCTGAGAACTGGATATTGTGTGATTGTTGTAGACGTGGTTATAGGGACTGAAACCTGTGTACAGCGAGAAATGGACATTCTGTGATTGTTTGGATCCTATTCTATAGTGAGAAATTATTATCTTTTTAAACTGCAGCGAGAAATGAACATTCTATATTTTTTTTATTATTTTTTTAGATTTACCGACGTTTATCGACGTACCTTTGCGTCGCTAAACGTCGGTAAATATGCGATATTATCCAGGGTACCGACGATTAGCGACGTCAATATACGTCGGAGAACGTCGGTAAACGTCGGCGCACGTCGGTAATCATCCCAGGAATTCCCAGGATTTACCGACGTTTAGCGACTTTGAACATGTCACTAAACCACCGACGACTCGACCGTAATTCGTCGATAAAATTACCGACGCGTAGCGACACGAAGTAATACGTCGCTAAGACACCGACGACACGACGGTAGACGTCGACAATAGACCGACGTATAAGTACGTCGGCAAACGTCGGTAATTGCGACGTTTGGAGACGTTTAGAAGATCAGCGACTTACATTTCCGCGACCAGCCCAAAACGTCGGTAATTTCGTCGCTAAATATTTTTAGCGACGAAAAATGTAGTTTTAGCGACGTCTTTAGGCGTCGCTAAAATGAATTATTCTGGTAGTACATCTTCAGCAGAGATCGCAAAGATCGTTCGTAGTTCACCATGCTTTTTTTTTCAGGCGAGCTCCGATCATCGCTCATCTTCTTCTTTTTCTTCTTCTTCTTCTTCTCCGACAATTAGGTCAATTATGGAGAGAAGATCTTCTTCTTCTTTTCCATAAGAGTTAGCATCGTTTTGAAAGAAGAACGAAAACTTTTGAATCTTTATTCATGTCAAATTTCTTTACACAAAACAAAAAACGAAAAAATTAGGTTTCTCTCAACTGTTCTCCGTCGATATCACACGAAGAATAGTCATTCTCCTGCATTTTTAACAAGGAGAATGCCACTCTCCGTGTTTCTAACATGGAGAATGGTCATTCTCCTGTATTTTAACATTTGAATGGCCATTCTCCTTGTCATTTAACACGGAGAATGTCATTCTCCGTGTTATTTAGCACAGAGAATGGCCATTCTCCGTGTAATTTAGAAACGGAGAATGCCATTCTCTGTACTAAATTACATGAAGAATGGTCATTCTCCTACGTTTTAACACTGGAAATAACCATTCTCCGTGTAAATTAACACGGAGAATGTCATTCTCCATTTTAATTAAGACAAAAAATACCATTTTCCGTTTTATTTAACACGGAGAATGATATTTTTCGTATTAATTTACACGGAGAATAGCATTCTCCGTGTTTCTAACACGGAGAATGGCCATTCTCCGTGTAATTTAGAAACGGAGAATGCCATTCTCCGTGCTAAATTACACGGAGAATGGTCATTCTTCTACGTTTTAACACTGGGAATAACCATTCTCCGTGTAAATTAACACGGAGAATGTCATTCTCCGTTTTAATTAAGACGGATAATGACATTCTCCGTTTTATTTAACACGAAGAATGACATTTTCCGTGTTAATTTACACGGAGAATGGCATTCTCCGTGTTTCTAACACGGAGAATGGCCATCCTCCGTATAATTTAGAAACGAAGAATGCCATTCTCCGTACTAAATTACACGAAGAATGGTCATTCTCCTACGTTTTAACACTGGGAATAACCATTCTCCGTGTAAATTAACACGGAGAATGTCATTCTCCGTTTTAATTAAGACGGAGAATGCCATTCTCCGTTTTATTTAACACGGAGAATAACATTTTTCGTGTTAATTTACACGAAGAATGGCATTCTCCGTGTTTCTAACACGGAGAATGGCCATTCTCCTGCGTTTTAACACTGTAATGACCATTCACCGTGCTAAATTATACGGTAAATGGCCATTCTCCGTTTTATTTAACACGGAGAATGGCATTCTCCGTGTTTCTAACACGAAAAATGGCCATTCTCCTGCATTTTAACACTGTAATGACCATTCTCCGTGCTAAATTACACGAAGAATGGCTATTCTTCGTGTAAATTAAGACGGAGAATGACCATTCTTCGTTTTATTTAACACGGAGAATGTCATTCTCCGTGTTAATTTATACGGAGAATGGCATTATCTGTGTTTCTAACACAGAGAATGACTATTCTCCGTGTAAATTAAGACGGAGAATGACATTCTTCGTGTTACTAACACGGAGAATGGCCACCCTCATGCGAAATTAACATTTTTCGTGTTCTAACACGGAGAATGACCATTCTCCTGCATTTTATGGTCAGTTGAAACTTTGAAGGGCCATAACTTTTGACTGGAAGGTCGAAACGAGGTCCGGTTTGTCCCAAAATGAGCGTATCTTTGAGGATCCTGAAAGTAACCGCTTCTCCGTTAGACGGCCTTCCGAAATTTTAGAATCGCAAAAAAAAATGATGTTTGGACCTCCGTTTTAGCACTTTTGCCGTTTGTCTCGATCTTTCCGAAATTTTTCGACGAGTTTTTGAAGATTTTTGAGGAGAAAACCTAGATTCGAAAGTGAGCAGCATATGGAAGAAGATGAAGTATCGAAATATTTTTTTTAAGAGTAGTTTCGTGGGTGTTTTCAATAAATTAGAAGGAAGGGCAAAAAGGTCATTCGGAACCCTCTTTATATATTTTTTGCTAATTCTGGGCACGCGATGAAATGTTATTGTGCGGTGGGTTTTTCATAAAACTTTTTCGTTTTTTGGACATATCATAAATTTCCCCATAAAAGAGCTATTTAAAATTTATTTTGTGAATATTTATCTATATTAGTTATCATACTGTATCTCAAAAACAAAAGTTATTATACTAATGTTATATGATTTAGTTTTAGTTGCTCTTGTTTAAATGTGTGAATTTTAATTAATTTTGAAATTAAAATTATATTCTACAAATTTGGATAAATTTGATTTTAAAAAATAATTAACTATAGTTAAGTTCTGTTAAATATATATGAATAAGTATATTTTTTGAATTTATATCTTAATAAGCTTAATAGTTGAACCTGTGAACCATGAGCTACTAACTAATCTGGTTCCGTCTGCAATCTAATTACTCGGAATATTGACTTCAAGAAGAAGAAGAATTTATTTTTCTTCTACTACTTACATTTTGAAGCTTTAATTCTCTTGAAACAAAAGTTGTTTAAATACCGGCCCATGCCTCCATATACACATATACTCATTTTGCTAATTCATGCTGGGTAAGGATGATATTTGAATTAATTCTTCCTTTCATCCTACCTAAGGTTTTACTTGGCAATTATTAGGGTAGCAGTTATTGGACATTTTTAAAATATTGATTATGAACAGTTACGAGGAATCCAATTTTTTATGGTATTAAGTAACGGCTTTTAAACCAATCTAACACATATTTGGTAATTCATTAACTAGCGGTTCGAAAGTTTTTAAAACAATAAAATTATTTATGTGGGCATATTAAACAAAAGCGCCCACAAATAAATTTTTTTCCATTGCCTTCCCAAATAATAACTTAGTCAAAATGTTTTATTTTATTTTATTTTAATAAAAAAATTACCTTTGTTTGACATATTGTACCAAGTAGAAAATATTCATTAGTTTATGGTATCAAGTTATCAAGTAAAAAAAATTTAGGACATCACGTTGAATAATTGAAATATTTTATACTTTTTAAAATAAATTTCCTGTAAGCAGATATTTTACAAAAGAAAAAAAAATTCAACACGAAAATGTGCAACTTGAAGTCAAATTTGATCATTATATGATTGCATGCATATCATAATCAGTGGCAATGCAATCATTACTTACCTAGGTTTTGCACTTGGAATTATTTATAGAGGTCATGTTAGGCTTATAATTAGGGGGGGGGAGAAATTTAACTTTTGCTACCTTTCAATCAAATGGTAGTGATTGCTTGTCGTGTCCCGATTTATTGATCAACAAAGAGTGACAACAATTATTAGACGCACTATATTTTTTTCACCAATCCATAAGTAACTTTTCCCGATGATATTCTTAATACTGTAAGACACCTATATAGCTATCGTTATCAACAACAATCAACAAGAGCAACTATAGCGAGATTAGCTTTTGTTCATCAATTCGGGTTCACATTCTTGCTTTTCTGTTGATCTGCAAAACTATTTCATAAGTCTAAAAACTAAATATTTGATTTCATAATCTCTATGAATAAACCATGGGAAAATTTTGTAAAGCTTTATATAACTTTTTAAAACTTTGGACGATTCCCTGAACATTTAAAAAATTGGTGGTGAAGTTCTTCAGTACTTGTCAAAAAAAAAAATCACATATTCCTCCGTCTTTTTGTTCACACTAGCGTATGTGGACAATCTATTAAAAGATCAACACGTCATTTCTCTTTAAAGAGGAAAAAAAATTGTTTAAAAATGAAGAACCATTTTACAGTTGACTAGAAATTCAAGAATGATTCAGTTTTATTTACAAAACAGAAATGCCATTTGGATTGTTTTTCTCCATATTTTTTTCCCCTTCTAAATCCATTCTTTCTTCTCTTCTGAAAATTTAGGACAAATATAACCGAGAATCTGTACAACCATGACAGATTTTACAAGAACTCCTCTAAACGGATCCATGTTTGCCACCGCGAACCAAGACACCTTAGCAATCATTGATGCACATTTTCTAATATTTATAAACATAATCACGATTAAAAAATATTTACATACATTGATAAGTATTTACAAACATTGCTAAACATTTATATACATTGCATAATTACAAATATTGATAAACGTTTGCATACATTTTAAACATTTATAAACACTGATAAATATTTACAAACACGGATAAACATTTTCAAACAATATATACCATCTTTCATTTGACAAGAAATTTCATATAAATATTTGTACAAAATGCATCTATTTTCTATTTGATTACAAGTATAAGTATACAAAAAATACTTGCAACATGAACACCCACAAAATTATTAAATTTTTATTTATTGCAACTGTTTGAAATCGGATGCTAGAATACTAGGGGGGATGAGTGTATATTTGTCATGGAAGATGTTATTTTAGAAGAAAATAATGACGGAAGATCGTTAAAATAATTTTAAAAAAATTGCTATATCATTATAAAAGGTACATGGGTAGTAATGCTTAGAACAAAATATTAAAAATTATAATAATAAATAATTTTTTTTATTTGATTTTTCCACTTAATTTAGTTTTGCATAATGATAAATTCAAATCAAACAGCTACACTACGTGTGGAGTGAGTTATACAATAGGTTAGAAAAGTCTATATATAAAATTTATGCTTTTGTGTATATGGGGAGGTGAGAGCCGCGATGGAGGTGCAGAAATTTTTGTCAAAAATACTGAAAGTCACAAAGTGGTGATGTCCATTTTTTTTTTTGGAGTGAAAATTGTCCAAAATTTTAGAAAGTGTATTGTGGTGTTCAAAATTTTAGAAAGTTACAAGAAACGGTCCCAAAAAAGAATCCATAAAACAAACTCCATGAAAAAAAAAATTCACCAACAACAATAAACTAGTTCTCTGTCTCTACAGTATTGTCACAGTTGAGAACCCCACTCGATCCGATCATTCCCTCTCTATTTGTAGCTTACATGTCAGTGTACTCTCCTCACTCTACTGACCATATTCCTATATGAACAGTATAGTCCTCTGTCTCTACAGTACGTAACCCTCACTTAATTTAGTATTATTGAACCGCGCGTGCCGTCCGGAAGTAGGACCAGTCGACCGGGACGGCTGAAATTAAGCTGCAGCTCCATAACCAATCACAACTAGAAGAAGAAAAACCCGTACCAATCCCCATACGTCGTAGTGGACCGGACCGGTCATTGTTTTGTTTTGTTTTGTTTTTCTTTTGCAGATTCCTCAGCAAAGGTGGCCATGCATGACGTGACGTGACATGGACATAGAAAGTGTGGTATGTCGCATGACATGACATGATGTATGTGGCCACTAGTTCATTTTGGATAGGAATGTGGTGGGGGTGGGGGTGTCCCTGACCGGCAGGCAGGGGTGGCTTTCTTAGATATCTAGGGTTTCCAACTGGTGGCCAACTTTGTTTGTTCTTCATGGTTTTGTGTGATAGACTGCAATTCCTTCTTGTCTTGTTTATTTATTGGCTTTCAGAGACGGCTCCGTTTGTGAAAAGCTTGGGAGTCGCGAGGAGGCATGTCGTGCCATTTGGGCCCCACAATGATCCATGATGTATGCAAAATTATAGATCTTGAACCCTTCTGCGTTTGTTTAATTTGAATATTTAAAAAAATTTATTGTTTAGATATAAAAAGAGAAATATATGAAGAAAAAAAAATTCCAAATCAAAAAAATATAATAATATATTTGGCTATATTTCTGACATTTTTTATTTTTTGTATTTATTAAAAAAATTGGCTTAATTGCTACTTGATACCCTCAACTATTACCGTTTTTCAACTTGGTACCCTAAACTTTTTTTTGTAACAACTTGATACCCGGATATTATTTTGGACAAAAATGCCCCTATCCCTAACTTCCCTCCCCCCTGCTAGCTTCGCGCCTCCCTCTGCTTGCTCCGGCCGCAGCTCCCTCCCCCCCCCACCCCCCCTCCCTGCTCGCTTCAGGCCACCCCCCCCCCCCCCCCACCCCACTCTCGCTCTGGCCGTCCGCCCGCTCCCGCCTCTCCCCTAGGGCTCGGCAGCGGGAGGAGGGGGGGCTGGGAAGGGGGGTGCGGGGCGGGAGGCGGGGCAGGGGTTGGCCGGAAGCGAGGAGGGGGGGGGGGGGGGGTTGGCCGAAAGCGAGGAGGGGGGGGGGGGGTCCGGCCGGAGCTAGCAGGGGGGGGGGGGGGGGGGGGTGGGTGGCTGGAGTAGGGGAGGGGGTGGAGGGAGGGAAGGGATAAGGACAATTTGGGATTTTTTAAAATGTTAGGTACTAAGTTGAAAAAAAAAAATAGTTGAGGTATCAATCTGTTACGAAAAAAAGTTTAGGGTATCAACTTGAAAAAGTGTGATAGTTGAGGGTAGCAATTAAGCCAAAAAAATTTGGCTTAATTGCACTTTGATACCCTCAACTATTCCGGTTTTTCAACTTGATACCCTAAACTTTTTTACTCAACAACTTACTACCTTAACTATTTTTTTTTTTTTCAACTTCATACCTAAAATTTTAAAAATTTCGAAAATGCCCTTATCCCTTCCCTCTCCCCTCCCAAACCCCCCCCTCCCCCACTCCGGCCACCCCCTCCTCCCGCATAGCCCCAGCCCCTCCCTTTCCCGCTTCCGTCCACCCTCCCCTAGCCCCCCCCCCTCCTCCCACGATGCCGTGTCCTAGGGGGAAAGGCGGGGGCGGGTGGCCGGAGCGGGGCTGGGGGGGGGGGGGGAGGTGGGGAGGGTGGACGAAAACGGAAGGGGGGGGGGGGAGAGGCGGCCGGAAGCGGGAGGGAGAGGGGGTGGCCGGAAGCGGAAAGGGGGGGGGGGGGGGGGGGGTGGGGGGGTAATTTCTAAGTTTGACCATGGGTATTTTCGTCCCAAATTTTTTTCAGGTATCAACTTGTTACAAAAAAAGTTTAGAGTATCAAGTTGAAAAACAGAAATAGTTAAGAGTATCAAAGTACAATTAAGCCAAAAAAAATTTTAAGGACAAGTATCTATTTAGCTATATTTCTGACATTTTCGCACGACAAATTTTTTTTTTCTTGAACCAAACAAGACTTACGGGCAACAACAAGCTCCAATGATAACTCTATGTATTGAGAAAATTCATAGTATATTTTAGGCTTAATTGCTAATTGCTACCCTCAACTATCACACTTTTTCAAGTTGATACCCTAAACTTTTTTTTGTAACAACTTGATACCCGGATATTATTTTGGACAAAAATGCCCCTACCCCTAACCCCCCTCCCCCGTGCTAGCTTCGCCCCCCCCCCCCTCTGCTAGCTCCGGCCGCAGCTCCCCCCCCCCCCACCCCCCCTGCTCGCTTCAGGCCATCCCCCCCCCCTCCCCCCTTCGCTCCGGCCGTCCGTCCGCTCCCGCCTCTCCCTAGGGCTCGACAGCGGGAGGAGGGGGGCTAGGAAGGGGGGTGCGGAGCGGGAGGCGGGGGCAGGAGGTGGCCCGGAAGCGAAGAGGGGGGGGGGGAGGTCGGCCGGAAGCGAGGAGGGGGGGGGGGGTCGGCCGGAAGCGAGGAGGGGGGGGGGGGGGGGGGGGTCGGCCGGAGCAAGCAGGGGGGTGGTCGGAGTGGGGGAGGGGGAGGGGGAGGAGGGAGGGAAGGGATAAGGGCATTTTGGGGTTTTTTAAAATGTTAGGTATTAAGTTGAAAAAAAAAAAATAGTTGAGGTATCAATCTGTTACGAAAAAAAGTTTAGGGTATCAACTTGAAAAAGTGTGATAGTTGAGGGTAGCAATTAGCAATTAAGCCTATATTTTATGTTAAATTTCAGAAGTTAAGAGTAGCGGGACGATATGGCGTTTTTTAAAAACAGTAATCAAAGAAACTTTTGATAGCAGTCAATCATCAAACTTTTAAATTTTGTCTCAATGTGAGCATAAATTTTTAATTTTTGTTTACAACCTAATTGTCACCGAACAATATTTTGGACTGCAAAACTAGAAGCAAGAATATATCAGCCATATGATGCTACACAGCCAAAGTATATATCTCAAAAAAAATTCATAACTTCAGTATAATTTGTGAACATTTCAAAAGTTGGGACGCAGCCATAAGTATCTTAGGATATTTAACTAGTTAAAAACGTAATAATTAGGGATATTTAGTCAGAAATAGCCTATATTATTCTAAATCAACGATCATCATCCAACAAATTAGCATTGTTGACTATTAATTCTAATACATTGTTCATAGTTACATCGAGAATTGATCCATATTTCTAGCTATACTATTTGTATCGGTCGAAGAAGAACATTTGCTACTCAAAACCTAGAAAGAAGTTGTTACCACATTGTTAAAGGACTTCAGTGTTATGAAAGTTAGATCTGGATCCGATTGTCTAAAAGGAAAATAACATATTCATATCAAAGTTAAAGATTTCAACTACGATTTTGTCTAAATACAATTTGTCAGGTTGTGTGGGGTCTAATTGGCTAGATCTTTCTAGTTTGCTTGTTTAAGTACTGATTGGATCGTTGTTTAGTCTACTGATCATGGACCGGCCTGTAATTAAGTCGTCCTAACATTCTATGTTTATAAAAGGAGTACTAGGACGGAGCTTATAAATCTTCTTCATAACGAAAATTTTGACTGCAGCTATCGATTTGAAAAGTAGACCACTTTAAATTTTACGATTTTGTGCATTTTTTCTCTCTCTTCTCCATTGCTTTTTTTATTGCAAATCGCAAATAGAGTCAGAAATTCCTACACAATTTCCTAATCTTAAAACTTTGAGGAATCTAATAAACTCTGTTGGGAATATTATATGAAAACTGGTTGAAACCATTGCTAGAATGAGGATAATAAGAACCTAAATTTCATACAGGACAGACATGGAGTTCAGAAACTCCAGCAGTGATGACAATAATCAACTCCTGATGTATGATACACAATTTCTAGTACGTGCCTGTCACTAATTATTACCTGTATGTTCGAAAATTTGAAGAGAAAAAAAAAAAAATCCATTTGTTATATAAAGGTATCAAATTTTGATGCCGTCAAAATTTTCTCCCACAATGGTCATGTAATCTACAGCAAGAAGTTATCCAATGTGAACTTGCCAACAGTCAATAATTGGACGCAGACAACATAATATGTGCGCGGATGCCGATGGCGGTCGACGACCTGACAATTAATCCGACCGCCCAAATCACGAACGGAATCAAACACATCCTAAAGACCAAGTCATGATGATCATAGGGGACACCACGACCTATGCGTTCAAAGCTCGGCGATCGGAGCAAGATTCCGACTGTTTCTTTAACTAACACAACACGAGCTCTTCCTCTGCAACATGCATCATTCTTAGTTTTATCACTCACATTTGAATCTATCTGCTTTAGATTTGTGAAATCAACATCGAGCTCTCTAAACCAAACTGCAAAAGCAATCACTCCTGTGTATATATTTATTTTATTATTATTTATTTATTTTTTCACTTATATATATATATATATATATATATATATATATATATATATATATATATATAAATTGTTGGTATTTTTGTCTTTTGACTAGGAAAGATAATCTCACATCGGCTACACCAAATGTCGAGTATCTCAATATAATGCATTGCTTGTGTTGAGGTGTTCACATGAGGTGTGGTAGGGCACAAGTGTATGTCATGTGGAAGTATTTTCCTAAAAGGAAAAAGAATTAATTCCAACAAAGATATAAGTTGATTTTTTGTTGTGCGGACTCGGACTCGGACACAGACTCCAGGATGTCTCGTGCATGCACGGGAGTGTTCGGGGGATAGGCGTGGACTGGCACACTTCTATGCTGATTGTGGGATGATCGAAAATATCAAACTCTATTTTTGAGTATTGATATTTTAGTCCCACATCGGATAGGAGAAGAGGTGAAGTCTCACTCCACTCTATAAATAGAGCCCCTTGGCCTCCTTTGAAAGATGCACCAAGAGGAGCGTTAAGAGAGTCCGAGAAGTCCAGGAAACCCGTTCAAGTCTCAAATATTGACTTACGAGCGTTCCAGAAGTTCTTCATGAACTTGTTGGTTCGGAAGCTGTAAAACCCCTAAAATTTCTACTATTTTTTTATTATTAAATTTGGTACTGATTTAAAATTTTGTATTGTACGTCGCATAGTCGTATTGTACATCGCGCACGAAATTTTATTTTTTGAAATTGCTCGACGAGTGCAATTATGTGCGAGCGTACATATTTTTGAAAAATATTATTTTTCTATTTTTATAGTTTCAAAATAATATACATAATAATTATTTTGTTATCGTTCCAACATTTTCAAGTTTATTATTTTTATTTATAAAGCCTTTCATTTCTCACAATTATTAATCATAAATAATATTTTATTATAGAAAAAGCATAATCATGCATGCATTATTTGTGCATACATATATTCGTAATTATTTATTAGTCTACTTTTGATAAAAATGTAATTTTCGAGATTTATTAATATAAATATTTTATTATTCAAAAAGATATTTAAAAATATTTATTATTTTTGAAATTATTAATATTGGTATTTTAAAAAATATATTTGGAAGTTATTGTGGCCATTTAAATCTTGATTTGGTTTTTGAAATTATTTAAATAGTTAAATGTTTGAAAATTTGATTTATCCTATTCGATTTTTAAACTAAAAATTAATTTGATTTAAATTAGATTGCATTAGATTTGGATTTGATTTTAAATTAAATTGTGAATTATCTAAATTGGGTTTAAAGGAATCCTAATTCTTATCTAATTAGGAATTCCCACATCCTATAAATAGGCAGGTACTCCTCCATAAATTTTTATCATTCACATTATTCCTCCACAAATATTTCTATTCTAGTGCGTGCACCGTGTCCATGTTCCACCATCCATAGTCTTATTCCATTTTACAATTACATTATCATCTACGTGCGGGACAACCCCCGACACGTAACAAATATCGAAAACCTAAACCTAATCCGTTCTTACTTCCCCGACCGTCTTCCGACGCAATTCATCAACATCCTAACCCTAGTCTCTTGTTGACAGCCTCCCTTCGGCCGCAACCCGCGGTCGCCACCACAGCCCACAGAAACCCCGCACCACCAACGCCGTCATCCCCACAAACCCAGCCTTTTCGCCCGCCGGACCAGCCTCCGCCGACCTTCTCCCGAGCTCACCCCCTCCGATCTAACCCCGTTCCAAACGCCGCCGCCCCGCTCCTTCCTTCCGCCATCCGCGCCCCCTCACGAAACCCCCTCTCTCCAGCCTCTCGTCTCCGCTCTCTTCCCTTCTTCGATCATCTTCTCTCTCTCCCGATCCCTTTCTTTCTCACTCATTTTTTTTGTTTTTTTCCTCACCCTCTCTCTCCTCTTTCTTAATAGGGGAAAATGGGTTTGCTGTTGGTATTTTTATTTTCGTTTATTAAATGTTTTTTTTTTCTTTCTCAGTTATTATTATCATTATTATTATTATTATCATTATCATTATTATTATTATTATTATTATTATTATTATTATTATTATTATTTCATCATTACTATTATTATTATTTCTATTATTATTATTATATTTATTATTATTATTATCATTAAAGTGTTTTTGTGGTTAATGATGTTTTTGCTAAATTAGTGTTGTGTATCAGTTTCTTGTCTTGTTCTATTTTTCTTTATGAGTGTTATTATTATTTTATATATTATTTTTAATATTATTACTTGATTATTATTACTATCTTTGATATTGTATTATTAATGCTAGCATCATATTTATTTATTATTACTATTATTATTTTCATTATTAGTATTATTAAGAGAAAAACAAATAAAGTAATTATTGTGTATATATAAATGTTTGCGTTTTTTTGCTATTTGTTACCACTAGTTTTTTTAATATAAAAAGTAAATATATAGATAGTTATTTGTATTTCATACATAGTCGATATTTTACAATTAATTTTGCAAAAGTTATTAGAGGGCTTGGCCTATAATTATTCTCAAATTATTTTTTTAGAAGCCTAAAATAATTCTATTTTCGACAAACTTAGAGTTTTTGCCGAAAACGGTTTTCTTGACTTTAAAGTAATTTTTGTATTTTTCCTATAAATATTTTGACTCGTGAAAGTTAGCTTTTAGGAATTATAAATATTTTTCTAAAAATTTGTATATATAAATAAATATTTATTTATCCATTATTCTTTGATTTTTCTCCTGTCCGTATCCAAGTCCTATTCCTTCGCCCATTTCGAGACTACCTTATGTCATCCCTAACTAATTCGACCCTTCTGGACCCAATGAAGCTGTTCGTGCCACCATCAGAGGTCACCTTGCATAGTTGTTACACTGAAGTTGCAGTTCTTGCCACATTGATCATTGCAGCACACCAGGCGTACTATCAGGCAAGACACCTTGCCATTTGCTGTTTATTTATTTTAGCTCATATTTCATGCATTAGTATTATTTTCTTTATGCAAAATAAACTGTGATACATGGCTTAACCTGTTAGAACTTATCGTTCATTTATATTTCCTGCTGTGTATTATTTTCTTAAAAATTAAACCTAGATTTAAGGGACCACCATGTGTGTTGCATTCATTGGCCTTGACACGTGGTAACACGAAGTTGTATGTCGCATGTAGAACACGAAAGTGCGTGATTGGCTGGCCACCAGTACGTACAAGCCGTGCGATAGGAATAACCGCTAATAGAGGTTGCATGCTTAGTTTGACTTAGCGGTTATAGAGGTTACTGTTGTGGATACAACAGAGTAGGCATTGGACGGGGAGGACAATTCCTTAGCGTATGGGCTTCGATGCACTTTCTCTTTGTAACCCGTGAGCTCCGTCGGAGACGCGGGTCAGCTTACCCAAGATTACTGACGGCCACTAGCGATTCTGCGAAACGTCATGCTCTTATTGATTGGGCCTCTAGTGCCCCAAGGGGGGACTATGTCGATCCTATTTAGCCAGGGCCCATGTGTAGGAAGGATTGTTCTTAACTACAAATTGTAGTGCCCCGTCCCTACATCGTGCCCCGTACTCTGTCCACGGGGTGCGCAAGAATGGAACACTGTCGCTATCGATTCGGTCGGGACCGATAGGTCGGGATCGACCGAGTCGATCGAACGGGAACGGTTGAATTAAGATCCATTCCTCGTTATGGAATGTCTTCTTCGGAACCAAGTCCCATATTCTGCGGGATTGCGCCTCGAGGATTGACTCTGCGGCTGAGTCGGGAGAGACCTCCCGTTGCTCTGCTTTTTACGCCGCTTGCGTTGGTTTTGGCTTTGTTTTCTGAATGCATTTTCGTGAATGTTTTCGATGGTTTTCATGGCTTGCATTTCGAACTCGTATTTTCTATCGAACTCCTTGAATAATGCAGTGTTCTAATCGGTTGCTTGTGCAATTTCAGGTAATCGCGTAGGCGACGTCTAGCGCGACCAACAAGTTCTCTCGCCGAAGTAAACTCAAGGTGAGTGGCTGACCCTTCTCTTCTCGACCCCTTCTTAAGTAAATCGATAGTGTTGATGCGGATTAAAGATTGAATGCAAGGGCACGGGCACGATAAAATGATTGAGTTTTTAAAGAGAATGTAGGCTATGTCTTAATAACTAAAAGAAGGAAAATGGTTTTCGTACGGTCATGGACAACTTGTCGACAAGGTAAAGTTTCCCCGTACGGCAACCCGGGGCCACGGGACCGTTGCGGCCAAGAAGGAAACATCTCATAAGCTGTGCTGGGCACAATGTTAGGCGAGGACTTGCAGCGGGGCTCACTACTCGCGCTGAAAGGGCCTCGTCTAATAAAAGCTAGAAGGAGTCCACGATGGCTCTGGGAGCCAGTGACCAACACACGAAATATTGCACTTTGTATGGAAATGATAACAATTGACAGGAAAGAACATGGTAAGTTTTATAAGACGCGGCGCGGGCCGCCGTCGGTAAGTTTCAATATAAATTTTACTATGCTTGTCATATGCTTGTTTATAATTCATTAGGATGGTTAGAAACATTCATACTTTAAGTCAATTAAACTCTTCAACCAAATGAGAGCTTGGAACTTAAATAGCCACACACCAGTACAAAGTGTAATGTACTGATCCTCCCTCTCCACGCAGGTACCCTGAACTACGAAGGGCGTGCCACTTGAAAGCTCAAGGCGAAGTGAACCCTTTTGAAGCCTCGTCCGCGTGTAAAGGCTTATTTCTGGATTTCCTTTTGAAGAAGACCCGCACTCAGTCCAAAAGAAGATGGCGGCTCGACTCGCCTCGATAGCAGGTGGAAAGATGTTATGTTTTACTTGTAAAAAGGGATGTAATGTATGGAACGACTATCTCATCGGCGTTCATTTTGTAAGTCGAGTCATGTTGTAGCCCGCGCGACAATGATTGTAAAGGAGTCTATGTAAAGTTTTATTATCATCAATGAAAAAGTCTATTTCTATTTCAAATGTGTCATTCAATTTCTCTGCGTACTCTAACCTGATGTTGTGTTTTGGATAACCTTATGACTATGCCTTGTGCGATCGCAACTTAGGTTCGCACGGCATCACGCCCGTGGGACGACTATCGATTCTACGGAATCGGGGCGTGACATAATGGTATCAGAGCACGGCTTTACATCCTTTGACCTCGCATCGATGAGATAAGTTGTTCCATACAATGAGTCCGCAATATTTTGTGACTGATGCGTTTGCCTTCGTATCGCAGAAGGGACGGAACCCACGGCCGAGCAAGAACAGAGCGCTTCTAGCGGCTCTAGTAGTTCGCATCGTCCGCGGGCCGGACCTTCTAACGATACCATCGAAAGGATGCTGCGCATGATGGAGGCGCAGCGAAACCAGTCCGATAACCGACATCAACAAGTAGAGAAACGACATGCCCAGTTCGAAGCTCGCTTCAAAGCTCGCTTTGATGCACATGCCAAACTTCAGCAAAAGCAGCTAGATATCCTGCAGCAGATCGTCCAGAAAATGGCGGCCAACGGGAATTCTATGACTACGCCTACCGTCACCGTGCCGGCGATCCAACAACCCATTGAAATCGACACGGAGGATCCCGAGCGTCAACCAGCGGCACCGAAAATGTACAACTTTGAAGTATCAGAATTCAAGAAAGCGTGCCGCACTTTCTTCAACGGTACCGAGGGTCCCTCCATAGCGATCGACTGGTTGGAAGAGCTGGAACATCACTTCGAGCTGCCCGGCATTGAAGAATCCAAGTAAGTCGCCTGCGCACAATTTCAACTACGGTTGAACGCGTACGACTGGTAGGCCGTACGCAAGCGAGCGATCCGACCGGACAACACCACCGCGCCGATCTCTTGGGCCACATTCTGCAAAGCTTTCGAAGTCCAGTACCTTCCGTCAGCCGTTCGTCAAGCGAAGGAGAATGAATTCATGCAGTTGAAGCAAGGGAGCCGGACAGTGGAACAGTACGCCGCAGAATTCAACAAGTTGTCTAAATTTGCTGGCCAATTTCTGCCTACTGAAGAGTACCGTGTGCGACTGTTCGAAGTGGGTCTGCGACACTCTATCGGTGCGCATGTAGGGGTCCCAGAGTACAAGACCGTAGGCGAGGCTCTAAATTACGCGCTCCTCCTTGAGAACCTGCATCCTTCCGGTGCTGACGACGTTGTGCGCCACTCCAATCACAAACGTCCTAGCTATACGGGAGGCAACAATCACGCGTCAAAGCGTCCAAACAACGGCGGCTACATGGGTCAGAATCCGTTACCTCATTGCACCAAATGTAATCGCCTCGGACACGAAGTCATCAACTGCTTCCCCTTCAGAGGGAAATGCCATGCTTGCGGACAAAAGGGCCACATTGCTCGAAATTGTACAAATCCCAGACTGACTCGCAACGTCCCACCACAATAATACCGCCAATAGAATCGAGGGCAGGCACCCCGACCTCCTCCGCCCACTCAACCTACACTGCAAAATGGCCAAGTTCGTCGCCCCAACACTCAGGGCCGCGTCTACGCCATGACTCGAGACGAAGCGCTGGCATCAGATACAGTAGTATCAGGTATACTAAAATTCAATAATGTGCCTGCTTGTGTGTTATTTGATTCAGGCGCTTCACATAGTTTTATATCGGCAAACTTTGCCGCCGAGCACAAATTTCCTGTAATATCATTAGATCGTGACCTTAGCGTAAGCACGCCTTCGGGCACACAAATTCTCACAAACTTAGCTTGCGCTGGTGGGATTATCTGTATCGACGGTCAAAAGATCGGTCTGGATGTGATAGTTCTAGATATGAAGGACTTTGACATCGTTCTGGGGATGGATTGGCTCGGGCCGTGCAACGCAACCATAGACTGCGCTAAAAAGAAGGTCACATTCCGCATGCCTGGAGTGCCTGAATTCTGCTACTCGTGTGGTGAGGCGTCGCCGACCTGCATGGTGATCTCCGCAATATCTGCTCGACGGATGCTGCATTCCGGGTGCGAAGGCTATCTAGCTTCCGTTCGAGATAAGCGACAGGATGGTGCAAACGTGGGTCCGACCGACGTTGTGGTAGAATTCCCCGACGTGTTCTCGGACGAGCTACCCGGCATGCCGCCCGATCGAGAAATAGAGTTCACCATCGATACATTCCCCGATATCCGGCCGATCTCGAAGGCTCCGTACAGAATGGCCCCTGCAGAATTGAAAGAATTGAAGGCACAACTTCAGGAATTACTCGACAAAGGATTTATCCGTCCGAGTGTCTCGCCATGGGGTGCACCCGTGCTATTCGTGAAGAAGAAGGATGGATCGATGCGGCTCTGCATCGACTATCGGGAATTGAACAAAGCCACCGTCCGAAACAAATACCCCCTGCCCCGCATCGACGACTTGTTCGACCAGCTCCAAGGTGCAACGGTATTTTTGAAGTTTGATCTGCGATCGGGTTATCACCAACTCAAAGTCAAGCCAGATGACATGCCGAAGTCTGCCTTCCGCACTCGTTATGGCCACTATGAGTTCTTGGTAATGCCGTTCGGTCTGACAAATGCCCCTGCTGTCTTCATGGATCTAATGAATCGGGTGTTCCGTCCGTTCGTTGACAAGTTCGTAGTAGTTTTCATCGACGACATCCTCGTCTACTCGAAGGATCGAGCGCAACATGCAGAGCATCTGCGGACGGTACTCCAAACCCTTCGAGAGAATCAGTTGTACGCGAAGATGAGCAAGTGCGAGTTCTGGCTGAACAACGTCTCATTCCTTGGACACATCATCTCTGCCGCGGGTATCGCAGTCGATCCGAAGAAAGTCGAGGCAGTTGCTGATTGGAAACGGCCCGTATCAGTTAGCGAAATTCGAAGCTTTCTAGGCTTGGCGGGATACTACCGACGCTTCGTGAAGGACTTCGCGAAGATCGCATCGCCGTTGACTCGTTTCACCCAGAAAGGAGTCGCATTCAAGTGGTCAGACGACTGTGAAGCTTCTTCCCAGGAGCTCAAACAACGGCTCGTATCGGCCCCGATACTTGCTCTTCCTGACGGGACGGAGGAATTTCAAATCTTCAGCGATGCTTCTGGACAGGGCTTGGGGTGTGTGCTCATGCAGCAAGATAAGGTGATATCTTTTGCTTTCCGGCAGTTGAAGCCGCACGAGAAGAACTACCCCGCGCATGACCTAGAACTAGCGACAATTGTGTTCGTGTTGAAGCCGTGGCGTCACTATCTCTATGGCATGGCGTGCAGGATTTATACGGACCACAAAAGCCTCAAGTGTCTCTTCACCCAGAAAGAACTGAATTTGCGGCAGAGGCGTTGGCTCGAACTAATCAAAGACTATGACTTATCAATCGACTACACGTCGGGCAAGGGAAATGTGGTAGCGGATGCGCTGAGCCGGAAGTACTTAGCTTCATTATGCATCAACGATCGACTGCTGCGTGACTTGGAAGGAATGGGCATCGAGCTCCGAGTTCGTTTTAGGGACGTGAAACTGGCACAACTGCGGGTGGAACCGAGCCTACTGGAGAGGATCAAGTCTGCACAAAAGGACGACCCCTACCTGGAGAAGATGCGGAAGCTGATATCGACAGGAAAAGCGTCCGACTTTGCAGAGGACGAGTCGGAAGTGTTGCGCGTGAAGGGACGGCTATGCGTACCGCCTTGCTCAGATATACCTTGATGAAATAGTTCGGCTGCACGGGGTCCCAGTTTCTATCATCTCGGATCGGGATGGACGGTTCGTAGCGCGCTTCTGGAGTAGTCTTCATTCAGTACTGGGGACCAAGTTGAAGTTCAGCTCAGCTTATCATCCTCAGACTGATAGCCAAACAGAGCGGGTGAACCAAATTCTCGAAGACATGTTACGACTCTGTGCGATCGACTTGAAGTCAAGTTGGGACGTCCATCTACCGCTGGCCGAGTTTGCATACAACAACAACTATCAGTCCAGCATCCAAATGGCGCCGTATGAAGCTTTGTACGGCCGAAAGTGTAGATCGCCTATTTGCTGGGATGAAGTCGGGGAACGACAGATACTTGGTCCGGAGCTGGTGGAGCAGACTGTGCAGAAGGTCAAGTTGATACGAGAAAGATTGAAGATAGCACAAAGCCGGCAGAAAAGCTATGCCGACACGCACCGACGCCCCCTCGAGTTCTCAGAAGGCGACCATGTATTCCTGAAGGTGATGCCTATGCGTGGAGTTTCCCGGTTCGGTACGAAGGGAAAATTGAGTCCAAGATTTGTTGGCCCGTTCGAAATATTGAAGCGAGTCGCCCCGGTAGCTTACCAAATTGCCTTGCCGCCTGCGTTGTCAGAGGTACATGACGTCTTCCATGTATCGCAATTGAGAAAGTACGTACATGATCCGAGCCATGTTATGGATTTGGGTAAGCTGGACCTGAAGGCGGACTTGTCATATATCGAAGAGCCGGTACAAATCTTGGAGCACAAGGATAAACTTCTTCACAACCGTGCTATTCCCCTCATCCGCGTCCTCTGGAGAAACCATTCAGTCGAGGAGTCGACGTGGGAGCTTGAGTCAAAAATGAAGGAGAAGTTTCCTTCGTTGTTCTCGTAGAGGTAGGTTCTATTTTAAGTTTCGAGGACGAAACTTTTTCTTAGTTGGTTATGGTATAGTGCCCCGTTCCTACATCGTGCCCCGTACTCTGTCCACGGGGTGCACGAGAATGGAACACTGTCGCTATCGATTCGGTTGGGACCGATAGGTCGGGATCGACCGAGTCGATCGAACAGGAACGGTTGAATTAAGATCCATTCCTCATTATGGAATGTCTTCTTCGGAACCAAGTCCCATATTCAGTGGGATTGTGCCTCGAGGATTGACTCTGCGGCTGAGTCGGAAGAGACTTCCCGTTGCTCTGCTTTTTATGCCGCTTGCGTTGGTTTTGGCTTTGTTTTCTGAATGCATTTTCGTGAATATTTTCGATGGTTTTAATGGCTTGCATTTCGAACTCGCATTTCCTATCGAACTCCTTGAATAATGTAGTGTTCTAATCGGTTGCTTCTGCGATTTCAGGTAATCGCGTAGGTGACGTCTAGCACGACCAACAAGTTCTCTCGCCGAAGTAAACTCAAGGTGAGTGGCTGACCCTTTTCTTCTCGACCCCTTCTTAAGTAAATCGATAGTGTTGATGCGGATTAAAGATTGAATGCAAGGGCACGGGCACGATAAAATGATTAAGTTTTTAAAGAGAATGTAGGCTATGTCTTAATAACTAAAAGAAGGAAAATGGTTTTCGCACGGTCATGGACAACTTGTCGACAAGGTAAAGTTTCTCGGCACGGCAACCCGGGGCCACGGGACCATTGCGGCCAAGAAGGAAACATCTCATAAGCTGTGCTGGGCACAATGTTAGGCGAGGACTTGCAGCGGGGATCGCTACTCGCGCTGAAAGGGCCTCGTCTAATAAAAGCTAGAAGGAGTCCACGATGGCTCTGGGAGCCAGTGACCAACACACAAAATATTGCACTTGGTATGGAAATGATAACAATTGATAGGGGAAAATATGGTAAGTTTCATAAGGCGCGGCACGGGCCGCCGTCGGTAAGTTTCAACGTAAATTTTACTATGCTTGTCATATGCTTGTTTATAATTCATTAGGATGGTTAGAAACATTCATACTTTAAGTCAATTAAACTCTTCAACCAAATGAGAGCTTGGAACTTAAATAGCCACGCACCAGTACAAAGTGTAATGTACTGATCCTCGCTCTCCATGCAGGTACCCCAAACTACGAAGGGTGTGCCACTTAAAAGCTCAAGGCGAAGTGAACCCTTTTGAAGCCTTGTCCGCGTGTAAAAGCTTATTTCTGGATTTCCTTTTGAAGAAGACCCGCACTCAGTCCAAAAAAAGATGGCGGCTCGACTCGCCTCGATAGCAGGTAAAAAGATGTTATGTTTTGCTTGTAAAAAGGGATGTAATTTATGGAACAACTATCTCATCGGCGTTCATTTTGTAAGTTGAGTCATGTTGTAGCCCGCGCGATAATGATTGTAAAGGAGTCTATGTAAAGTTTTATTATCATCAATGAAAAAGTCTATTTCTATTTCAAATGTGTCATTCAATTTCTTTGCGTACTCTAACTTGATGTTGTGTTTCGGATAACCCTATGACTATGTCTTGTGCGATCGCAACTTAGGTTCGCACGGCATCATGCCCGGGGGACGACTATCGATTCTACGGAATCGGGGTGTGACACATATCACTTAGAACGGTAGGCTACCTTTATCCGTTAGGTACGAGTACTTTTGGTTTGGGTACTTGTATCTGACAGTGGCTTGGAACAATAACTTGTCACAGATTAGTTCATCACATCTTGTCCTTGTTTGGTTGTAGGTGTGACTTACTACTTCGATGAGAAGGTATTGAACCTTGTTGGGGTCCGGATACCATATTGGATTCATGGCATGGAAAGATACGTCACCGTGAATTAGTTTACCATCTTCTGTCCTTGTTTGGTTGGGGGGATGATACGCTCGTTCAGTAGGTGCGTATTGGACCATGTTATAAATTTGATTGACTTATTTATTTGAGCAATATTTATTCAGTTTATATGGCATGATATTATGTGTCTTGTTACGTCCCTCTGAGGACCTGGTTATCTCTTCAGGTGTGTGCTATTGTCTTTCGCATGTGTTCTAGCTCTAGCTGTGATCATCGCTATTCTCTTCGAGGATGATTGTACTTGGATCATCTTCGCTTCGCTCGCAACTTATTTTATTTTCCATGTATTTTATTTCCTTATTTTGTTGGTAGTGGATTTTTCTCCGCCCAACATATTGTATCAAGACAATTCATTATCTTTATATGATGTCTTTTATTCATTTATTTTTGTGTGGATGAGATTAGTTATGGTTCTACTACATTTTACAGCTTATGTATTTATACGAGATTTCCATATATTGGAGTATACTTCGTATGAATACAACAGGCATGGATACGTCCCTATTCCTACGTATTTTGGGACTGGGGCGTTACAGAAGCAGATCGTGTTGGGACGAATCTTGCTTCGACACTACCAAAATAAGTCATATCAGCGACGAATTTAGCGACTCCAAGATAGAACGTCGCTAATTTTTGGTGGTTTAGCGACGTTTTACTAATACGTCGCTGTTAGTCGCCAACAGCGACTAATAGCGACGTCTAGCGACTATAGTTTACTAAATGGAAACCTGCGTCATAAGTTCGTCGGTACACGTCGCTGATGTAGCGACGCAATTTAAGCGGCGTCGCCGTTTATTAAATGTCAGCGACGTTTAGCGACGTCCTTTTCGGACGTCGCTAAATGTTTCATATAGGCTGCGAGGGTTTCCTTTTTTCGATTATTCACAAATTTTTCCCCCAATTTTTTGGGCGCTCCTCCTCCGCGGCGCTCCTCCGGCGATTTCCCTCCTCCAGTCTCCTCCTCCGCGGCGTTCCTCCGGCGATCTCCCTCCTCCGGCCTCCTCCTCCTCCTCTTCCTCAGGTAGCTCCCCCATCTCTCTTTCTCTCTCTCTCACACACACGCACACACTCACCTGTCCCCGTCGCTCCGGCTCTGACGCTTCCCAGTTTCTTCTCGTCTTCTAGCTCTCTCTCTCGCTTCTAGTTCGTGTCCACGAAAGCATGGACACACCGCACGAGCAGCAGTGTGACACCTATATTATTAGTTTGGACACGTCGTGTCCTACTGTGTGGACACGAGACTCACAGTGTGACACCTATATACTGATACTGGGAGTTTTTTGGGCATATCAACTGTCAATTTGATGTTTTGCTTGGATTCAAATTCCAATTTAGGGTTCGAGCCATATTTACTGATACTGGAAGTTTTTTGGGCATTTTTCGGATTTTGAAATGATGAATAAATTGACTAATAATTATTATCGACTTGTTGAACCCAAAAACTTGAATCCTTTAAGTACCTGTTTCAAGTCCAACTTGTCCATAGTGATCGATATTCTATAAAATTTTAGCTATGTCATGAAGGATGGATACTAATCGCAACCCGACCCCCCTTTTTTTCTTGGATGGCATAGCTCTGCCCAAACAATCGCATAAATTCCTCCTCGTCATACGAAATTGGCACATATTTTATCTATTTTCCAAATCATTGTCGTTGGTAGCATAATTGCTTGTAGCAAAAATAACATTATAGCAGAAGAAACAACTAATCATACCAATTTGATGTCCTCCAAACATTATAATACATGGAATATCAACACATTATCAATATGGTACGATATGGGCGTGTCATGGAATGGTTCGAATATGCCTACGGGCGGACAACAATCGTGCAGTCTCACTACCAAGTATAGTTGAGAAGCATATATCAGAATCGGTACAAGCTCTTATTAAAAATGGGTCAAATACAAATACGATGATATAATTACTAAATAAAATAATTAAGCATGAAAATGGTGGTATCGAGAGGGTGCCAGTGTTGATATAAGTGCAATGACAATGATAAAATGCCGTAAGGACGTGCGACGTCCCACCCACGATCCCACAACATCAGAGGTCTGATGGTTTATATTAATCAACGGTACTATGTATACTTCCCCTCTTTAACAGTATACTATGTTTACTGTTAACACATAACCCCCTGGATACCAATACTGTAAGCTTGAGCTTGGCTTGATTAAAATTAATCGAGCTCGAGTTCCAACTTGATAAGTTTTTCATTTTGGGGTTTGAGCTTGGTATCGGAAAATATGAGTTTGGTATCGAAAAATATAAGTTTGAAAAAATATGGATCCATGATTTGGTGCAGCAGCAGCTGCTTCTCATAATCAAAACTGATGTGGTTAGCCATTGGCCTTGATTTTTTAGTTCAGGTTCTATAAGGAATTTGCATTAATCAAAACTGATGTGATCAGGACATTGGGGGTCTGATTTTGAGCTGTGTGAGGAGGAGGAGTGTGTCTGGGTTTTGAATTACATTGGGGGTCTGATTTAGGCTTAAATGATCATATCGGTTTGTTGAGTATTGGCTTTCTATATATTTGGATTGTTGTTCATTTGTTGTTCATTCGTGGATTCTCTATATTCGTGGATTCTCTAAATTATTATAAGCTGGGTTTGGAAGTAACTGTCCTATTAATCTGATTTTGAATTACATGTACCAGCCAGACACTGTCCCTACAGCCATTCGACCGACGAGGCAGAAATCTATATACGACATTTACTATAAGAAATTTGCATTAATCTACGGTACGCCATCGTGATCAGGACATAGTCCCTGCAGCCATTCGACTGGCGAGGCAGAAACTATGTATCCGTAGATAAAGTTGACTATCCTCCGACCCCTATTACTCGGCAATGATGATACGACAACCTAACACTACATCTTTTAGTAGTAGATAATGTTCTGTTACATCCTTCAGATACTAGATTCGATAAGAACATATACTACACCATATGTATAGAACATAGATGATTCACACTAATGTATGCTAGACTGAATTTTGGGTTGCGTTCTGAGCTATTCGTCCCCACACTTGGCAATTAAGCATGTGAAATATATCGTTGAAAAAAATAAAATTTTGGGTTGTTTTCTGAGCCATTCTTCACTTTCTGCAGTAATTATCTTAAAATGGATATGAATTACTATCTGCGGAACCGTTTGTGGATGTACAATCGTCATCCTGATGAATTACTATCTGTGTCAATCTTTGCAGAATTATCTTAAAATGGATATAAATTACTATATGCGGAACCATTTGTGAATGTACAATCGTCATCCTGATAACATGTGCGGTGTGCGGGATGAATTTATACATGATGTGCAACAGTTCCTGCAGTTTGCAAAGGCGTTTCCTCAGTACATGGACCGTACAAAAATTAAGTGTCCATGTGTGAGATATCGTAACTTGAAATATCATTCGAAAGTGAATGTGACATATCATTTATATTCGAGTGGTTTCATGCCAAATTATTATCAGTGGACCGCACATGGAGAACTTGTGCCTTTAGCCTTCGAGCCGGAGCCTTATGTGGAGCCTTATGTAGATGTCCACGAGCATGCTGATTACGACCAAGGGTGGACGAACATGGTTTTCGATGCTGCGGGGCCTAGTTTCGATCCGAACAATCAATATGCAGCTGAGGAGGCACCGAATACCGATGCTGCAAAGTTTATGGAGTTGCTGGAGAATGCAAGGACTCCTTTATATTCTGGTTGTGATGACCATTCACCGTTGGAGGTGATTACAAGATTGTTGAGCATAAAAACCGTGCTTTCTCGATTGTCATCGACAGTTCCTGCCAAAGGATCATCCGTACCGGAGGAACAAGAATGCTTTTCGTACTAGCGTGGTAGAGAAGTCTAGTCCACCGCCACGGTGGTTCGGGAACACGATATGGGAGGAAGTTAAAGAATTGTCAAGTACTACTGAAGAGCCTACAGCGGGGTACAAGTGTGATGGATTTGGCCGCGCTCATAACTGGATGAAGAGGAGTATATTCTGGGACCTACCATATTGGAGTGACCATCTGCTCAGACATAACCTGGATGTCATGTATATCGAGAAGAATGTATTTGACAATATAATAAATACTGTGATGGACATAAAGGGAAAGACGAAAGACAATCCCAAGGCCAGGTTGGACTTAGAAGAAATATACAGACGTCCAGAGTTGCATTTGATAAAGGAAGACAATGGGAAGTATAAGCAGCCCAGGGCCATTTTTTTACTGGATAAGGAGGACAAAAGTAACTTTGTAGGTGGATCCAGGGCCTAAAATTTCCAGACGGGTACGTATCGAATTTGAGAAAATATGTTGACCCGAAGGAGAACAAAATACAGGGTATGAAGAACCACGACTGTCATGTTTTTATGGAGAGGTTAATTCCGATTGCATTTTGGGAATTCTTATCTCAGGTCGTTTGGGATCCACTGACAGAGCTTAGCAATTCTTCAGAGATCTTTGTTCTACTAAGTTGCTCGTCGATCGGCTGGAAAAGCAGGAGAAGGAAATTGTAGTGACATTGTGTAAGCTTGAGAGGGTGTTCCTTCCTGGATTCTTCGACTCTATGAAGCATTTGCCAATTCATCTTTCCTATGAGACACGTGTTGGTGGGCCCGTCGGTTATCGGTGGATGTACCCCTTCGAGCGCCATCTAAACCACCTAAAGAGAAAGGTGAAAAATAATGTACGGGTCGAGGGTTCTATTTGTGAAGCCTATATCCTTGAGGAGATTACAAAATTTTGTTCAATGTATTTCAAGCCTCATATTGCTACAAATAGAACAAGAGCTCCGAGGAACGACGATGGAGGTAGATTATAATGATACATTATTGATAGTCTTCAATGCTCTTGGAAAGCCTTCTGGAAAACTGAAAAAGAGATATTTGAATGATGAGGAACTAAGGGCTGCCCAGTTATATATATTACTCAACTGCGAGGAGGATGAAGTAAAAAAGCTAGAGTGGTAAGTAAAAATCTTCAACGTTCAAGTCATCTATTTGTTGATTACGTTATTATAATTTAACGAGTATATCTGGATATTTATTGGTTTTCAGCAAATTTAATGATGAGGTGAGGTCAAGTAGACCATACATTGCAGATGAAAAAATAGAAGAAGAAATGAGACTTCATTTTTCGTCTTGGTTGAATGCATATGTACGTAAGAAGCTAGTTAGAATCTTCCTCCATTTGTATTTGCACAATAAATAACTTAACATTGAACTTAATTTTGTATCTTCTCGTGTTTAGGTCGATCGTCCGGACGTCGTCCTTGAGAATGAATCTATTAGAACTTTTGCCAAGGGACCATTTTATGCCTTCAAAATATGGCCAAGTTATTGCGTGAATGGGTTTAAGTTCAAGTCAAGAAATGCTCCCATCAGAGATAGCTTCCTGGATCTTGATTCCACAAAAAACAGTTGCTTGTGTACCAAATCTACAAACTAGAAAGATGTCACTCCAGGGAATGATTTCTATGGCATCTTACGGGAGATTGTGGAATTGACGTACAACTATGGCATAGAGCCTGCCAAGATCGTGTTGTTCAAAGTTGATTGGTTCGATCCGATACAAGATTGTAATGCCCATATCTCGTATTACGTATTTAGAATACGTGTACATATTTTGACCCGTATTGCATGTCTCCCTGCTTGATTAATTTTAGCATTTCATTGATGGGTTTATCTTGGTTCGGTTCGGCTTGTTGCCTTGGTTCGATTTTGTTGGAGAACCAACCCACCTACCTACCACCACCATCACCAATTATTAACTCCCACTCATCTCTCTCTCCTCATTAATTCTTTTCCATTACTTCTTCTTCTTCTTCTTCTTTACCATTACTTCTCCACCAACCTGAGATAGTGGAGAGCTTAGGCAAGTGCATCTTGCTTCACGGAAGAACTCCATTTTTATTGTTCCATTGTCATCCTCATGTGTTTCTAACCCACTTTAGTACTTAGCATTTCTCATTTTTATGGTTAAATTCTTGTAAATCTAGATTTTTGGTATTTTCGGTTTCCAGGTATTTTGATCTATCAAACTTGCATATTTTTGCTAGTTGATGGTTTCATGTTGTAGAGAATTCCATTTTGTCCAAATTTGACCTACGGGAGTCTGGATTTGGATTTCTATTATTTTTTGGTGGTGCATGGAGGCCATGGTATTCTCCATGGACATGTTCTCTGTGGGAGCCATTCATTGCACTCTTGGCCGCATACAATATTTTGTCCTGAGCCGTATGTCCATTTAATTGAATTGGCCATATGGTCGATCACTTGCTTGACCGCATGGCATTTGCTGTTTGCATGGCCATTAAATAATTGTTTGATCGCATGCACATTTTAGTGTTAGCCGCATATGGCCAACACAATGTTAGCCGCATGGCCTTTATATATTTGTAATGCATGTATTAGCTAGCCTAGCATTTAATGCATTAGTAGTTTAGTGCATTAGCATTTAATGTAGCTTGCAGTAGCTTGCATGATTAATTATTTATGCTTAAATCCTATGCTAACCGCATAAGCAATGTTTGCTAGCTAGCCGCATGCAAGCATTTCTATGCTAGCCGCATGGCCATCTGCTCAGTTGGTCGCATGGCTTTACATTAATGTATTATATTTAATGCATGCAAACCATGCATGCTTATATATTTTGCTTGTATTTGTATGTCATAGTGAGCCGCATATGGCATCACTGTTCATTTGGCCGCATATGGTATCACTGTTCATTTGGCCACATAGGCTCAAGCATATGCGGCTCCCCCCTCCATTTACTTGTGGCCGCATAGGCTCAAGCAATATGCTTGGCCGCATATGTTCCCCCATTCTCATTTATTTGCATGGCCCTTAATTAAGTTGCTGCATGCAACTTCCTGAGCATGCATGGCCATTTACATAATTGTTTGCATACTTGTATGCATGCTTGCATGCATGGCAAATAATTGCATGCAACTGCTTGCTGCCTATATGCATTAGCTTTAGTATTTAGTGCAAGAGCATTTTGCTTGCATGGGAATCATTTAATGCATGGAAATCACTTAATGCATTAGCTTGCATGGGAATCATTTAATGCATTAGCTTTAGTAATTAACGCAGTGGCATTTTGCTTGCAATAGCAAGCTTGGTCGCATATGGGAGCAAGTTTGGCATTTAGCATTTATATTATGGCCATTCCAAGTTGAGCCGCATAAGAGAATTCATGGCCGGCCGCATGGCCTTTCAATTATTCTGCATAAACAGTTGCATGCATTAGCTAAGTAATTGGCCGCATGGCCAAGTGTATTGGCTGGACGCATGGATATTATATTGGCCGCATGGCCTTAGGCATTTGCATTAAATGATTGCATACATTTGCATGCAACCAGTTTTGAGCCGCATATGGCCTATTATTTGCTGGCCGCATATGGCCCAATTTTTCCTGAGCCGCATGAGTCCACGTCCTTGTCCCTGCTAATATTTAATTACCACATGTATGTTTGTGCCATTTTAATATATTTTCTGACACGATGGTGACCCATTGTGGTGCACTTTTGACAATGACATGACATGACAGTGATCCGCCGTGGTGCACTTCTGACAAGTAAACTTAACATGATAAACCTGACAAGATAAGCTTGACATGATAATTCTTGATAGTGGCCCACCGTGGCGCACTCCTGACAAGTAAACCTGACATGATATATCTTGACATGCTGTTGCGACGGCTAACTTGACATGACAAGTATGAATGACCTGGATACCGTGGGCGATTGTGCTTGTACAAATGAATCCGTCTTATCTTGTATCATGTCTAGGACGGGGACCCCTGAGTACCACGGTCAGGGGTACCTACTAAATCGACTAAGGCTAATTACTAGAATAATCCAGTAGTCATGAAGAGATTTTTCTAGCTACAGGCAATTCCGTTATCTGGGCACCCCACTTGGGATCTGTAGCCTGCCGACGAGTAGGGCACATTTCCAGCACATTATTATGTGTTGCACCCTTATTGTACAAATATTCGACATGGATAACCTGGATGGTCTGCAGGGCTTGTGGCTGTGGAAGAATTTTGCTGCATCTTGCTAGTAACTAGGCCTGTGATAACCCTAGTTAGTTAAAGTATCAAGCCATACTTATTGCTTGGCCGTGAAATGTTGGATGGATTTCAATCAGTCTAGTCTTGTCTTGATTTTGTACAAGATTGTTACATGACCTGATTTTTTATTTTATCTTGCCGATAAATGGTGGAAGAAAACAAGTTCTGTTCAGACGAATGATTATAACCCCGGTCCTTGTTTGGTTTACGGGTTGTAACCTGGTTATCTGAATAGTCCCATGGTTATCTCATCGTATATCACCGGTCATGCTTTTTCTTAATTACTGTCTTTTATTATGTAATTATATTCTTGTGCTAATTGCTGGTTTTAGTTTCTAAGTGAAGCCTCCTTGTGGCACTTGCTCTTTCTGGGATCTGACCCAGCTGGTTTTGTATGGCCAGATTCCGGAGCAGCTTCCGAAGATTTACCTACTTTTTAGCCAGATGGTGACCACTAGACGGAATCCTGGCAACGAGTGGATTTATTTTGGCCATCCCACTCTATTGTAAAAATATTCTTTGAGGCGTTTAGCCGGCAAGCACCTGTTAGCTCGTATTGCACCTTTATTTACTGTCTGCCTACGGGCTGTAGCGTGATTAACAGATCCTAGGGTTGATCATGTATGACTGAAACTCTTGCTAGTCCTCACATTTTGTAACGACTAGCTTTATGATCAGCTGAATATTTAATGTTTGGGATGCCTTACTATTGTATATTTGGTGATCTTACATCTTGTAACATTTATTTGTTTGCTTGTGATTGAGACACTAGGCTTGTTCTTGACCATAGGAGACTGATGGATTATAGTTAAACCCTCATATATCTAGACAGACGTGACCGTATAATGATGTAGATTCTATTTCATTATACGTAGATGGCTATGTCTGCCCCCGCTCTCCAGTATTCTGGTTCTGGGGCATGACATGGTTTAAGTGGTGGCCTATGCAGGTCTTGTAAATCAAGATATGTGAGGGTTTACCGAATAGTTGTCTCAATCAGTACTTGTCCTTGATCTCTATTCGTATTCTTTGAATCCCTAAAATCTTGACCTGATCACATGCTTGTATCGTTGATCTGTCCTGGTCCTTCCTTATTGTTCCCTATGTCGTCTTTTTCAGCGGTATTGTTCTTGCACCTGCCGATCAGCAAGACGGAGCACCTCCCGTGGACCAGCAGCAACCAGAAGATCAGGCGCAACAGCAGCAGTACTAGCCTCCGAGGCCATTGCCGCCTCAGACCCAAGTATTCCAGCAGCAGAGACCCCAACAGTATGCCCTGGTCCAAGCTCAGATTCAGAACCGACAGAGAAGTTCCTAGCAGGATGTCTTCATTCTTCCTTCGAATTCCTTGCTTGTATGATTGATTGTTTGATTGATTGCTTAGTATAGTTTGTCCTTGCATCTCTAGCCACTTGATTAAATTTCGAGGACAAAATTCTTTTAAGGTGGGTAGAGTTGTAATTCCCATATCTCGTATTACGTATTTGGAATACGTGTACGTATTTTGACCCGTATTGCATATCTCCCTGCTTGATTTATTGTGGCATTTTATTGATGGGTTTATCTTGGTTCGGTTCGGCTTGTTGGCTTGGTTCGATTTTGTTGGAGAACCAACCCACCTACCTACCACCACCATCACCATTTATTAACTTCCACTCCTCTCTCTCTCCTCATTAATTCTTTTCCATTACTTCTTCTTTACCATTACTTCTCCACCAACCTGAGAGAGTGGAGAGCTTAGGCAAGTACATCTTGCTTCACGGGGGAACTCTATTTTTATTGTTCTTTTGTCTTCCTCATGTGTTTCTAACCCACTTTAGTACTTAGCATTTCTCATTTCTATGGTTAAATTCTTGTAAATCTAGCTTTGTGGTATTTTTGATTTCTAGGAGTTTTGATCTATCAAACTAGCATATTTTTCCTAGTTGATGGTTCCATGTTGTAGAAAATTCCATTTTGTCCAAATTTGACCTGCGGGAGTCTGGATTTGGATTTCCATTGTTCTTTGGTGGTGCATGGAGGCCATGGTATTCTCCATGGACATGTTCTCTGTGGGAGCCATTAATTGCACTCTTGGCCGCATGCAACATTTTGTCCTGAACCGCATGGCCATTTAATTGAATTGGCCGCATGGCTGATCACTTCCTTGACCGTATGGCATTTGCTGTTTGCATGGCCATTAAATAATTGTTTGGCTGCATGCACATTTTAGTGTTAGCGGCATATGGCCAACATAATGTTAGCCTCATGGCCTTTGCATATTTGTAATGCATGTATTAGCTAGCCTAGCATTTAATGCATTAGCCTAGCATTTAATGCATTAGTATTTTAATGCATTAGCATTTAATGTAGCTTGCAGTAGCTTGCATGATTAATTATTTATGCTTAAATCCTATGCTAGCCGCATAAGCAATGTTTGCTAGCTAGCCGCATGCAAGCATTCCTATGCTAGCCGCATGGCCATCTGCTCAGTTGGCCGTATGGCTTTACATTAATGCATTATATTTAATGCATGCAAAATATGCATGCTTATATATTTTGCTTGTATTTGCATGCCATAGTGAGCCGCATATGGCATCACTGTTTATTTGGCTGCATATGGTATTACTGTTCATTTGGCCATATAGGCTCAAGCATATGCTGCTCCCCCCTCCATTTACTTGTGGCCGCATAGGCTCAAGCAATATGCTTGGCCGCATATGTTCCCCCTTCTCATTTATTTGCATGGCCCTTAATTAAGTTGCTGCATGCAACTTCCTGAGCATGCATGGCCATTTACGTAATTGTTTGCATACTTGTATGCATGCTTGCATGCATGGCAAATAATTGCATGCAACTGCTTGCTGCCTATATGCATTAGCTTTAGTATTTAGTGCAGGAGCATTTTGCTTGCATGGGAATCATTTAATGCATGGAAATCACTTAATGCATTAGCTTGCATGGGAATCATTTAATGCATTAGCTTTAGTAATTAACGCAGTGGCATTTTGCTTGCAATAGCAAGCTTGGTCGCATATGGGAGCAAGTTTTGCCTTTAGCATTTATATTATGGCCATTCCAAGTTGAGCCGTATAAGAGAATTTATAGCCGGCCGCATGGCCTTTCAATTATTTTACCTAAAAAGTTGCATACATTAGCTAAGTAATTGGCCGCATGGCCAAGTGTATTGGCTGGCCGCATGGATATATATATTGGCCGCATGGCCTTAGGCATTTGCATTAAATGATTGCATACATTTGCATGCAACCAGTTTTGAGCCGCATATGGCCTATTATTTGCTGGCCGCATTAGGTCCAATTTTTCCTGAGCCGCATGAGTCCACGTCCTTGTCCCTGCTAATATTTAATTACCACATGTATGCTTGTGCCATTTTAATATATTTTCTGACACGATGATGACCCGTTGTGGTGCACTTTTGACAATGACATGACATGACAGTGACCCGCCGTAGTACACTTTTGATAAGTAAACTTGACATGATAAACTTGACATGATAATTCTTGATAGTGGCCCGCCGTGGCGCACTCCTGACAAGTAAACCTGACATAATATATCTTGACATGCTGTTGCGACGGCTAACCTGACATGACAAGTATGAATGACCTGGACACCGTGGGCGATTGTGCTTGTACAAATAAACCCGTCTTGTCTTGCATCATGTCTAGGACGGGGACCCCTGAGTACCACGGTCAGGGGTACCTACTAAATCGACTAAGGCTAATTACTAGAATAATCCAGTAGTCATACAGAGATTTTTCTAGCTACAGGCAATTCCGTTATCTGGACGCCCCATTTGGGATCTGTAGCCTGCCGACGAGTAGGGCACATTTTCAGCACACTGTCATGTGTTGCACCTTTATTGTACTAATATTCGACTTGGATAACCTGGATGGTCTATAGGGCTTGTGGCTGTGGAAGAATCTCGTTGCATCTTGCTAGTAACTAGGCCTGTGATAACCCTAGTTAGTTAAAGTATCAAGCCATACTTATTGCTTGGCCGTAAAATATTGGATGGAGTTCAATCAGTCTAGTCTTGTCTTTATTTTGTACAAGATTGTTACATGACCTGATTTCTTATTTTATCTTGCCGATAAATGGTGGGAGAAATCAAGTTCTGTTCAGACGAAGGGTTACAATTCCGGTCCTTGTTTGGTTTACGGGTTGTAACCTGGTTATCTGAATAGTCCCATGGTTATCTCATCGTATATCACCTGTCATGCTTTTCCTTAATTATTGTCTTTTATTATGTAATTATATTCTTGTGCTAATTGCTGGTTTTAGTTTCTAAGTGAAACCTCCTTGTGGCACTTGCTCTTTCTGGGATCTGCCCCAGCTGGTTTTGTATAGCCAGATTCTGGGACAACTCTCGAGGATCTACCGACTTTCCAGCCAGATGGTGACCACTAGACGGAATTCTGGCAACGAGTGAGTTTATTTTGGCTCTCCCACTCTATTGTAAAAATATTCTTTGAGGCGTTTAGCCGGCGAGCACCTGTTAGCTCGTATTGCTCCTTTATTTACTGTCTGCCTACGGGCTGTAGCGTGATTGACAGATCCTAGGGTTGATCATGTATGACTGAAATTCTTGCTAGTCCTCACATTATGTGACGACTAGCTTCATGATCAGCTGAATATGTAATATTTAGGATACTTTACTATTGTATATTTGGTGATCTTACATCTTGTAACATTTATTTGCTTACTTGTTCTTGACCATAGAAGACTGAGGGATTGTAGTTAAACCCTCATATATCTATACAGCCGTTACCGTATAATGAGGTGGATTCCATTTCATTATATGTAGCTGGCTATGTCTGCCTCCGCTCTGCAGTATTCTGGTTCTGGGGCTTGACAAAGATCAAGGATGGAAAATTGACAAGCATGGTCTTATGGATATTAACTACCGTCGTCGATACCAAGGATACGAACCATTTATCCTAGCAAGTCAAGCTCAAGTTGTATATTTTACAACATATCCTAGACGGAGAACAACGAGGTACGACTGGTGGGCAGTATGCAAGACTAAAGCCAGAAATACCTACGACGTCGACGAAGTGGCTTATCAGGAGGACGAGCTGCCTCTTGTACCAAATACAGTTGATGTCGACTCAGCAGAAGTTCCCCATTCAATATCTACTTGTGTAGAAGAGGTACAAGTATCCGAAGGAGAAGACGAAGGAGATGCTAGTGACGATGAGGAGGAAAAGGAAGAGGATGAGGAGGAAGAGGAGGAGGCAAACGAAGAAGATGAATTTTCAGAGGATGATTGAGAAACTGTGATTTTAATGTATTCATATTTCTGTAATCTTAAATTATGAACTATGATCATTTCTATTAGTATTCAGATTTTTGACAACTTAAATTACGAACTCCAATGTATGCAGATATTTCTAAACTGTCATTGTATTTATTTATATTTTTAATCATATGTTATTATCAGCATGGCAGGACGACGCGGAGGCACCTCAGGACGATGCGGAGATAGGTCAGGATGAGCCGTGTCCTTAGGTGGGCAGAGAGCTCCGTTACCAGAGGATGGCTCCGGACTATCGTCTGACCCGAGCACTCCATTGTACCATACGGTCGCATGTCCGGGTGGCAGTACACCTGCGACGAGCAGTTCCAAGCTTGCTGATACTCCTTCCCCTAGCCTTCCTACTGCTGACAGCATCATGGCGGGTGGGGAGCAGGTGGAGGAGGTAGTCCCTACTCCCGCCCGGGCGGATCCATACCAGAGCGACCCTCCATGCGCACCTCAGGACGAGACGAGGATGAAGATTTGGGCCGACGGTCCTACAAAGTATGTTAAATAAATAAATAAATAAATATATATATATATATATATATATATATATATATATATATATATATATATATTCATTAATACGTCGGTTATCGTTGTATACAGATATCGTCCCTCGTCGGTACAGAGAACATTGGGCTCCTTTCTAAGGTCCAACTACGGGGGTCCGTGGATCAACTACTCGGATGCCTTGGAAGAGAGGAAGGCATTCTGGTTTGCCTACTTCAAGGTAATTAAAGATAGTTAATTTAGTATGATTAATATAATTTTAAGCATTTTTAGAACTTATTATTTTAATTTGTAATTCTTGTAGAGGACTTATTTTTATCCACCACACCGGGCTGAGCAGATTGAGAGGCAGTTTCCTACCGTCGCCGTCAAGTTGATCCGTGATGCAATTGACGATCAGAAAGCTTGTCAGCGTCCCAGAAAGTCGATTGCTGGTTGGATCACGCCTGACCAGTGGACCACGATGAGGGCTCAATTTGAGATGCCCCGTACAGAGAGCGGTCGGAGAAGGCGAAGGCGGCTAGGACGAGGGCCAAAAAGTGGTGTGGTGGATCGATTCCTATGACGGAGCATTTTCGTCGTCTGGTATGTAATTTATTGCAATATATAAGATTTTATTGATAGTAGGAGTATATAATTTTCTATTTTACTAAAGAATAAATATAACAAACATGCAGGTACAGAGGGGTGAGGACGCAAACATGGTGACCGTCTTCCTGGCCACCCATCGGAAGGACGGGAAGATCATCGACGACCGGGCTACTCAGAGCTATGTAAGTACTAATTTAGATTTCGTTAATTTTTAACACAACTTGAAGAATATACAGATAACCATATAGTTAATAATAATTAAATACTTTAGACGTTTATTAGGCTTATTTAGGTAAGTACTGATTTATAGATATGCACAATAATTTCTGGGACGAGTTTGTTAGGCTACGTGAGCGTGCGAATGCTAGTACACCGGCAGAGGGAGGGGTTGGTACATCACAGCCCTCTCCGCCTCAGTCGGAGGACGAGCTCTGCCGTTGGTGGTCTTCATAGAGTTACGTACTATGGTACGGGGTCCTACGGCGCATTTGTTGCGACGCAGGCATCCAGGGATCCCTCTGCCAGTGCGCATCCACTGCCATCACAGGCCGAGTCGTCCCGAGTCGAGGATACCATTGCCCGCCAGATTGCTGAGCTGTGCGACAATATGCTGAGGAGGATTTCTGAGCAGCCAGGGTCTCAGGCGCAAGGGGACGCTGGGTCAGTCACCGCATGCTTTGACGAGCTCGAGCGCACCGTGAGGGACGTACAAGGGATGCAGGAGTCCATTCACGGCACCGTTACTAGGATAGCGACTTGCATGTAGTAATGCAGCGCCAGACTGCTTGCCCTAGAGGAGACGCGGACGCACTCATCTCCAGCGGTTACACTGCCTCCTTCTCCAGCGGTTACACTGCCTCTTTCTACAGCGGTTGCATTGCCTCCTCCTTCATCGTCGTCAGTGGTTCTTACACCAGAGCAGTATGCTTACCTTCTTTCCAGGAGCGGTGATGCTCCTCCTGATCAGCCGTAGTCGACATATATATATATATTGTTCTGTGATGGCCCATTGTTGGGTCTTTTATGTTTTATACATACATTATTCTTATGTGGAGCATTATGTTTGACATTGTTGTTAACATTTTTCATATATCTGTGTTGATTGATGAGATTGTGTTTCAAACGTGTTCGTGATTGTGTATCTGTGTTGTTTGATACTTTGTGTTCGTGATGCTTTAGGTGCTTTAGGTGCTGCTGCAAATATTGTAGGTGCTGCTGCAAATGCTTTATTTTTTTTATTTTTTTTCCAAATTTAGCAACATTCAACAACGTTTAGTGACGTCCAGCGACGAAAGTTAACGTCGCTAAGTAAGTATCGGAATGTCGCTAACTGTGATACACACCGTCGCTGATCGTCACTAAACGTCGCTATACACGACGTCGCTAAACGTCGCTATGTGTCGGCACTATAGCGACGTAAAAACGTCGCAGAATGTCACCATTTGGCTCTCAAGCCAAGTCAACATCGATGTATGTAAAGTCGCTAAACGTCGCTAGGTGACATCGGCAACTGCAGTCATTTTACGTCGCTGGTAGTCGCTGAATTAGCAACGCGGATGCGTCGCTAAGTGTCGTCGCAATAGCAACGTATTGCGACGTCGTGTTATTTAGCAACTAGGTAAATCGCGACTACGTCCAAACGTTGCTAAATACGTCGCTAATTGAATTTAGCGACGTACTTTTCCTAGTTAGTGACGTCCTGCGACATCGCTGATTTGACAGATTTTAGTAGTGTGAGCAACGGTAATCTTAATCACCCTAGCAAAAACCTTTCCTCTTCTTCTTTCTTCTCCTTCATCTGAGTTGTAACTCAGTTCTGTCCGTCAGCAACTGGGATTGCGAGGAAGAACGTGAGATTTTTTTATATTATTGTTGCTTTTGTAATCAGATTCATATTATAGTGTTCCTCTTGGATCTCGAGAATTATCAGAAGGTGAATGTTTGTTTGAACCTCTGATCTCGATATCGAGTCTACAATCTTTGATCAAGTCCCGGGACTAACAATCTCAAAGCAAGATCCTTGTAGATGGAAAACTCTCGTACTTCTCTCATCGATACCAGCTTTAACAAGTTGGAAAAATTCGACGGAGAACATTTTCAAATCTGGAAGCGGAAGGTCACCCTTAATCTTCAACTCGTGGACGTAGACCATGTGTTGATTAAGGATGAACCGACAATTTCAGAAGGAGGAACTATCGATATTATTGCTGCTGCACTCATCAAGCAGAGCAAATGGAAGAAAGAAAACAACATCTATAAACTGTTGATTCTCAATTCTATGGAAGACTCTCTGGCATAGTCATATTCCAAGAAGGTGAAGGCCAAAGAGATCTGGGATTGTTTGGGTAAGCTATATGAAGATGATGAGAACATATCCAAAATCTTCATCGTCGAGAAGTACCACAAGTGGCTCTTCAAAGACGAGATGGCGATGCTACGTCAAGTGAAGGAATTTCTGAAGTTGCGACAGAAGTTAGATGACGAGAAGATCCCCTCGTCGACAAGTTTGTCGTTGGAGGGATAGTCTTGAAACTTCCTGCTGGTTGGAGCAACTTCTATGCTAGAATGCATCGGAAGAAGCTGGACATTAGCTTAGAAGATCTTCTACAAGAGATCCACGTTGAGGACGAAATACGATCTCAACAGAAGATGGACTCTCTGTACAACCAACTGGCTAAGGCCAACTTGGTGCGGACAAGAGAGTTCAAGGGGAAGCAGGTTGCTTCTCATCACAAGAAGAAGGACTCCACTAATTTGAAAGTGAAGGGTCCTTCGTTCAAGCAACAGAAGTCTAAGTCCCACGTGACTTGCTTCAACTGTGGCAAGAAGGGCCACTACAAGAGTGAATACAAATACAATCCCAAACAAGCTGAGGAAGGTGAGCCTAGCAAGGTTTCCATAGTTTCTAACATTGTTGCTATGATTGCTCAGGTCACAGCTATGGGGGATGACTCTGACTGGTGGATAGACACTGGTGCGACATGCCATGTCTGCTCTGGCAAGGAATGGTTCATCACATACCAGCCAACTTCTGAGAAAGTTATCATGGCGAACCAAGCCCAAGCTGAAGTTCTGGGGATCAAAACTGTGGAGCTGAAACTCACATCTAGGAACACTCTGATGTTTCAAGGTGTGAAGCACGTTCTAGTGATTGCAATGAACCTGATCTCTGGAAGCCTGCTTAGCAACGCAGGCTTAAGGATGAACATCAATGCTGGCCAGATGGTGATGTCCAAGAAGGGAACATACTTCAAAAAAGCTTTTCAAATTGAAGGGATGTTCAAAATTTAGCTTGTAAACCAGTCAAATATAATCAATACAATCGCTCATTCTGATTATTCTCTTGAGTTATGGCATAATAGACTAGGACATGTTCACTGTAAAAGAATTAACAAAATGTCCAGTCTAGAACTTATCTCCAAATGTTGGGGTAAAGTAGGGAAGTGTGAAGTATGTGCTCAAAAGTGGAGAGCGAGAGGTCCACAGGTGGATACATTTTCATAATGGGTGGAGCTGCTATATCGTAGAAATCAAAGAAGCAGACTTTGTTCGTGCGGTCATCCATGGAATCTGAGTTCTTTGCACTTGATACCGCAGCGGAGGAAGCAGAATGGCTTCGGGATCTCATGTATGATCTTCCAGGGGTTGGGGCACAAATACTAGAGATACCGATATACTGCGACAATCAGACGACTGCTGCGGTGGCATCAAATGACCTCTTCAACGAGAAGAAAAAGACTGTATGGTTGAAGCACAAGGCAGTACACGATCTCATCAAGAGGGGTGTTATTGCAGTGATTGATGTTCGGAGTCAGGAGAACCTGGCGGATTCATTCACCAAGGGCCTCAAGAGTCAGCTGGTCGATGACACAGCTTGTAAAATGGGCTTCAAGACATTCTGATATTGTGTTATTATATTCCTACCATAAAGTTTTATGCTATTAGTTCAAAGAGAAATCTACTAGACATCTAGCTTTTGGTTCAAGAGAGAACTATTAATCGAATATCAGGAACGGTGGGTACTTATCGTCTGTGGCATGGAGATGTTACGGACCTACAATAACTGTTGTCTACTGTTGTTTTCTACGAAAAACGGATCCTGTGGGAAGGTTGGCTTAAATGTCTTAATGAGTTCTCAGGCAGAGTGAATGCCTGGAGTGCTTTACAGGAAGCACGGTAGCGCAACACTACAAGAAGTATAATTCCATGCTATAATGGGGTGACTCCACCATAAGGTTCCCAGTTAGGGGTAATGCCTCGGCTTTGTGAGCCATGTCACAGCGGAGTAGCACCACAAATAGACAGGTAGCCTAATGCAGTATGATAATCATAATAAAAAGAGGTAGACAGCACTACAAAGAGGAAGATGTCCTCATGTTACAGTGGCATGACACCACGAAGTGGTACCAGATAGGGTAAAGCCTCGGCTTCGCAAGCCATGTTATAGCGACGTAACACCGCACAGAAGTGCAAGGCTTCATGCTGGATAGTTTGGCACTACAAAGAGGCTTGTGACCTCATGCTACAGTAGTATGACACTACGATGAGGTACCCAGGTGGGATAAGCCTCGGCTTTAAGCCACATCATAGCGGCATAGCACCACAAAGAAGCACAATGCTTCATGCCATGACTCTTTATAAAGAACTCACCTATAGTGTATGGACAGAGATATCAGGCCGTCGCTTGAGGATAAACTTGTAGACGCCAAAAAATTATACACTGAAACCAGGCTGGCACATGGCCTTTAACGTGCAGCCAGAAGCACTGTTGATGTCATTATATGAGTATGACGAATTGCAGTTATGGTACAAAATTCAAGGCTTAGTCCATTCTTGTATCATGTTGTTATTTAACCTATGCGGGAAGATTCAAGTCGTAGCGACATCTCTCCTAATGCATGATGGGCAGTCATTGTGGGGAACGCTCAACCCATATATTAAGATATGTGAAGGATTGTTAGTGTTTTTGCCTTTGGACTAGAAAAGATAGTCCCACATCGGCTACACCAAATGGTGAGTATCTCAATATAATGCATTGCTTGTGTTGAGGTGTACACATGAGGTGTGGTGGGGCACAAGTGTGTGTCATGTGGGAGTATTTTTCTAGAAGAAAAAAGGATTTATTCCAACAAAGATGTAAGTTGATTTTTTGTTGTGCGGACTCGAACTTGGACACAGACTCCAGGATGTCTCGTGCATGCACAGAAGTGTTCGGAGGGTAGGCGTGGACTTGCACACTTCTATGCTGATTGTGGGATGATCTAAAATATCAAACTCCATTTTTGAGTATTGATATTTTAGTCCCACATCGGATTGGAGAAGAGGTGAAGTCTCACTCCACTCTATAAATAGAGCCCCTTGGCCTCCTTTGAAAGATGCAGCAAGAAGAGAGTTAAGGGATTCCAAAAAGTCCAGGAAGCCCGTTCAAGTCTCAAATATTGACTTACGAGCGTTCCAGAAGTTCTTCGTGAACTTGTTGGTTCCTGGAAGCAGATCGTATTGGGGCGAATCTTGCTTTGAGCAACGGTGATCTTAATCACCCCAGCAAGAACCTTTTCTCTTCTTCTTTCTTCTCCTTCATCTGAGTTGTAACTCAGTTCTGTCTGTCAGCAACTGCGATTGCGAGGAAAAATGTGAGATTTATTTTCTGAACTCAATTCTGTCCGTCAGCAACTGCGATTGCGAGAAAGAACGTGAAATTTATTTTCTGATTATTGTTGCTTTTGTAATCAGATTCATATTATAGTATTCCTCTTGGATTTCGAGAATTATCAGAAGGTGAACGTTTGTTTGAACCTCTGATCTCGAGATCGAGTCTACCATCTTTGATCAAGCCCCGGGACTAATATATATATATATATATATATATATATATATATATATATATATATATATATATATATAAACTAATATATATATATATATATATATATATATATATATATATAAAACTAATATATATATTAGTTATATATATATATATATATATATATATATATATATATATATATATATATTATATAAATATATATATATATATATATATATATATATATATATATATATATATATATATATATATATATATATATATTTGAAGAATTTTTATAGAAATGATAATTAGCTTCCGGAATTGCTTCCGCTGAAATTCGAACTCGGCCCACAAGAACCACATGCTTTCACATTAACATATATATATATATATATATATATATATATATATATATATATATATATATATATATTTCACATTAACATATATATATATATATATATATATATATATATATATATATATATATATATATATATATATATATATATATATATATATATATATGTTAATGTGAATATATATATATATATATATATATATATATATATATATATATATATATATATATATATATATATATATATATATATATATATATATATATATATATATATATATATATTTCACATTAACATATATATATATATATATATATGTTAATGTGAAATATATATATATATATATATGTTAATGTGAAATATATATATATATATATATATATATATATATATATATATATATATATATTTCTTGTATATTTCTCAGTGCCTCATGTGAAGCTATTCCTTTATGTAGTCGTAGCATTTTCCGTAGGGCAAATCACTTGTTGATATTATACTATGACGATGCTATGTAACTTGATCTTATGCTATACTTTCCACAAGTCCTAGTTTCAATTCGATGCGAAGAGTTGCCTTGTCCCAATGTATGCATGAAGTTGAATCGATGCGAAGCACCGCGTTGCCCCGAAGGATAAGTGCGTTAAGTCGGCTCGAAGATTGTAAAAAATCGAATCGACCAAGGCGCAAGTCTGAATTGATGCAAGTATTAATTTTAGTTGGTTTCATGTGCAGGCTATACGTTTACGCTGAAATATTAGAGGTCGACATTTTGCCTTATTTAGTAAGGGGTCCGCGAAACCAAATCGTCGCCTTACGATAGACTAAGGCATTGGCATGGTAAGCCAAATCGGACATATAATTCAATGAAGCACGAAGTGCTCGAATGGCTATGTCAGAAGAGTTGGCCGTACAACGAAGTTATGAAATCGAGCCGCATCGGCTCGACGAAACGACAAGGCGTATCGACTAAAGGTGGGAGGATTGACTCTTCATTTTACTCCTTCATGTCTAAGTCGGAATATATCATTGTATGCTAAGTTAACCTATCGACGCCACGGGCGTGGTCCGATCGGAAGATAAATCGTAGTGTGTGTCGAACACTAGTTAGAACAATTGAAATGAAACGTGCATCAAATATACGAGTCGCTATGGAACATTAAATATCGCAAAGGCGAGCACCTCGGTGCGCAAGCTGCAAAAACATGGGATAACAGTATTCGACGAGTGCCTTAGTGCACAAACTATTTCGTGCCTTCACGCACGAGTTAGAAGGCTAGAACATTGAAAGACAATAGGCGATCGCCCTAGCATGCAAGCCACAAACATTGAACACTAAGGCATAGAACGTGAAAATACGTTCGAAATGTGCCTACGTGTATGAGATCATAAAAGATAGCTTCGTTGCGAAAGAATACAGTTGTGACATGAATGTGGCAGAACTGTCGGATATGACATGATGCCTCGAAAGGTGTTCGGGACCTTCGGGTCGTTCGGTTGAAGAACATTGAGTTGAGACATGATACCATTGAACGTTGAAACGAAGTATGAAATGTAAGAACGTAGAAAGTTAATGGAAGAAACACGAGATGATAAAGTCTGAGTCTCGAACTCAAGACTATGTTTGGTTGTTTGATAAAGTCTGAGTCTCGTGCTCAAGACTATGTTGGTTGTTTGAAAATAGGGCATTGCATGGTCGAATAGACTTGAGATAATTGTGATATCTTCCATGCACGGAATGTTCCCTCCGAACGGGTGCACCGGAGCACCGGGAACGTTTGGCCTATGAGGGATATAATCTTTGATAGGCGCACATCTATGAAGTCCGATTCGCACCCGATTATAGATATAAAAAGTCGCAAATGATGGTAAGTGGCGGTAAGTTTCGGTTGTTTGGGATAGCAACCCAACAAGTGAAACGCCGGGCTACCCAAATCCGGGAAAGAAAAGAAAGAAAAGAAAGAGGAAGAGAAAAGAAAAGAAAGAAAAGAAAGAGAGAAAAGAAAAGATAAATAAAAGAAACGACTTTAGTTCACTTTGGCGCGGATACGCCAACGACCATCATATAGTTAAGAAACGATGGATTAAAAGTACAGGCACGTATGTGTCCCACACATAGATCCTACATAGAGAGCACTTATAACATGATAGGAAAGAAAACGGGCGTATTCACCTTGCATCAGTGCAAGGGCGAGTGCGTCGACTTGGTAAGAAGTCGCGCCACGAAACAAACACGAGATTGCTTGCCTGCTTGCCTATTCAATTCGAATAACATGCTTTACGCTTTCGAATATGCCATGAAATCGACCCTAAGGAGAATATAGCAAGATCATAAGCTAAGTTGCATCATTGATCATAAATACTAAAATGTCGGTTTAGAAGGAAGGACTTTTCGTCAGTACATGCGAGGACGAACGTTCTGATCCCCCACCAGCTTTCATAAAGGGTGTGTAGTGCCCCGTCCCTTTCTCACGCACCCCGTTCTCCATCCACGGGGTGCGCGAGAAAGGAACATTGTCGCTATCGGTTCGGTCGGAACCGATAGGTCGGGATCGATCGAATCGATCGAACGAAAACGGTTGAATTAAGATCCATTCCCCATTATGGAATGGCTTTTTCGGAACCAAGTCACATATTCAGCGGGTTGCGCCTCAAGGATTGACTCTGCGACTGAGTCGGGAGAGACCTCCCGTTGCTCTGTTTTTCACGCCGCTTGTGCTGGTTTTGGCCTTGATTTTCTGAATACGTTTTCGTGAATATTTTCGATGGTTTTCATGGCTTGCATTTCAAACTCGTATTTCCTATCGAACTTCTTGAATAATGCAGTATTCTAATCGGTTGCTTGTGCGATTTTAGGTAATCGTGTAGGCGACGTCTAGCACGACCAACAAGTTCTATCGTCTGAAGTAAACTCAAGGTGAGTGGCTAACCCTTCTCTTCTCGACCCCCTTCTTAGGTAAATCGATAATGTTGTTGCGAATGAAAGAATAAATACAAGGGCACGGACACGATAAAATGATCAAGTTTTTAAAGAGAACTTAGGCTATACCTTAATAACTAAAATTGGTCTTTGTACGGTCATGGACAACTTGTCGACAAGGTAGAATTTTCTGCGTACAGCAACCCGGGGCCACGGGACCATTGCAGCTAAAAAAAGAAATAATTATAGCTGTGTTGGGCACGGGTTCGACGGGAACTTTCAGCGGGGCTCGCTACTCGCACTGAAAGGGCTCCGTCTAACAAAAGCTAAAAGGGAGTCCACGGTGGCTCTGGAAGCCAGTGACCAATCACACGAAATATTGCACTTGATATGAAAATGATAACTGTTGACAGGGAAAAACATGGTAAGTATCATAAGATGCGGCGCGGTCCGTCGTGGGTAAGTTCTAACGTATTTCACATTATGCTTGTCATATGCTTGTTTGAAATTTATTAGGATGGTTAGAACCATTCATAAACTAAGTCATATAAACTCTTCAACCAAATGAGAGCTTGGAACTTAAATAGCCACGCACCAGTATAAAGTGTAATGTACTGATCCTCACTCTCCACGCAGGTACCCCGAACCACGAAGGAAGTGCCACTTAAAGCTCAAGGCGACGTAAACACTTTTGAAGCCTCGTCCGCGTGTTGAAGCTTGTTTCTGAATCCTTTTGAAGACTCCGCACTCAGTACAAAAGAAGAAAGATGATGACTCAACTTCCCTCGATAGCAGGTAGAAAGTGTAACTATTTTGCTTGTAAAAAGGGATGTAATGTATGGAACGACTATCTCATCAACATTTGTTTTGTAAGTTGAGTCATGTTGTAGCCCGCACGGCAATGATTGTAATGGAGTCAATGTAAATGAAATTTTAATATCAATGAGAAGTTTCCTTCTATTTCAAATGTGTTAATCAATTTTCTCTGCGTACTCTAACTTGATGTTGTGTTTCGGATGACCTTATGACTATGCCTTGTGCGATCACAACTTAGGTTCGCATGACATCACGTCCGGGGGACGACTATCGATTATACGAAATCGGGGCATGACATAATGGTATCAGAGCACGGTTTTACATCCTTTGGCCTCACGTCTAGAGTTTCAAATCTTTGACCTCGTATTGATGAGATAAGTTGTTCCATACAATGAGTCCGTAATAATTTAAGACTGATGCATTTGCCTTCGTATTACAGAAGTGCCGGAACCCACGGCCGAGCAAGAGCAGAGCGCTTCTAGTGGCTCTAGTAGTTCGCGGGCCGGAGCTTCTAATAATACCATCGAAAGGATGCTGTACATGATGGAGCAGCAGAAACAGTCTGAGAACCGACATCAACAGACAGAGGCACGACAGGCCCAGTTCGAAGCTCGCTTTGACGCACAAGCTAAGCTGTGACAAAAGAAACTAGATACTCTGCAGCAGATCGTACAGACAATTACGGCCAAAAAAAATTTTGTGACTGCGCCTACTGTCACCGTGCCGACGGTCCAATCCATTGAAGTCGACACGGAGGAGCCCGAACGTCAACCGGCGGCACTGAAAAAGTACAACTTTAAAGTGTCAGAATTCAAGAAAGCGTGTCGTACTTCCTTCAACGGCACTGAAGGCCCTTATATGGCAATCGATTGGTTGGAAGAGCAAGAAGATCACTTCGAGCTCCTCGGCATTAAAGAATAAAAGCAAGTCGTCTGCGCACAACTTCAACTACGGTTGAACGTGCACGACTGGTGGGCCGTGCACAAGCGAGTGATCCGACGCGGCAACAACACAGCACCGATCTCTTGGGCCACGTTCCACAAAGCTTTTGAAGTCGAGTAACTTCCTTCAGCCGTTCGTTAAGCGAAAGAAAATGAGTTCATGCAGTTGAGGCAAGGAAACCGGACAGTAGAACAGTATGCCGCAGAATTCAACAAGTTATCTAAATTTGCTGGTGCGTTTCTTCCTACAGAGGAGTGCCGTGTGCAACGGTTCGAAGTGGGTCTGCGACGCACTATTGGTGCGCATGTAGGGGTCCCGAAGTACAAGACCACGGGCGAGGCTCTGAATCACGCTCTCCGCCTTGAGAGCGAATACCCTTCCGTTGCTATCGACGTTGTGCGCCACTCCAATCACAAACGTCCTAGCTATACGAGAAGCAACAACTACGCGCCAAAGCGTCCACACACTAGCAGCTATAAAAGCCGAAACTCGTTACCGCGATGCAGAAATTACGGCAAGCTTGGGCACACCGACGACCACTGCTTTGCCAAGACAGAGTGCTTCGCTTGCGGACAGAAGGGTCACTTTGCTCGAAACTGCCCAAATCCTTGACTAAATTGCAATGTCCCGCCACAACAAAACCATCAAGAGAATCGAAGACGGGCGCCCCGACCTACTCAGCCCACTCAACCCAGCAACCAAGACTGACGTCCTAATGCTCAAGGGCGCGTCTTCGCCCTAACTCGAGACGAGGCGTTCGCTTCTGACATGCTGTGATAGGTATATTGAATTTCAATAATGTACCTACTCGTGTTTTATTTGATTCAGGTGCTTTGCATACTTTCATATCGGAGGACTTCGTCGTCGAGCACAAATTTCCTATAATGTCGTTAGACCTCGATCTTAGCATAAGTATGTCTTCGGGCGTGCCACTACTCAGAAATTTAGCCCGCTGGGGAGGAACCACATGTATTAGGGGTCAAAAGGTCGGTCTTGATGCGATAGTTCTAGATATGAAGGACTTCGACATCATACTGGATATGGATTGGCTCGGTCCTTGCAACGCTACCATCGACTGCACAGGAAATAAGGTCACCTTTCGCATACCTGGAGTGCCTGAATTCTGCTATTCTTGTGGTGAAGCATCACCGACCTACATGGTGATCTCGGCAATTTTGGCACGAAAGCTGCTGCATTCCAGATACGAAGGCTATTTGACGTCCGTTCGTGACATGAGACAGGATGGTGCAAATGTGGGTCAGACCGACGTTGTGGCAGAATTTCCAAGCGTGTTCCCGGACGAGATACCCGGTATGCCGCCCGATCGAGAAATAGAGTTCACTATCGACACACTCCCTGACACCCGGCCGATCTCGAAGGCTCCGTACAGAATAGCCCCGATAGAATTGAAAGAACTGAAGGCAAAACTACAGGAATTACTTGACAAATGGTTTATCTGTCCGAGTGTCTCGCCATAGGGTAAGCCCGTGCTATTTGTAAAAAAGAAGGATGGATCGATGCGGCTCTGCATCGACTATCGAGAATTGAATAAGGCCACCATCCGAAACAAATACCCCTTGCCCCGCATCGACGACTTGTTTGACCAGCTCCAAGGTGCAACGGTGACTACTAAAATCTGCTCAATTGGCGACGTATATTTAGCGACGTTAGATTAACGTCGCTAAATTGTGTACATTAGCGACATTTTATATAAACGTCGCTCATAGTCGCTACTAGCGACGACCTAAGTGACGTAACAATGACGTACATTAAGCACATGACCCAGTCGTCGCGAACCGTCGCGGGTACGTCGCTAGTAGCGACGCATTTAGCGACGGTAGTTTAAGCGTCGCTAAATTCTAATTATATCCCCGCCCCAATGTTTCATTTCCCCCCATTTTTCTCTCTCTCTCCTCTCCGGTGCTCTCACTCTCTCCGGCGGCGACTCTCACTCTCTGGTACATGACTCTCCCCCTCCCTCTCCCTTTCTCTTTCTCTCCGTCTGTTTTGGTTATTGGTGGTTTGGGGGGGTACGGATGGCTCGGAGGGAGGTGCAAGGGGGGATGCGGGTGGTTGGGGGTGAGTGGGGGAGGCTGGGGGATGGGGCAGGGGGGACGAGGGCTGCTGGGGGAGGGTAGCTAGGGTTAGGGTTCGGGTTAGGGTTCATTTCCCATTCGACGCTCTCACTCTCTTCGGCGCTCTCACTCTCTCCGGCGACTCTCCTCCTCCCCTCCGGCGCTCTCACTCTCTCTCATCCCCCCTTCCGGCTCTCTCCCTCTCTCCAGTGCTGTCACTCTCTCGGGCGACTCTCCTCCCTCTCCGGTACATGGTACTCTTCCCCTCCCTCTCTCTCACTCTCTCCGGCGCTCTCACTCTCTCCAGCATAGGGGGACGAGGGAGGCTGGGGGGGAGCTAGGAGTAGGGTTTGGGTTAGTGCTAGGGGTGGTGTAGGGGGGTGGCTTGGTCAGGGGCACCGATAGTGCCGAAAAATCTGATAATTTAGTAATAATTATTTGTTTTTCGACACCAAAAAATGTGATACTACGATTCGAACGCACCGATAGTGCCGATATTTGTAACAAGTAGTTTTGTTGGTTGGTTAATTGGTAACATGGTGATCGAGACATATAGTCCCTGCAGCCATTCGACTGGCGAGGCAAAACTATGGTACGACATGGTGATCAAGACATAGTCCCTGCAGCCATTCGACTGGCGAGGCAGAAACTATGTAGCCGTAGATAAAGTTTACTGTCCTGCGACCCTCATCCCTCAGCAATGATGATACGACAACCTATCACTATATCTTATATAGTAGTAGATGACGTTTTAGTATTACATTAAGTTTACTGTCCGATATATACCAATACTGTAAGTATCATACCATTCCTATGTGTATCGGTATCGCAATCATAATACCGATACTCAAGTATCGCATTGATACTTAAGTATCACATCTGATAGTTCTCTCATTTATTTGTCAATGTATTTTAGTTCTAGTTAGTTTTTTGTGATTCTCTGATAGTTCTCTCATTCATTTTCAACTGCTCTCCCCTGTGAATATTTATTTTACCAGATGGCACCCATGACCCGAGGAGCGGTACATCGTTTGAGGAAAACAGTGAATGCTGAGGTGGTTCCTCCTACTATTAAGGAGGAAGTGGCACCGGTAGCTAGTGAGACCGGGAGTTCTATTCATCCAGCACCGGTAGCTAGTAAGACCTAAAGTTCTATTGATGCAGCACTTGTAAGGGACTACATCCATCCAAACGTCGTCGATCCCACTTTTTCGAGGTGGTTGCGTGATCGTATCACTGAGCATTTGCGTGAGCTGCGTGGTTCTCATTAGCTATTAGTACTTATTTGTATTGTGGGTTGTTCTTGTATTAGACTATTTGTATTGGACTACATATATGAATTAGTATTGTGTCAATCTCTGGATTGTATTGGACTACGATATAGTGATCAGGACATAGTCCCTGCAGCCATTCGATCGGCGAGGCAGAAACTATGTAGCCGTAGATAAAGTTGACTGTCCTTCGACCCTTATCCCTCGGCAATGATGATACGACAACCTATCACTATATCTTATATATTAGTAGATGATGTTTTAGTATTACATTATGTGAGTTCATCTTGATTCTGTTACATTCTTCAAATACTACATACTAGATTCGATAAAAATGTATACTACACCATATGTACAGAACATAGATGATTCACACTAATGTATGCTATAATGTGTTGTGTTCTGAGTCATCCGTTCTCACACTTAAAATACATATGAATTAGAACTGTGTGTCAAACTTTGTTTTTGTATTTTCGGCGAAGCCAGGAATTAGATTCTGTATTTTATATTTTGGATTCTGTATTTTGGCTCCAGCTCTAGCTCCATTTGCATAAATCTACGGTACGACATGGTGATCAGGACATAGTCTCTGCAGCCATTCGACTGGCGAGGCAGAAACTATATAGCCGTAGATAAAGTTGACTGTCCTTCGACCCTCATCCCTCGGCAATGATGATACGACAACCTATCGTTATATCTTATATAGTAGTAGATGACGTTTTAGTATTACATTATGTGAGTTCATCTTGATTCTGTTACATTCTTCAGATACTACATACTAGATTCGATAAGAACGTATACTACACCATATGTATAGAACATAGATGATTTACACTAATGTATGTTAGAATGAATTTTGGTTGTGTTCTGAGCCATCCGTTCTCACACTTAAAACACATATGAATTAGAACTGTGTGTCAATCTTTGTTTTTGTATTTTTGGCGAACCCAGGGATTAGATTCTGTATTTTGTATTTTTACTTTGTAAGTATTTGGGGATATTCAGTTTTTTCGTTGAGGATACTGAGTTTGTACGTATTTGCGGATATTGATTTGGTTGTGTTGAGGATATTATATATTGACATTGTTCGTTGCGGATAGTATTTTTTATATTTTTTGTATATTCTGGAATGCATTGTAAGTGCCGGTGTTGAGTGTTCCACCGAGGGGGTCGACGAACCCAGGGACTGGATTCTGTATTTTGGCTCAGGCTCTAGCTCCAGCATCATTTGCTTTCTGAAACCTATTTTTTTTAGCGACATTTTTAGCGACGTTAGTATTCGTCGCTACATATTAGGAACGCCAGGAAATGTTGCTAAAAGCGTCGCTAAATTCTGACATTACGTGGCACCAAATCTGATGTCAGCTCGTCGTCGCCAAAACGTCGCAAATCTGTCGCTAAACGGCGACCACGCTATAACGTCGCCTTTTACGTCGCTGATTAGTGTCAAATAACAAACGTCGTAAATAACGCCGCTAATTAGCGATGTCATTGACGTCGCGAAATAGCGTTGCCCTAGCGATATTTTGCGACGTTTTCTCGTTTAGCGACATATTTTTTCCGTCGTTCCTGAAACATCGCCATAAATGTCGCTAAATTAATTTTGCGACATTTTTGCTGAGATTAGCGACGTATTTAGATGTCGCTAATCTAACAAATTTTTGTAGTGGGTGTTTTCAAATATTGATCTACGATCGGGTTATCACCAACACAAAGTCAAAATAGATGACGTACCAAAGTCTGACTTCTGTACTCGCTATGGCCACTATGAGTTCTTGGTAATACCGTTCGGTCTAACAAATGCCCCTGTCGTCTTCATGGATCTGATGAATTGTGTGTTTCGTCCGTTCGTTGACAAATTTGGCGTAGTCTTCATCGACGACATCCTCGTCTACTCGAAGGATCGAGCGTAACATACAGAACAACTGCGGACGGTACTCCAAATCCTTCGAGAGAATCAGTTATATGCAAAAAGGAGCAAGTGCGAGTTCTGGCTGAACATCGTCTCATTTCCTGGACACATCATCTCCGCTGCGGGCATCTCAGTCGATCCAAAGAAAGTTGAGACAGTTGCTGATTGAAAATGGCCCGCATCAGTTAGCAAAATTCGAAGCTTTCTCGGCTTGGCAGGATACTACTGACGCTTCGTGAAGGACTTCGTGAAGATCTCATCGCCGTTGACTCGCCTTACCCAAAAAGGAGTCGCATTCCAGTGGTCAGACGACTGTGAAGCTTCCTTCCATGAGCTCAAACAACGGCTCGTTTCACCCCCGATACTTGCTCTTCCTGAAGGGACTGAGGGATTTCAAATCTTCAGCGATGCTTCTGGCCAGGGCTTGGGATGTGTGCTCTTGTAGCGGGATAAGGTGATATCTTTTGCTTTCCGGCAGTTGAAGCCGCACGAGAAGAACTTTCCCACGCACGACCTAGAAATAGCGGCAATTGTGTTCGCATTGAAGCTGTGGCGTCACTATCTCTATGGTATAGAGGGCAGGTTTTACACGGACCACAAAAGCCTCAAGTATCTCTTCACCCAGAAAGAACTGAATTTGCGACAGAGGCGATGGCTCGAACTGATCAAAGACTATGACTTATCAATCGACTACACGCCGGGTAAGGGAAATTTTGTAGCGGACGCGCTGAGCTGGAAGTACTTAGCTTCGTTATGCATCAATGATCGACTGCTGCGTGACTTGGAAGGAATGTGCATTGAACTCTGAGTTCATTTCAGAGACGTGAAACTGTCACAACTGCGGCTGGAACCGAGCCAAATGGAGAGAATCAAGTCTGCTCAGAAGGACGACCCATACCTGAAAAAGATGTAGAAGCTGATATCGACAGAAAAAGCGTCCGACTTTGCAGAAGACGAGTCGAGAGTGTTGCAAGTGAAGGGTCGGCTATGTGTTCCGGATGATACAGAACTTAGAAAGGAGATAACGTCGGAGGCGCATTATGTAAAATATTCTTTGCATCCTGGTAGCACCAAGATGTATAAGGACCTCCGCATTATTTTTTGGTGGTACGGTATGAAGAGGGACGTGGTGCTCTTTGTGTCAAAGTGTATGGCCTGTCAGCAAGTCAAAGCCGAGCACCAGCGACCGGGCGGGGAGATGCAGAACCTTACCATTCTATAGTAAAAATAGGATCATGTCACAATGGACTTCGTTGTTGGCTTGCCGAGGACGCCACAGGAAAACGACGCCATCTGGGTCATCGTCGATCGACTAACCAAGTCAGCGCACTTCATAGCCATTAAATTTACTTGGAGCGTCGACCGTCTTGCTCTGATATACATTGATGAAATAGTTCGGCTGCACGGGGTCCCTGTATCTATCGTCTCGGATCGGGATGGACGGTTCGTAGCACGCTTCTAGGGCAGCCTTCATTCAGCATTAGAGACCAAGTTGAAGTTTAGCTCAGCTTATTATCCTCAGACGGACGGCCAAACAGAGCGGGTGAACCAGATTCTCGAAGACATGTTATGACTCTGTGCGATCGACTTGAAGTCTAGTTTGGACGTTCATCTACAGTTGGCCGAGTTTGCATACAACAATAGCTATCAGTCCAGCATCCAAATGGGACCGTATGAAGCTTTGTACGGCCGAAAGTGCAGATCGCCCATTTGCTGGGATGAAGTCGAGGAACGACAGATACTTGGTCCGGAGCTGGTGGAGCAAACTGTGCAGAAGGTCAAGTTAATACAGGAGAGATTGAAGATAGCACAAAGTCGACAAAAGAGCTATGCCGACACGCACCGACGTCCCCTTGAGTTCTCGGAAGGCGACCATGTATTCTTGAAAGTAATACCCATGCGTGGAGTTTCCAGGTTCGATACGAAAGGGAAGTTGAGCCCAAGATTTGTTGGCCCGTTCGAAATATTGAAGCGAGTCGCCACGATAGCTTACCAAATCGCCTTGCCACCTGCATTGTCAGAGGTACACGATGTCTTTCATGTCTCATAATTGTGGAAGTACGTTCATGATCCAAGCCATATAGTAGATTTGGGTCAGCTAGATCTGAAGGCGGACATGATCTGCAACCGTGTTATTCCTCTCGTCCGCGTCCTCTGGAGAAACCATTCGGTCGAGGAGTCGCCGTGGTAGCTTGAGTCAGAAATGAAGAAAAAATTTTCTTCATTGTTCTCGTAGAGGTAGTTTCTATTCTTAAGTTTCAAGGACGAAACTTTTTCTTAGTTGGTTATGGTGTAGTGCCACGTCCCTACATCGTGCACCGTTCTCCGTCCATAGGTTACGCGAGAAAGGAACACTGTCGCTATCGATTCGGTCGGGACCGATAGGTCGGGATCGATCAAACGGGAACAATTGAATTAAGATCCATTCCCCATTATGGAATGGCTTCTTCGGAACCAAGTCCCATATTCAGTGGGTTGTGCCTCAAGGATTGACTCTGTGGCTAAGTCGGGAGAGACCTCTCGTTGCTCTATTTTTTACGTCGCTTGCGTTGGTTTTGGCCTTGGTTTTCTGAATACGTTTTCGTAAATATTTTTGATGGTTTTCATGGCTTGCATTTCGAACTCGTATTTCTTATCGAACTTCTTGAATAATGCAGTATTCGAATCGGTTGCTTGTGCAATTTTAGGTAATCGCGTAGGTGACGTCTAGTGCGACCAACAAGTTCGCTTGCCAGAAGTAATCTCAAGGTGAGTGGCTAACCCTTCTCTTCTCGACCCCCTTCTTAGGTAAATCGATAATGTTGTTGCGAATGAAAGAATAAATTTAAGGGCCCGGACACGATAAAATGATCAAGTTTTCAAAGAGAACGTAGGCTATACCTTAATAACTAAAATTGGTCTTTGTACGGTCATGGACAACTTGTCGACAAGGTAGAATTTTCTCCGTACAGCAACCCGGGGCTACGGGACCGTTGCGGCTAAAAAAGGAATTTTCTCCGCACAGCAACCTGGGGCCACGGGACCAATTACACGAAATATTACACTTGATATGAAAATGATAACACTTGACAGGGAAGAACATGGTAAGTATCATAAGACACGGTACGGTCCGCCGTGGGTAAGTTCTAACGTATTTCATATTATGCTTGTCATATGCTTGTTTGACATTCATTAGGATGGTTAGAAACATTCATAAACTAAGTCATATAAACTCTTCAACCAAATGAGAGCTTGGAACTTAAACAGCCATGCACCAGTACAAAGTGTAATGTATTGATCCTCACTCTCCACGCAGGTACCCCGAACCACGAAGGGCGTGCCACTTAAAGCTCAAGGCGACGTAAACACTTTTGAAGCCTCGTCCGCGTGTTGAAGCTTGTTTTTGAATCCTTTTGAAGACTTCGCACTCAGTACAAAAGAAGAAAGATGACGACTAGACTTCCATCTATAGCAGATGGAAAGTGTAACTATTTTGCTTGTAAAAAGGGATGTAATGTATGGAACGACTATCTCATCAGCGTTCATTTTGTAAGTTGAGTCATGTTGTAGCCCGTGCGGCAATGATTGTAATGGAGTCAATGTAAATGAAATTTTAATATCAATGAGAAGTTTACTTCTATTTCAAATGTGCCAATCAATTTTCTTTGCGTACCCTAATTTAATGTTATGTTTCGGATGACCTTATGACTATGCCTTGTGCGATCGCAACTTAGGTTCGTACGGCATCATGTCCGGGGAACAACTATCAATTCTACGAAATCAGGACGTGACAGGGTGCAGGGAATGGATTGCTCGCGGTGAAGCTTTGCTTGATCGCGTAGAGGCTTGGAATGCCGAAGCATATTGAAGCGTGCGATCGCATTGACACTCGGACTTGCAACAGGATTGATGCGGCCGAGATATAGAAGGCATGATGTATGGAACGGTGAAATCCTTTGTGGGCAAGAGAGAACCTGAGTGTTGTAGCCAATCTGGCATACATTGTTGGGCTATCAAAAGCCTTTGTAATCTTAGTTCGAATATCAATAAAGAGAATTGTTTCATATACTCTGTTTTCCTTTCGTTGTTAATATCAATTCAAAGATAACCATTTGAGAACTTGTCATCTTGCCTTGCACGAGCGCAACTCCAGGCTCGTGCGGCATTACGTCCCCTGTGAGGACGATGATTCGGGTGATTCCGGGTCGGGGCGTGACAGATTGATATCAGAGCTCTAGGCTCAATTTTCTCTGGACGCTCGCTTCATTACAATTCTAAAAGTTGCCCACCACCAATCGAATCACTCTTGACTCTACTTGATGTCGCACTGGAGTTTCATACAATAAGTCTAATATAAATCGTATAATTTTTCCGCATGTGTTTTGGAAATTACATAATGTTTGCTAAAAAAGTTGCGAAGGATTTATTGTATTAAGTACAACGAGTCGTGAAATATTAGTTGCTGTAAGTGCAACAAATTGTGAAATACAATTTGAGATGTTATTGCAATGTAACATGTTGAATAAGAAATAAAATTATGCACGAAATGTAATGGGTTGTGAGTATTGGTTGCACCAATACGAAAACTTAAATAATGCGTTGCAATGAGAGTGATAAGTCAATATCAAATATGTTGAACGAATTTGAGCATTGACTTTAAAAGTCAAAAATAAATCGTTGCACGATTTACAACGCGTGTCGAAAGTAAACTGTTGTACGTGGTGCAACACATATCAAAGTAATCATTGCACGGAGTGCAAAGGAGATTCGAAATAAATCGTTGCATGAGATGCAACAGAAGTAACTGAAATCATAAATCGATAGAATGAATCGTTCGTTTGCACACCGGACTTGTGTTGGCAAATAAAAACATTGGCCGAGTTGTATCGGATTTGATTTAATCAAAGTTACGGTTGTGATCAAGCACGATCACTGCGGAAATCGTAAGTCGGAAGAGATTGTTGGTTATAGTGAGTTCAATACGAGGAAAATGACTTAATTTTCGAGTGGTATATGCCATACCACGTATGGATGAATGACTCGATTCCGAATGGTATATGGTAAACCACTTGTACGATGAATTGCATCGACGCGTTGTGAGAATTGCGGAATGTTTGTCTGCAACGGACGGGAGAGTACCGAGACTCGATTGGAAATTTGTATGACGGTACGTTGATGCAAGTGTTCTTCAAAAATCGGTTGGGACGATAAGGCGAGACTCGAATCAATGAATGATACGTCGGACAAAAAAAATTATAAGTCGATCGGACAACCGAGACTAGCGGAACGATTATGTCTTGAAGCAATAATCAGATCGACGGGAAAGGAAAACTCGAACTTACAAATGAGCCGCATGACTTGCGATCTCGATAGAAATATTAGGTGTGGCAAATCGAATCGCACGACTTGCGATCTCAATAGAAATATTGGACGAGGCGAATCGAATCGTACGACTTGCGATCTTGATAGAAATGTTGGACGAGACAAATTATAATCGAATCGTACGATGTACGACTTCGATGAAGAGTTGGTTGATGCGGGTAAATAGTGCCTAAGAGATAGTTGGTTACGTTACGGTGAAACTCATTTGAGTACGACTGAAACACGTAAAACCTTAGAGGGCATGATCGTATAACTCGAGGGTTCGATGTTGGATAATCGGTAACTCGGTTACGCGATTAAAGCACAACATAATGCAACGAATCGAGAAACGATTCGAGACGTATGGCAATATTTGTGGAGAACTTGGAAGTATGCAATGCAAGTTGTCGACGTGGAAATAGAATCAAAGTTGACCCCTATGCTATCGAAATTGATACGGCGTATCAAGATCGATACATAAGGAAACGTAAGCACGATGTGAGAATACAAAATAGAGTGTGTCTCGTGCTATCAAAATTTTGTAAATAACAATACGACGCGTTAAAATTAAACAGTGCAGAGAGTTGAAGACATAACATAGGAAGAATTTTAGCTTTTCATTCATAAACTTGCAAAGTATGTGCAAGGTCATTTTTACATTACATATGTCATTGCGGCTACATCTTAAAACACAAAAGAAAACTCTCGACCAGCTTGCCGTAAAATGATCTTCGGCGTTCCATACATTCATGCCCCTTTATATATTTGAACAAAAGCCTTCGATCTGAATTAGGCTTCAAAATACTTCAAAATAGGAGAGCTTCGTGCTGCCTCCCGTTCTTCAGCTCCAATCTAGTCTCGAGCTCCTGCAGCGTATTCGTTACCTGGGGAGTTGGGGGTTAGCATACTTGCTAGTGGATGGGACGAACCCACTCGTCTAAACCGACACTGCTTATTAAGGATTCTGGCATACGAAGTAATCTTTCTATTTAGAACTATATGAATTTCAGTTCATATCGAAGGCACATTTTAAACGATAACAACATAATGAAAATTTAACCATTCTTATCACGGTCGTGCTCCTTTCCTGCACAAAATATACATAATACTTACCACCTGTACAAAATAATAGGTGAGCATGTAATCTATCCTATATGCGGTCATTGGTGATATCGACACCATGAAGGACGATTACGTAGCATTGCGACGCGCCCTCCAGTCCAGGTTGCGAGCCTAACTGGAGGTCTCGCAATGCCTCACACTGAAGCACGATTTCTATAATTTTCTCCTAGGCCGATTCGGTCCCAGGGCCCCGGGTACCATCTCGAGGAAAGCTCACCTTGTGCACAAGTCATCTATGACATGCGAATGTATGAACAGTTTTATATGAGTGAAGTAAATTGCATAGCGTAACCATTATCAAACCGCATAATCATTCCTACTCGTGCAATGGTCCTTTTTTCCGAAATTGTACGTTCTGATTTAGCATCCCGTAGGCACCAAATTCTCTGAGGCATGATATACCGCAACCAATGTTTCTTCTTTTGTGTTTTGCCGAGCATGAAATAAATTCTATCTCTTTCCTAGGACTTTATCTTTTCTCTACTTAGAGTGAACTTATAGATTCAGAGTTAACTTCTTTAGGTTGCTATATTATCCCGTGCTCTTGATCTTAGTGGCAAGCATACACCCCGTTAGCATCATCGATTTAAACGTTGAACTTTAAGAATTTAGTTGGCAGGAAGGAGTAGAAAAGAAGGGGCCGAAGAACCACCCACCTAAGGAGATTGCACCGAGAGTAGGAGAACGCTTTGCGACGGTCAAGCGTCAGTTACACGAACTCCTGCAATGGCACGAGCATCGAATTAAAACCCTTCCTTCAATCTCTCCTTCGAAATTTCTAAAAACGCATTCAGAAATCGACGCGAAAGCACACTATCAAACCCACGCAACAATTCGTTCAGAAAGCCAAAAAAAACCAATAAAACCAACGGCAGACGGGTTGCGTCGCTCTCTTTAGAATTCATTCGCCAAGATGTCGCCTACCGCATCTAGGACTTATTCCAACAATAGCCGATCCATTAGATGGAACGGTACTCATATCACTCGTCCAAATCGATTTTATTGATGCCATAGTTTTTGTATACCAGACTCATCGTCGAGTCAGACTAGCCATCTATGTTCCTGACCATGTCTGACTTGCCACGAGCCTATTACATAGTGTTTTACCCCAACGGGAGCGGGACACTACATAATATACCACTAAAAAAAGTTTCGTCCCAAAACTTAAGAACAAGGGTCTGACCTTCGTCGGCGAAAAGTGAAGGGTACTTTTTCTTCATATCTGCCTCTAGTTCCCACGTCGACTCCTCAACAGAATGGTTGCGCCAGAGTACGCGAACCAAGGACATCGATCGGCTTCGTAGGATCTTTTCTTTACGGTCCAAGATTTGCACGGGCTCCTCCAAGTATGATAGATCGGCGCACAGCTCCAACTGATCGAAACTAACCACATGACTTGGGTCATGCACGTACTTCCAAAGTTGGGAGACATGGAAGACGTCGTGTACTTCAGCCAGGATAGGAGGTAACGTGATCCGGTAAGCAACTGTCGCCACTCTTTCGAGAATCTCGAAGGGCCCTACGAATCTCGGACTCAGTTTGCCCTTTACCCCGAATCGCATGACGCCCCGCATCGGCGTCACCTTCAGAAACACATGGTCCCCAATCAAGAACTCTAACGGTCGTCGGCGAGTATCTGCATAACTCTTTTGTCGACTCTGAGCAATACGGGGCCTATCTCGAATCATGCAGACCTTCTCGACGGCTTGTTCGACTAGTTCTGGCCCGAGCATCTGTCGCTCCCTGTCTTCATCCCAGCAAATCGGAGATCGACACTTCCTCCCGTAAAGCACCTCGTGGGGAGCCATCTGGATGCTCGGTTGATAACTGTTGTTGTATGCGAACTCCGTGAGCAGCAAGTGCGTGTCCCAACTAGTCTTCAAATCTATCGCACACAGACGTAACATATCCTCCAGGATCTGATTCACTCTTTCTGTCTGGCCATCGGTTTGCGGATGGTATGCGGAGCTAAGGTTCAACTTAGTGCCCAGCGTCGCCTGTAGACTCGTCCAAAAACGTGATAAGAATCGCCCATCTCTGTCCAAAATAATTGTGGCAGGTACCCCGTGCAGTCTGACGATCTCATTGATATAAATCTTAGCTAACCGATCGATGCTCCATGATTCTTTAATAGCGATGAAATGAGCGGATTTGGTCAAACGATCGACAATGACCCAAATCGCATCATTTTCCCGCGACGTCTTCGGAAGGCCCATGATAAAATCCATAGAGATGTCATTCCACTTCCATACTGGAATGTCGAGGTTATGTAGCTCCCCGCCTGGTCTTTGATGCTCGACCTTCACCCGTTGACAGGCCATGCACTGTGACACAAATGTTGCCACATCTTTCTTCATGCCGTGCCACCAAAAGGTCGTGCGCAAGTCCTTATACATTTTGGTACTCCCGGGGTGCAACGAGTACTTCGCATAATGGGCCTCCGTCAAAATCTTCTTTCTAAGTTCGGCATGATCCGGTACGCATATCCTTCCTTTCATCCGCGTCATTCCGCCCTCGTTTGCCACAAAGTCGGTCGCCCTTTTCGTCGAAATCGGCTCGCGCATCTTCTTCAGGAATGGTTCGTCCTCTTGTGCGATCTTTATCTTGTTGTGCAAGCTCGACTCAAGGTGCAATTGGGCCAATCGTGCTCCACGGTAACGAATTCGGAGTTCGATACCCATCTCTGCCAAGTCTCGCTGTATGTTACGGTTGATAGACAAGCACCCTGCAAATATTCTACTCAAAGCGTCTGCCACGACGTTTCCCTTACCTGGCGTGTACTCGATAGTCAGATCGTAGTCTTTGATGAGTTCAAGCTAACGCCGCTACCGTAAGTTCAGGTCCCGTTGGGTAAAGATATATTTGAGGCTTTTGTGATCCGTATAGATGCTGCAAGCCACACCATAGAGATAGAGCCACTATAGCTTCAATGCGAACACAATCGCCGCTAACTCAAGATCATGCGTAGGGTAATTCTCCTCGTGTTGCTTCAATTGTCTCGAAGTAAACGAAATCACCTTATCCCTTTGCATAAGCACGCATCCCAAACCAGTTTGCGATGCATCGCTAAATATTTGAAACCCTTTTGGTCCGTCCGGAAGTGCAAGGATCGGCGCTGAGATGAGCCGTTTCTTCAATTCTTGAAAGCTAGATTCACATGCGTTGTTCCACTCGAATGTGACTCCCTTCTGAGTGAGGCGAGTCAGAGGGGACGCAATTTTGGCAAAATCTTTCACAAATCAACGGTTGTAGCCTGCCAAGTCGAGGAAACTTTGGATGTCGCCTACTGAGGTAGGCCGCTTCCATTCGACTATCGCTTCAATCTTCTTTGGGTCCACCATGACGCCTTCAGCTGAGACAACGTGTCCAAGAAACATCACGCTGCTCATCCTGAACTCGTATTAGCTTAACTTGGCATAAAGTTAGTGTTCACGCAGAGTCTGTAGCACCGTCTTCAAGTGTTCCACGTGTTCGTCCTTGCTTTTTGAATATATGAGGATGTCATCGATGAATGCGACGACAAATTTGTCTATGAACGGTCGGAACACCCGATCTGCTCGGCATTCCTACAAAATTGAGCAAACCCGTTAGTATTCTCAAAATATCTACGGGCTTATATCTATGGAACGATTATTTCAGGCCGCATATGTCGAAAAGCATAGTTTTTAAAAAATTGCAACGACATCTAAAAGAAAGTATTTTGAAAGGTCCAAGCAGTGAACCGTGCTCTGATACCAACTTGTCACGCCCTGACTCGCCGAATCGGTCGTCCTCGCCTTGACTTGAGCTAAATCGATCCTACGAGCCGGGACGTCATGTCGTACAAGTCCTTATTGGACTTGCACAAGGTAAGGATGTGCACTTGGGATTTACTTTGATACGACGCGTTGAAATTAAACAGTGCAGAGAGTTGAAGACATAGCATAGGAAGAAATTTAGCTTTTCATTCATAAACTTGCAAAGTTTGTGCAAGGTTATTTTTACATTACATATGCCGTTGCGGCTACATCTTGAAACACAAAAGAAAAATCTCGACCAGCTTGCCGTAAAATAATCTTCGACGTTCCATACATTCATGCCCCTTTATACATTTGAACAAAAGCCTTCGGTTTGAATTGGGCTTCAAAATACTTCAAAATAGGAGAGCTTCGTGCCGCCTTCCGTTCTTCAGCTCCAATCTAGTCTCGAGCTCCCGCAGCGCGCTCGTTACCTGGGGAGTTGGGGGTTAGCACACTTGCTAGTGGATGGGACGAGCCCACTCGTCTAAACCGACACTGCTTATTAAGGATTCTGGCATACGAAGTGATCTTTCTATTTAGAACTATATAAATTTCAGTTCATATCGAAGGCACATTTTAAACGATAACAACATAATCAAATTTTAACCATTCTTACCACAGCCGTGCTCCTTTCCTGCACAAAATATATATAATACTTACCACCTGCACAAAACAATAGGTGAGCGTACAATCTATCCTATATGCGGTCATTGGTGATATCGACACCATAAAGGACGATTACGTAGCATTGCGACGCGCCCTCCAGTACAGGTTGCGAGCCTAACTGGAGGTCTCGCAATACCTCGCGCCGAAGCACGATTTCCATAATTTTTTCCTAGCACTACAACAAAAAACTCTTTTAATGACGGCTAAAAAGCGTCATTAATGACGAACCATGACGCTTTTTTTTCCACAGAAACCGTTATGAAAACGGGTGTTATAAATATTTTTTAAAAGCGTCATAAAATAACCGTCATGAATAGTTTCTATAAAAGCGTTATGAATAGTTAATATATAGTGCACAATTCAGAATAATTTTAAAACATCATGAATAGATAATATGTATAGGCTCAATGCAGCACATTTATAACACTCATATTACTGAACTCTTCACATTTATAACACTCAATACTGCACATTATATATTACTTTCCAAAAACTTCTCAATTCAATTTTAAAACAACAACTTTGAACTATATTCACAAGAAAACATCGAAATGTTATATCACCATTTTCATTACATTATCTCAAAATAGGGTATCCAAATACATATATTTACAACTACTGCTTAAATGAATCCTCAAAACGAGTAACTACTTTGGCTTCAACTTGAGCACATCAAAACTGTCAACATCACGTGTAGCAAATCCCACCATTGCAATAATATTTGCATCTTCATGTGCACCTGAGAAAGAAAATTAATACTAGTTAGCTACAATTCCACCATTCATCTATAACAAGTATTATCAACACATTAAGATAACACCAACTTGCAAATTTGAAAATAGAGAGGGCTCTATGAGCTAATCTTCAAAAACTTCAACGACTAAGGCATTAAAAATAATATATCAATGGTTCATGCTTTAAACCTCATCTTCTTAAATTTTAGTTTAACTAAAGGTAGAATTAGAACTACTAATTTTTTTTTCTTAAGTTTGAACAATCAAATTTATTGGATACTTGACCACAAAAGAATTAATATTCACTACAGCTAAATTCTTTCCAGAAAAGATGTTAGCTTAGGAGAAAACTTACTAACTGTTCCAGCAGTCAAGCTACACATACTTAGAGGGAAGTAAAATACTTACCGGTAGAGCTATTTTCTTCAATGTACTCATTGCCAAATAGTAAAATGATTCATATTCAAGAAACTATTTGATACTATGACAGAAACTATTTACCAATCTGGAAGATGCCAAAATGCTTGCTAACACTTGTATCATATCAGAAAATGCTTTATCTATTGATACCACATAAAAGTCCCAATCTTTACCCAATTATAATATAATATGCAATTTCTTCTTTTACTCCGTAATGCAAATATATCTATGTCCAAAATGAGAGAATTAGAAGAAAAAAAATCTTAATTTTAATGCTTACCTCATGAACCCTTGGTCTATGGTGTTTGAGCTCCAGTAATGATTCCTTCCTTGTTTGTTGTAGATTTTGAAGTTACAGCTGTTAGAAACTTAGCTACTTTATGTACATTATTCAGTATGACTTTATCCTCCTTTGTGATGGAAGCAAGCAAAGTTGTGGTCCTCAAGGGAACCATGGCAAAAACTGGGGCTGTATTTCGAATTCCCAATATCGTAACTAGCTGTACCAACTGCTCTCTTGAAAGTGCATCAATTGCTTTGACAACCTGCATTACATATTGAAAGAGCACTTTGTATTAGTCTGCCACATAATATGCTACCATTAATATGTATAATGCTCAGTGTAAAAATGCATGGATATTGATTGTGACACCTAATTAGTATGACCCCAGGATGCACACAGGTATGTTATCATATCAGGAGTTTGAACTGTACTAGTCAAGTGTCCATTTTTAAGCACGTACTTGAGAGTTTAGACATCTCACTTGAGGGACTGATGTTACTAAGCTTGTCCATTCTTTATTAAAGGTTAACAAGAATACTTGAGGGACTGATGTGCATCTCACTTGTAACATTTGAGGATGCCTAACACAATTATCAAGTACCAATGTACCATCGAAGCTATCATGTAATGTAGATAACAATTTACCTCATTAAGCATCCTGTGAAGCTCATCCCTCGCCTCCACAACACGATCTCTGTCATTGCTGTAAACAACAAAAATGAGACCCTATGTGTTCTGGAAGTAGTGCCACCATAGAGGTCTGATCTGCAGTTTTCAATATAGTAAACCAACATTAGTTTATGGGAGAAACTACAGTTCTTGTATGCTTCGAATATACGGGATATAATTGCATTTGACTAATAAGAAGTGCGGTTTAAAATGATATGAAATATCATTATTTTTATTGAATAAATATAAAACAAAACAACTAGCATATGCTGCATATCTAAACAGAAATCAAATGGTCTAAATGTGTTGACTTATAATTTATTTGCATTCGGAGTTCATAGCATTTAAGTCTTCCAGAATAAGCAACTGGCATCATCTTCACCAATTTGCATAATCTAAGCAAAACAAACATTATCAGTACCTTGTCCTTCCCAAACAGTGAAGCTAATGTTCTTGTACTCCACGGTCTCAACATTGAATCCTGCATTAAGCCCAATGTAACTTAGTGTACATATTAGCAAGCAATGTTTAGATCAACAGTTATATGGAGCTGCCTAATTAAAATAGAAAATCCAAATCATCCAAAATTACTGCCTAATATGGAGGTACATATTAGCAAGCAATGTTTAGATCAACAATGAGCCGAACAGTACAATAGTGAGAATTAAATCCCTTCAAATTCTCCACACACACGCGCGCGCGCGCACAAGTAGAACACGAGAGTAGCAGCAGCGACCATAGATTCTTCCTTCGAACCAGGACCGACAGGTCCCTATGCGATGATGGTGAGTGATAGAAGCTTGGCCCTCACTTTCCGATTCAACCATCCAAATTATTCTGTGAAAAGTTGATCCATTATAAGCGTGGTCGACAAATATATTACTTTTGAGTAACTTTTGCTTTTGTTGCTTTTTGATGTTTCCTTTTATTTATTTACTGAGTGATTTGGTTGAACACAACGTGGTCCATTCAATTTCTTCGTAGACCATGCATTCTGATGTTTGTTCCAGTTTCTTCCAAACTTACACAAAGCAGCCTTTGTTAGCCGTTAACTAAAAAAGAAAAAAAAGATTCTACTTGAATTGTGCATCATGTAGGAAGAAAAGAAGCTTTGATCAAATATATAAAAGTCCAAAAATTAGGGTTAGGGTTTTGGAGTTGGGGGAAAGGAAGGAGAAGAAGAGGAGAGGAGGGTGTAAGGAAGAGGAACTGACCCATGAGGGCTTCGGATCCGAGGCCGACGTCGGAACCGATGAAGCGATGGAGGTTGCGGACCCACGACATCGACGACGCCGAAGGAAGGAGAGTGAGAGCGCGGAGAAGAGGACGAGCAGAACCCTAACGCTCCTCCTTCGCGTTCTTGTCGATCGAAGATTTTGGATCGTGAGGCCCTCCTCGAAGATTTTGGATCTAGGGTTAGGGTTTTGGAGTTGGGGGAGAGGAGGGAGAAGAAAGGAGGAGAAGGAGAAGACCAGAATGTTTTGGAGGAGAGGCGGGCTATAACAAAAATTTTGCTAACATATAAACTTCAAAAATATTACAAGTTTGCCACCGCTCTAAATTATTAATAACGCTTTATTTTATAAACGTTATAAAAAGCCCAGAATTAGCCTAAACCGTCATAGAAAAAAGGTATTTCGAACCTTGATGACGCTTCTTTATCAGCCTTCATGAAATTCACTTATCAAGCGTCATTAATAGGTCTTTTTGTTGTAGTGTAGGCCGATTCGGTCCCAGGGCCCCGGGTACCGTTTCGAGGAAAGCTCACCTTGTGCACAAGTCGTCCATGACCATGCAAATGTATGAACAGTTTAATATGAAAGAAGTAAATTGCATAGCGTAACCATTATGAAACCACATAATCATTCCTATTCGTGCAAGGGTCCTTTTCCCCGAAATTGTACGTTCTGATTTAGCATCCCGTAGGCACCAAATTCTCTTTCCTAGGACTTTATCTTATCTCTACTTAGAGTGAACTTATAGATTCAGAGTTAACTTCTTTAGGTTGCTATATTATCCCGAGCTCTTGATCTTAGTGGCAAGCATACACCCCGTTAGCATCATCGATTTGAACGTTGAACTTTAAGAATTTAGTTGGCAGGAAGGAGTAGAAAAGAAGGGGCCGAAGAACCACCCACCTAAGGACATTGTGCCGAGAGTAGAAGAACGCTTCGCGACTATCAAGCGTCAGTTACACGAACTCTTGCAATGGCACGAACATCGAATTAGAACCCTTCCTTCAATCCTTTCTTCGAAATTCCCAAAGACGCATTCAGAAATTGACGCGAAAGCACACTATCAAACCCATGCAACAATTCGTTCAGAAATCCAAGAAAACCAATAAAACTAACGGCAGATGGGTTACGTCGCTCTCTTTAGAGTTCATTCGCCAAGATGCCGCCTACCGCATCTAGGACTTATTCCAACAGTAGCCGATCCATTAGTTGGAACGGCACTCGCATCACTCGTCCAAATCAATTTTATTGATGTCATGGTTTTTGTATACCAGACTCGTTGCCGAGTCAGACTAGCCATCTATGTTTCCGACCATGTCTGACTTGCCACGAGCCTATTACATAGTGCTTCGTCCCAACGGGAGCGGGGCACTACATAATTTGAGCGGGGCACTACATAATAGGCTTGTGGCAAGTTAGATATGTAAAAATGACGCTTGCATATACTTTGCAAGTTTATGAAATAAAAGCTAAATTTCTTCCTATGCTATGTCTTCAACTCTCTGCGCTGTTTAATTTCAACGCGTCGTATCAAAGTAAATCCCAAGTACACATCCTTGCCTTGTGCAAGTCCAATAAAGACTTGCACGGCATCACGTTCCGGCTCGTGGGATCGATTTAGCTCAAGTCAAGGCGAGGACGACCGATTCGGCGAATTGGGGCGTAACACTTCATTCACATCATATCACTCAGACGCACTAGTTTCAGAGAGCCGCGGAAGGGGAAAAAGCAGGGGTCCAGGTGGTGGCAGAGATAAGAGCAGAGGGAAGTCCAAGGGTCGGTACAAGGACTCAGAATGTTACCATTGTAGCAAGAAGGGCCACATCAAGCAAAACAGTTTCTCTTGGAAGAGAAAAGAAGGGCGACAAGGGAAAGCAAGATGAGAACACTACAGCGACGGCCTCGATACATGGAGGCGATGTGATCGTCGTAGGTGATGAGGTTATCACAAACCTCGCCTGCAATAACAATTCTTGGCTGGCGGACTCAGGGGCTTCAGCGCACGTATCTCATAATAGGGCACTATTTGCCACTTACACGACAGGCGACTGTAGAATGTTGAAGATGGGCAATGGAGATGTGTCAAAGGCGATTTCCATTGGAGATATGCATTTGAGGACGAAGACGGGTGCAGTTCTCGTTCTCAAAGATGAGCTACTTGGTGAACAGAAAGGTGATTCCTTGGCTCAAGTCTACAAAGTTGGAGAAATGCACGCACTGCTTAGCTGGAAAGCAAAATAGGGTGTCTTTTCAAAGTCACCCAAGTTCAAGAAAGCCAGCATTGCTCGAGTTGATTCACTCGGATGTCTGCGGTCCTATGAAGGTAAAATCTATTGGTGGTGCATCTTACTTTATAACTTTTATTGATGACTGTTCCAGGAAGGTTTGGGTCTATGCCTTAAAGACCAAGGATCAGTTGCTGCCCACTTTCAAAGAGTTTCAGGCCTCTATTGAAAGAGAGACGGGCAAAAAGTTACTGTATGTTCGGTCCGACATCGACGACGAATACATTGGTCCCTTTGATGCGTATTGCATAGAACAAAGGATACAACACCAGAAGACTCCATCCAAGACATCTCGGCTCAATGGTGTAGCAGAGGCTATGGAAGACGAATACATTGGTCCCTTTGATGCATATTACAGAGGCTATGGAAGACGAACACAACCAGGAGTGAATGCAGGCTATGCAGGAGGAGATGAGTTCCTTACACGCCAATTCCACTTATGATCTTATACGGTTGCCAAAGGACAAGAAGGCTTTGAAGAATCGATAGGTGTTTAGAGTGAAGCAGACAGATGATGTTATTCGTCCTTGATACAAAGCGAGGCTGGTAGTTAAAGGCTACGGTCAGCGAAAAGGCATGGATTATGATGAGATCTTTTTGCCAATCGTCAAGCAGTCGTCTATTCGGGTGGGGCTAGCATTGGCAGCCAGTTTCGACTTGGAGGTCGAGCAGATGGACGTGAAGACGGTATTCCTCTACGGTGATCTTGAGGAGGAGTTATACATGGAGCAGCCAGAGGGATTCTGTGAGAAGGGTAAGTCATATTTGGTCTGCCGGTTGAGGAAGAGCTTGTATGGACTGAAGTAGGCTCCGAGAAAGTGGTACAGAAAGTTCGATTCGTTTATGGGAGAGCATGGTTATGTACGGACGACGTCGGACTATTACATATTTGTAAGGTACTTTACCGAGGATGATTTTATCATTTTATTGCTCTATGTTGATGATATGCTATTAGTGGGTCGGAATGCCACTAAGATAGTGGAGTTGAAGCGCCAAATGGACGCAGCCTTCTCTATGAAGGATTTGGGTGCAACAAAGACTATTCTTGGGATGGAGATCAGTCGAAAGAGAGAGAGTCCAAGCTGCTACACTTGTCCCAAAAGAAGTATATTCATCGGGTACTTCAGCGTTTCGGGATGGACGGGTCGAAGAAAGTGAGTTGCCCCCTTACGGCTCACTTTAAGTTCACTGAGAAGCAGTGTCCATCTACCGAGGACGAAAAAGAAGATATGGATCAGGTTCTATATGCCTCAGCTGTGGAAAGCCTTATGTATGCTATAATATGTACGAGGCCATACATCACTCATGCAGTTGGCACAGTTAGCAGGTACCTTTCAAATCCTGGAAGGGTACATTGGAGTGCGGTCAAGTGAATTCTACGATACCTTCAGGGCACTGCTGATTGGAGACTTTCTTTTGGTGGTGATGAGTCGAAGCTGGTTGGATATACCGATGCTGATATGGCTGAAGATGTAGACACGAGACGATCGACTTCGGACTATGTGATGATGTTTGCTGGTGGAGCGGTATCGTGGCAGTCACGATTGCAGAAGTGTGTTGTCTTGTCGACGACAGAGGCAGAGTACATTGCGGCGATGGAGGCTTGCAAGGTGTCATGCCCCAGTACCGGAATACGGGGGCGGACGTTGGCCAGCTACACCGTATAAGGTACGAATACGCTATACGGTGATGACGGCTGTCAAGTCTTGCTGGGTATCCTAGCATGCAATCAATCTATGGCCTAAATTCGATCTCATGTCCACAAGCAAATCACAATAAAATACAGAACAAGAGAGAATCATATGGAAAGCAGGAAATACTCATATGATAATCAGAAATCCATAATACAAAATAATAATGTAGACTAGTATACCTTTCCACAGTCCCTAGCATGGTCTGGAACTGAAGCACATCCCCCAAGTCAAGTTTGGAAGATCCACAGGGTCGATCTCAGGCAATCTAAAAATAATCCAGGGTTGGTCAGGCCAACCGTAGCAAGTACCAGAAAGGAAGGCTCAAGGACGGGCGAAGAAAACCAGTATGATATAATATATGACAGGAATAGCATGTATAAACAACAGTAATGAGGGTAAAGGATCGTGCGATACCAACGCACGATTACGGAATATAAGGCAGCAATCCAACTACTAATACGTAAGTAACCAACAATCATCACAGTCATCCTAACATCCACTAATGCTTGCATAGCCAACTGGAACTCGTAGTCTGTCATCGGAACAGTAACTCACCCCTATATCAAACAAGAACAAGGGAATAAATTACCGCACCGGGACAGCGTTACGTGCCAGTCAGCTTAGCAAACAATAAGCCATACAATTTAGGAGAATAAGCGGCCACTCAAATGTCTACGGCTGTCTATGTGGAGGCTGGGTTACCCCAACAATGCAATATAAGAATTCTCAGATCGTGCCATCCCAGCAGGGCTAGCGGGGCCAAGTATATCAAGACTAAATGAGCGCCGGTCCCTCGTAAGACTACCGGGCTCTGCATGTCACCACCGGTCCCTCGTAAGGCCACCGTGCCGAACATGCCATGTATATAATATATAGTACATAAAGTAGCCGGATATTGCCATCCACTAGTGCGAATGGTAACAATATCCGTGGCGGCCAGCCTGCAGGTCATGACTAATGTCTGGGATAAGGCTGGTAATGCACGATCTCGGGATTCCGTTCCCTCCCAATGCTTCTACCAGTTTAAGTTGTCTAGATTAACCATAACATTTATCCGGAATCACATGCCGTGGTCACATGATCATCCTCCTAGATGTCGTACCTCAGTACGAGAACGCTAAGTAAGAATCAACGTCGGCACCTATAGTCCCAGTTGTGATCCATCCTTAGTGTTATGCAACAAGCAAGCAAGCAATCCTAACCACGCTCAGACTATAGGCCAAGTACCAGATACCCGTGCAGGTAATCATATAATATAGCTAGAATATCAAGATGGCATCGCAATGCCATATAATCATGGAAGTAGCACCTCACAGTGCCAATAGACAAGGGACACCGCAGTGCAAGATCAGGGCCAGTACCTCAAAGGGTAAGCTGGACTTATAGCATGGATACAAGTAGTCATGTCTGGGACAAGGATAAATCTGTCAGTCACAAGAAGTCATCTGCCCATATCGTGGCATGGATATCATGTCAAGTACAAGATCAGAACCTCTACCAATAATAACATCTTAAGCATAAATGGGAGCCTAGAGCTCCAATCATCCAGTCGGTCTGTCCACCAGATCAATCTATCAAGAGTCACCCCTCTATGATGGAATCAATGTCATGTCAGGAAGGTCAATAACCAAATACCAAGCTAATCACTATAAACAATGCTAGGCCCTCTGGCTCATAAGAATCCTCCAAGTCAATGATCACAAGCCACTAGAAAACGAGCCCCTCAACTACCAAGACATAGCAATCAAACCAGGCTCCCCAACTACCGGAATACACAAAGGCACCAGATTGGGCGTTTGGAAAGTCGAGTAAAAATCATATAATAACACCCTCGATATTCTTCTCGTTCCACGAAACACTAGAAATCACCAAAATCCAAGAATCCACATAGATCCACCAAGTCAATATCCCGAGATCGTACTCTCCATAATACTCAATCCTCAGACATATCCAAAAGTCACAATTTCCAATACATAGGACAACTGTCAGCTCTATCTGGTAGACTAGGACAACTCCTAGGATGAATGGTCATGGTACAAGTTTTTATTAATTAATGCCGCCGAAAAATGGCAAGGATTGCATGAACCACTCTGGAGCAGATCCACAACCCTTAAACCAAACAAGAACCAGGGTTGCCGACCGTCTCCCGAGTAGAACCGCTCTCCTTACGCTATTCGACGGACAAGACATGTCAAGACTCTAGGCGACTAATCTACTCCGGAGTCTACCTAGCAGGCAATGGGATCAGGTAAACTAAGCCAAGATGAACATGCATGAATCCAGTCCAGCAACCCAAAGGAATAGTTCTGCCTAATCCTTCGAACCAAATTCTCAACTGGGAATTCTGGAAAAATTCGACAGAGTCTCCTTTATAATCTGGATGGGAGCACCCTACGAATTGGGGCTAAAACCACTCGGCGCAACCCGCCGCAGAATCGCTGAATCGCGGGCTGAGAACACTAAGTCTCAGCTACCAGTAGCACTACGATGCGTACTGGGAACCAATCGAACCCGAGACCACTAAGTCCCGGCCTCCAGCATTACTACGATGCGTACTGGGCGCCAAGCCAACATGCATAATATAATAAAATAACTGCCTCGCAGGACGCACCAAGACCCACAGTCATGTCCAAGCCACAAACACAGTCACAAAAATAGTTAGCCATGCCGTTACCCGACCGCGAGTTGGACACGGAGCATACGGGGACAATCCTTACAAGTGAGTCGTGCTCGTGTCCTCGGAGGTGTGGATGACCCATCCGAGTTGTCCGATACGGTGGTAAATCGGTATAGAACCAACCTATACTAAGTTATCATCATGGCAGTTCTACTAATAGCTTCACTACTCATGGTTATACATTTACAATTACAACAAATTAAAATGCAATAAAATTCAGGAGAGAGGGCGAGAGCCGTCGATGAGCAAGGGATACTTGCCTAGAGGGCTCGGCTATGTAAGCAAGTCTTCGGCGATCGGGATCCAGGGTAGCACGTCCATCGAGATCCTCAGAACACACAATATACAATTATTAGAATTAAATAATAAAATAATAACAGAAAGCACGGAGGATGGCAGGAGGCTATACCATGTGGGTCCCGCAAGTAGTGCAAGGATCTGGCACAAAAACCAAGACACGCGGATCGATACGGACACATAAACCGAGACATGCACGTATATCGAGACATGCACGAGAATCGAGATGACTCGAATATCGAGACGAACAAGAAACAGAAACGTGCACGTAAATCAAGACGTACACGTAGATCAAGACGACCCAAGGTCGAAGGAGCACGTAAATCGATGCGACACACAAATCGATGTGTGCACACAAATCGATACGGTACGAAGCCAATGGGGCGCACAAACCAAGGCGGCACGCAAATTGGTGCATGCACACAAATCGGTACGTGCATGTACATAAACCGAGACGACACGAGTCACACGGTAGACACAAATGCCGAGGTACGAAAAAATGAGACAACACGAAAACCTAGATAGCACATCGCCCGAGGCAGCGCGGGGTTGAGACGTCCCGCTGCCCAAGGCAGTGCGTGGATCGAGGTGGCACGAAAACTGAGATAGCACACAAATCAAGGTGCACGTCCCGAGAAGCACGGAGAACGGGGGAACGTGCAAGTCAAGGGTGCACGCGGCCCGAGGAGAGTGCGACGCCCAAGGCTGCACACTGCTCGAGCCGCACGGGGCCCAAGGGCGACCCGCCACTGGAGCTGGCGCGGCCAGCGAGGCTCGGCGGCGATGATGGTCGCCAGGAAAGAAAAAAAGGAGAAGGCGGAGGAGTACACAGAGAGGGGCGGAGGGGCTCGGGGCTCGGCCGGGTCACGGTGGAGGAGGAGACAGAGAGAGAGGGGAGGCCGGAGGAGAGGCTCACCGGCGTGCGCGAGGTAGCTCGGCCGGGTCGGCCCCCGGCAGGAGGAGGAAGTTCAGGAGGAGAGGGGAATGCCGGAGGAGGCCCGTCGTCATCGGAGCTGGGGTCGACGGCGGCGGCAAAGGGCTCTCGGCGGCGGAGAAAGGATGGAGATGGCGACGATGATGATGGTGGCTGGGGGCGGTGGTCGCCATGGTTGTGGCGGCAGGAAGTGGTGGTGGAGATGTTGACGGTGGTGCTGGCGGCCGAAGGGAGCTGCCTCGGTGAGGGGGTGGCGGTGATGGCGGCGTTGGAGGTGATGGAGGTCGCGGATGCCATGGAGGCGACGGTGGCCGGCCATGGAGATGGTGGTGGAGGAAAGCAGTGGTGGTGGTGGTGGAGGTGACTGATGGTAGTGGCGGTGGCGGTGCTGGAGGGTAATGACGACGGTGGTAGAAAAATGATGGCGGCGGGGCTGCAGTGGAGATGGGCGGCCGGAGGTCGGGGAGAGGCCGAGAGGGAGGAGGAGAGCTGAGAGCGAGTGAGAGAGTGAAGAGAGAGAGAGAGAGGAAAATTGGGGGGGGGTTGTGCTGTTCGTGGGAGAGAGAGAGTGAGAGAGAGGATTGTGATGTGAGGGGTGAAGGGTAGTGATGTGAGGGGTTAGGTAGGGGATTTAGATATTTTGGAGGGGGTAGATTTAGGATCAAGAAAATAATAGTAGCAATAATAAAAATGAGAAAAATTCACCTCCAATAATTAATAATAAAATTTTAAAAATACCCAATTTCAAAAATCTTCCAGATACACAAATACAATCAAATACTATTTTTAAAAATAGGGATTTGACACAAGGAGTTATTGTGGATAAAAAAGCTGTTACAGAAAATGGGACTGAAGCAAGAGCAGTATACTTTGCTTTGCAATAGCCAGAGTGCCATTCACCTTGTGAAGAACCAGACATTTCATAGTCGGTCCAAGCACATTGAGACTCGGTATCATTGGATACGAGATGTGGTTGAGAAGAAGGACGCGATGCTTGAGAAGGTCCATACTGATGATAATGGAGAGGACATACTTACGAAGGTTCTACCAAGGAGGAAGTTTGAGTACTGCAAGCGGATCGTCGGGATGACGAGTTCCTCCACCTAGTTATGAAGGGGGAAAAATGTTGGAGTGGGTGGGGTTCCCAACCTATGTGGAGAATACCCCGGAGAGCGACGAGCGCCATCCTTGTGTCGGAGAAGCTCGGGGAGTGCATGGATCATATTTTGGAACATATATGGCAAGGAAATATATGATTGAATTTTCATATTTACTTTGATCATATATTTATGATTGGACCTTTCATATAGTAGCTTTCCATATAATTGGGCTTCCAATTATGATTGGATTTCCATTAAATATATGATTGATGCATATTGGAAGTTTTTATATATATTGGCCTTCCATGTATGGATTACGAAGGGCTTATAAAAGAGTGATGCATGTTAGTTGTAAAATCATCTCAAAACAAGAGTGCTTTACAATCTTTGAGAGAGAGAGAGAGAGAGAGAGAGAGAGAGAGAGAGAGAGGATTAAGGACTATTGTGAAGGAGAGATTGTTTCGAATAATTTTTCGGATCTCTTGTTCTTCGGAGTCCGCAATCAAAAAATTTCTTCTTTCAAGTGAGTTGTGGTGATCCGTGTTGGATCGGGAGGAGCTTGTAGAGGGTGTATTTTCTTTATTCTATTAGTGGAGGTTCTTCAGGGTTGGACTCCGATCGTCCCGTAGTCTTTTCCGCAAGGGTTTTCCACGTCAAAAATTTTTGTGTCTGCGATTGTGTTTGGCGTTTTTGGTTTGTGTGCTTTTGCTCGGTTCTCTCGCAGGACTTTCTGGTTTGGGGGAACGGTTTCCGCGCTTCATTCTCAACAGGGGGGTGCCTGGTTCTCCTGGTTTAGGAAATGCGTCTTCTTCCTCAGGCGCGACTGCTATCGGGGGGGGGCGGGGGGAGGATGAGAGAGAAAAGACAGCAGGAATATAGGTGGAGGATAGTTTAGGAAAGAAAGAAAAATTTAACGGAAGATTTAACTGTGGATTGACGGAGGTTAAGAAGTTGAAAATATTAGTTGAAGGAGGGTATTAACTTAGTACATATCTAAGTTGAGGGTATCAAATGAAAAATTGGAATAGTTGAGTGTATCAAATTATAATTTAGCCAAAATATTTTGAAATCTTAATCGATAACTGATCCCTATCTAAAGATGAAGTCATATGATCTGTCATATGTTTATAGCACTATATGAAAAAAAATTTGGAAGAAGATTAAAATTTATTGTGGTCTGAATACCTACAAACACAGTCCATTGATCCGCATCCGCACAGTACCCCGCATTCACATCCGGCTTGCACCTGCACCGGCTGCCCTTATATAAATTTTCCGTAATGAGAATTAACATACTTTCTTCGTGTTTGAATCCACGACCTATATATATGGAGGGACGCTTCCCTCCATAGCTAAACGGTCCGTGCTGGAGGTGGTGTGTCGTGCCGATGTGTCATCCTTCCTCCCCACTATCTCTCTTGCATCACATCGTGTTAGATTATAAGATAATATTTGCAATGTAATTATGGTCCATATCCATAAGTCCAAATGTAGACACTATATATATTGTAACAAACCCTAGCAATGAGAATAGAGCATTATTATTTCCTACATGGTATCAAAGCCTCCCAAAAAACCCTAGCCGTCATCTCCCGAAAATTTCAGTCCGCTCCCGCGCCGACTGCGCCAGCCTTTGGACGATCTTTGGGCGACCCTTCAGCCTTTGGGCGCCGACTGCGCCAGCCTCTGGGCGTCACCAATACATGCTGCTGGTTTGAAGAGAAGCTTTTGATGCTTCTGGTTTATTTTTGCAAATCAAAGGAAGCCTGATCTTCCTTTTGCAAATCAACGGAAGCCTTTGATTCCTTTGGGGGTCGGATTCGGTACTGCTGCACACCGACATAGCAAAAGATCACCTACGCACCAGCAAAGCCTTTGCTTCCTTTGATTTCTTTAAGATAACCTACGCGCCAGCAAAGCCTTTGCTTCCTTTGATTTCTTTGTTCGGTTTGTGAGCATCGGTTTGTGAAAAAAAAAAAAAAACAAAAAAAAACAATATATATATATATATATATATATATATATATATATATATATATATATATATATATATATATATATATATTTTTTATCTCTTTCGTAGATTCGTCGGAGCTGTACAAATTTTTGTACACCCGACATCCACTCGCCCCTACGCGTCAGATCAGGCGCCTCTGATCGCGGCCGATTCGCCGCCGACCCTGTCCATCAGCGGTCGATTCGTCGGCATTGTACAAAATTTTTGTACACCCGACATCCGCGATGGCAGATGATGCTGCATCCAGCTACTCCGTCGCGACTGGCGGTGGCAGTGCCCATAACCCAAATTATCCTAATCCGAAGGATCCATATTTTCTGAGTTCTGCTGATCAACCAGGAAATATCATTACTCCTATTGTCTTCCGTGGACCAAACTATGCTGAGTGGTCTCGGTCGATACGTCTCTCCCTGATCTCTAGGCGAAAGATCACTTTTCTGGAGGGTACTGAAGTCAAACCTGTTAATGATGCTAGCAAATTACTTGATTGGCGATGCGTACAAGCGCTATTGGATCAATGGGTTCTTAATACCGTTGATCCGTCTCTGAAGAAATCTTTGCCGTACTTTGAGGAGGTTTATCCATTGTGGAACTTGTTGGCGAAAAGATTTGTTGTTAGCAACGGCACTCGGAAGCAACAAATTAAGGTGGCTTTGGCCGAGTGCAAACAAACGACGTCAATGTCTGTGGAAACCTATTTTGAAAATTTGCAGTCTTTGTGGGATGAACAAGCTGCTTATTTTCCATTGCCTACTTGTACCTGTGGTGAACTTGCTGCCAAGCTACAGGCTATGAGGGATGGAGACCACTTTCAGGACTTTATGTATGGATTGAATGCTGAGTTGTATGGTCATACCCGATCTAATCTTCTGGCTCAGGATCCTCAGCCAAGTTTAGATCGGGCATACCAGGCAGTCCGTGAGGAGGAGGATATGCGAAAATCTCAGATCCACTCCGCTACTGAGGAGGTGATGGCGCTGTCTATCAAATCTTCACCTCGTATTTCTACTACTTCTAATAGTAGAACCTCAGATTCCAGGGACAAATCAGGTATGGTCTGTACTCATTGCAAGAAAACAGGTCATGATGTTGCAACTTGCTTTGCCAAGATTGGCTATCCAGAGTGGTGGGAGACTCGTCCTCGGCGTGAGGGCGGACGTGGTGGTGGTGGTGGCAGAGGCCCGGCACCACCACAGAGACGTGATGGGGGACGTGGTGCTGGTGGCACAGGGGTTGTTCATCATGTCGCCCCTGCTGTCATGGTGTCCCTGCTGGTCTTGCTGGGAGTTCGGCAGATATGATGCATGGAGGGTATCCTTCACCACTCTCAGGTGAACAATGGCAGAAACTGATGAGCTTGCTGGGTAACGACGATTCTTCCAACCCTGGTTCTTCAAACTCTGATCGTCTGATGGGTAAGAATTCTTCTGTCCCTTGGATATTCGATACTGGGGCTACTCTTCATGCGACAGGCTCTCGTGACTGTTTAGTTGATTGTTTTGAGGGTCCCGTCTGTCCTGTGATTTTGCCTAATGGAAGCACTATTGAGGCTGTTCTGAGAGGCAAAGTATTTTTGACTGCTTCGTTGGTGTTGACGGACGTTCTTTATGTTCCGACATTGACTTGCAATTTGATCTCTGTCTCCCAATTGATTGGTGCCAGAAATTGTGATATGTTATTTACTCCTGATTTGTGTTTTGTTCAAGACCGAAGTACGAGGATGGTGATTGGAGCAGGTGAACAAAGGGGTGGACTTTACTTCTTGGGGGAGGTTCCAGCTTCTTTGGCTTCGGTGATCCTGGCATGCAAAGAGAATGATTTCGAGGTTTGGCATAGTAGACTGGGGCATCCCTCAGATAAAGTAATGTAGACTTTACCTTCTCTCACTGGTAGTAGTGTGTTTTCTCATAAGGCTTGTGATATTTGTCATCAAGCTAAACAGACTCGTGATGCCTTTCCTGATAGTAGTAATCGTGCTTTGAGATGCTTTGAACTTATACACTGTGATCTGTGGGGACCATATCGTGTTCCGTCATCTAATGGGGCACGATATTTTTTGACTTTGGTGGATGATTCTCTAGAGCTGTTTGGGTTATTTTGTTGACGGATAAGTCTGCTGTTTATTCTATGTTTCTTAAATTCATTGCTATGGTGAAGCGTCAGTTTGGGGCTGATATACGTCGTGTGCGGAGTGACAATGGCACTGAATTTAATTGTTTACGAGATTATTTTTTATCTCAAGGTATATTGTTCCAAACATCCTGTGTTGGGACACCTCAACAGAATAGAAGGGTGGAAAGAAAACATCGACATATTTTAAATGTAGCCAGGGCATTGCAATTTCAGAGTTCTCTTTCCGTCGATTTTTGGGGAGAATGTGTTCTGGCTGCATGTTATTTGATAAATAGAACCCCTTCTAGTATCTTGCATTTTAAGTCTCCTTATGAAGTTTTATATGGCTCGGCTCCTTCGTATGATCATCTACGTATTTTTGGTTGTCTGTGCTATGCGTATAATTTGAAATTCCGACATGATAAATTTGCTAGCAGGAGCAGAAAATGTATCTTTGTTGGGTATCCACTTGATAAAAAGGGATGGAAACTGTATGATTTGGAGACTGGTGAATTTTTTGTGTCCCGTGATGTTACTTTTTATGAAAAAGAATTTCCTGGGTGTGACTCTGCTAGCGAGATGTCTTCTGCGACACGACATACATCTGTCGAAGTGCCAGGAGACGATTTAGAGGTTTTTGGGATGGTGCCGGCTACGGTTGCTGAGGCCGGAATGGTTGCTGGTGGCTCGGCACCGAGTAGCCAGGATGCACAGGTAGATGCAGAATTATTGACAGGAGAGTCCGCTGGGGTTGATGCGGATACTACTAATAATACAGGGGATACAATATTGCCGGAGGTGCCCGACGAGGTAGTATTGGGAAGAGGAATGCGAAAGAAATCACAGCCAGTGCGATTACAGGATTTTGTGACAAATGCTGTTCGAAGTAAAAGTCCCCCCCTTCACCACAGTTCATCTGTTCCCGTCACTTCCTCAGGTACTTCGTATCCTCTAACACAATTTCTAAGTTATGACATATTTACTGCTGGACACAGAGATTTTCTTGCAGCTATCACTGCAGGTGTTGAGCCTACTTCATATCGCCAGGCCTCGCAAGATTCGGGCTGGCACGCGGCTATGCAAACTGAAATACAGGCACTAGAAAATAATGGAACATGGAGTCTTGTCGATTTGCCTCCTGGAAAGAAAGCATTGGGAAGTAGATGGGTGTACAAAATAAAGTACAAATCTGACGGCAGTATTGAGCGCTTAAAGGCCCGGCTGGTTGTGTTCGGTAATCATCAGGTTGAGGGGATCGATTATTCCGAGACATTTGCTCCAGTAGCTAAGATGCCTACAGTTCGGGCGTTCTTGGCTGTTGCAGCTGTGAGAGGCTGGACTTTGCACCAGATGGATGTGCACAATGCTTTTCTTCATGGAGATCTGACAGAAGAAGTGTATATGAAGTTGCCGCCAGGTTTTTCGCATAGTGAACCCAACAAAGTGTGTCGCCTGCGTAAGTCTCTATATGGATTGAAACAGGCACCACGTTGTTGGTTCGCTAAGCTTACTGCTTCTCTGATATCCTATGACTTTATTCAATCACATTTCGATTATTCCCTTTTCTCTTTTTTTAAGGGGAAGGTAGAGTTGCATGTTTTGATCTATGTGGATGATATGATTGTGTCTAGTAATGACACAGGTGCTTTAGATGCTTTCAAAAAGTACCTTAGTTCTTGCTTTCACATGAAGGACCTTGGTGTGTTGAAGTACTTTCTTGGCATAGAGGTGGCTCGGAGTGCGGAAGGAATTTCCTTGTGTCAAAGGAAGTATGTTTTGGACATCATTTCAGAATGTTGTTTGATGGGGTCACGTCCTGCCGGTTTTCCCATGGAGCCCAATCACAAGCTGGCAGAATCGACTAGTCCAAGGATGACGGATGCAGAGACTTATCGGAGGCTGGTTGGGAGGTTGATTTATCTATCATTTACTCGCCCTGACTTGGCCTATGTTGTGCATATCTTGTCTCAATTCTTGCAAGAGCCTCGACAAGATCATTGGCATGCTGCTTTGAGAGTTGTCAGATATCTCAAAAATGCACCAGGACAGGGTATCATTTTGAAAGCCGATTGTGATCTCCGTCTTTCTGGTTGGTGTGATTCCGACTGGGCCAGTTGTCCTCTGACTCGCCGCTCTGTTACAGGCTGTTTGGTGTTTCTGGGGGGGTCTCCTATTTCTTGGAAGACCAAGAAGCAATCAACTGTTTCCCGATCTTCCGCTGAAGCTGAATACCGATCTCTTGCTGCGCTCGTTTGTGAGTTGAAATGGTTGAAGGAGTTATTGGTGTGTTTGGGCGTTCGCCAGGAGTCTGCTATGTTGGTGTACTGTGACAGTCAGTCAGCCCTGCACCTGGCTCAGAACCCGGTATTTCATGAGCGCAGTAAGCATATTGAGGTGGATTTGCATTTTGTTCGCGATGCTATCAGAGATGGCACCGTAATAGCCTCGCATGTTCCTACTTCTTCTCAACTGGCTGACATCTTCACCAAGCCCCTTGGAAAGCAAGTGTTCGATTCTTTTCTTTCCAAGTTGGGCATTTGTGATTTACATGCTCCAACTTGAGGGGGGGTGTTAGATTATAAGATAATATTTGCAATGTAATTATGGCCCATACCCATAAGCCCAAATGTAGATACTATATATATTATAACAAACCCTAGCAATGAGAATAGAGCATTATTATTTCCTACACACCGAGTCCGTCCTCTCTTTTTTCCAACTTCCTCCAATGAAAGGACGACACGTGATCGCATACGTGTTCGCGCAGATGCATTGCCTCCCCCAAACACGATTAAATATTAAATAATCCGGTCAAAGCTTACTAATTCCTTCTCTTGTTACTACTTTCTAGAGTTTAAAGCTTACTAATTCCTTACTTGTACTAATCAAATTTTTTTATCTAGTCACAGACTCACAATTACAAATTTAATACTAACATTAAATTAAATAATTAATACTAACTATTTAACTAATTAGTATTATTAAATAATTAATACTAACTGTTTGAATTTTTTATTTAGTATACTGAAAAATTACTACTAAATAAATAAATTAAACAGTTATATTAATCATTTCATTAACTAATTGAAAAATTAGTATTAATAGAAAATTAATACTTTATTACATTAAATAATTAATAGTTATTATTTAACTAAATAGTACTAACTATTGTGAAATAATTAGTACTAATTATTATATAATGTTAGTTAATTTGTATTAAAATTAATTAAAATAAGTAAGAATAATGTAAAATAGTAGTATTATTTAATATATTGTAATTATTTAATAATTCTTTTGGAAATATTAATTCTTAATATGTGACAAATAAATAAATAATTATTATGAATAAATCATGACCAATTTAGTTACACAAATAACAGTTTGTGTTATTATTATAATAAAATTTTATATATGTAATATTTAAATATGAAAATATAAATTTAACCATTTTTATAAATAAAATATTATGTTTTTAAATATTAAAAATTAATTTTAGCCAACAAGAATCAGTATAAAATTTAGGGATATTTAGTAGGGTCTCACTCAAATATACATGAATATTAGGATATGGGTCTTAAAATTGACCGATGTTAGAATCTGAGCCTCGAAATCACTGTTCACATAGACTAATAAACATTGATTTTGAGACTAAAATTGTAACATCGATCAATTTTGAAACCCAAATTTTAATATCTATATATACGTGAAACCTTAAAACTAATAACCCTAAAATTTATAAGTACATCAGCAGAGAATACAGGTCATTCTTTCCCTCCCTGTAAATCCTAAAAAAATGAGCGAGATGTATCTAATACTCCAATAGGGGCTAGGGCTAAAGCTCCTTAGCATAGATACTAGTAGCTTAGCCACTTGCTAGGTCACAATTATTAGACTTGAGAATAAGCTATCCCGGGATAGACCCACACATACCAGTCCAAAAACTAAGAATGTAGAAGAGAATCCCACATGAGAAGGATAATTGGAAGAGGTCATTGGTTCTACGTATTAAACGGAATAAAGGAACCAGGGTAGTGGGGCCCACTACGTTAAGACAGAAGGCGTCGTTTTTTTGAAATTTCATGCAAACATACAATTGGAGGACTTAAAACTTGTCGGTCCTTCCGGATGTCCATTCTAATACTATTAGGCCTCGTTTGGTTCGCGGAATTTCCATAGTAGGAAAGGAAAGTGATTACTTTCCTATGTTTGGGTGTCAAAGGAATTGAGGAGAAAAGGAAAGCGATTCCCAAAGGAAGAAAAATTATGGGAGAAAGTGATTCCATCCATCCAAGCAAAGAATCACTTTTCCACATTCAAGTATTCACTTTCCTTTCCATATTCCTTGGCATTTTCAAATATCGGAAAGGAAAATCAATAGAAATCTTAATTTCCCAAAGGAAAGGAAATGTTAAGGAATTGATTTTCTTTCCCTTCCATTCCGCGAACCAAACGAGGCCTTAGGTTAGAGAACTCGGACGACAGAAAGCGTTGTTGGAAGCCATAATTGACGTTCGGAGCATTATATATATATATATATATATATATATATATATATATATATATATATATATATATATATATATATATATATATATATATATATATATAATGAGACTTCAAAACGGTTCAAAAGTGAACCTCTAAGCCGTCATTATATCACGGTCCATTTTATTTTTTAAAAAAATAAATTTTGTAAACATTGTTGAAAAAAATTTAAATTTGTCAACATGGAGAATCGAACTCAACCAAACAAGAAAACACCTCACACCTTAACCACATGAGTTAGAAGAGATGTTTGATTATAATTGGATATTATTCTTATTATCCGTTATTATACGTGTAAAGCACGTGCATTTACTATATATATATATATATATATATATATATATATATATATATATATATATATATATATATATATATATATATATATATATATATATATAAGGGAGGTAAGGTGCCACACTACGGGTTGGTGGTTATGTGTCAACCCCCTCCCCAACCCCTCTCATGCTATCATCATGCACCGAGAAGTGTGTAAGTACATGATGATAGCCAGGGCGGCCCTGGCCCAGGGCAGGCCGGGCGACGGCCCAGGGCCCCCTGACAAAAAGGGACACCAACATGGAATTGTCTATAATAGAACTAGTATGTACTATGTGTCTTTTTTAACAAAAAATATTGTGGTGTAGTGGTTATAATGCTAGACTTACAATTAAGAGGTCTTTGGTTCAAATCTTGGCTACAACAAAATTTTATTTTATTTATATTATTTTTACATTATGTATGAGGGCCCATTTTTGAAGTTTCGCCTTGGGTCCCCCAATAGCTCAGGGCCGGCCCTGATGATAGTATATGAGGTGACATATAGCCACATCACTGTGAGGTGGCACCTCACCTCTTTTATATATATATATATATATATATATATATATATATATATATATATATATATATATATATATATATATATATAGTCGTTCTACCATACATTTCCTGGAAAAGGATGTATCGATACATCCGAAATTTGGAACGTTGGATGTTGATCCAATGGTTCGGATTGAATAATAGTGTAGAAACATCATTTAATGCTGATTTAGACTTTTGACCTGTTGGTAACTTGCTTTAGCAGGTCATTCTTCACTTTAATTTTTTTTCAATGAACACCATAAATTAACTCATATTTACTCTCTCAAAAGTCCATACAATTTAATATTTCGTAATTTTTTTTGGTTACAGGCCGTCGTGGTGGTGGTGTTAGGGGTTGTAGTGGAAAGAGAAACGGAGATGAAGAAGGAAATAAGAATCGGTCCGGATCGCGTCGAACGTCGTCGAGCCCTCCTAGAACAACGAGGAGTACCAGCTGCGCCGAGAAGAATCGGTCTGGTTCGCGTCGGACGTCGTCAAAACCTCCTCGAACAAGAAGAAGTACCAGCGGCGCCGCTCTAATTTTACTGTCCATGCCATTGTCAGAAATCTTATTTTTCATCTAATAATTTAATATTTTGTTAATAAAGCTACATGTCATGGTGGTGGTGGTGAACTGAGGAAACCTGCTTCTGAGGTCGGGCGGATCATCTGCTCACATATTTAAAAAAAAATCTGTATTGATCGGACGAAATATTTTTTTACTTTTCTAATGATAATATTTTCGAAGAGAATATTTTTTTTGGACGTGAATGACCATTCTCTTTGCTTTTAACACGGAGAATGGCCATTCTCTTTGCTTTTAACACGGCGAATGGACGGAGAATGGCCATTCTCTTTGCTTTTAACACGGCGAATGGACGGAGAATGGCCGTTCTCTTTGCTTTTAACACGGAGAATGGCCATTCTCAAGGAGAATGGCCATTCTCCGTTCTTTGAAAACGAAAAATGGACACTCTCTGTGCTTTTAACAAAGTATGGTACATTTAGGACTGGAAATGTTCAAATATCTCATATTTTTTTCACCAAATATTTACAGTATTTTTAATATCATTTACTATAGTATATTCATTTAATATTAAATTATTTTCAAGAAAATTTGAATATTATTTTATCAGGCTTCCACTGTATGGCTGCACAAAATTTCTTGCGAGTGTTTGAATATAATTAACCTACTATCAAAGAGATTTTTTCTTACATTACATTATGCATTACACTGGCATCGACTTCATACTGATGGCATCGATGTACTGATGGCAATAACAAAGGATGAACATGCAGGATTACAATTATGCTTCAGCAATAACAAGGGATGAACAGGCAGGATTACAATTTTGCTTCAGCAATAACAAGGGATGAATAGGCACTGGCATCGAATTCATACTGATGGCATCGATGTAATAATTTTTTACAGAAAGCAAAATACATTACAATCAAATAAAGTTTTAGTGATCCCAGGAATGCATCCATAATGAGGCCACCTGTAAACCCTAGGAATGCACCCAGGACTCATGAAATCTGTGATGGACATCTGCAAATCAAAGGAATACACCAAAATATCAATATCATCTATGAAGGCCAACTGCCAATCAAATAAACGCTTCAACCAAAAAATCATAATCAAATTAAGTTTACTTCATTCCAAGTCCAATAAACTGTATAATTCACGTTACAGTAATCTGCCCAATCCACGTTAGTAATTCAACATAGAACCTGCATAATTCATAATACAATAATCCAAATAAATATCAGACCTACTCTAAATTCAAGACTATATTACATTTTCAAAACAAATTACGAACTATGCACTTAGTACAAGCGAAAAGTTTAGTCTTACAATATTTCAAACACAAAATTTAATTTGACCGCCATGACCAACAAATATTCAGAACCATATTACAAGTCAAATATTACTTCCAAATTGAAATAAAAGATTCAAAACTCAAAAGATATCTTCATAGCCATCTCCATCTTCTTCTTCTTGTTTCTTTTTTTTTTCCTTCTTATTCTTCTTTCTCAAAATATCCTTCACCTACACCTTGAGGGACGGATTAAGAAAAATTATAGTCAGTATGGACTCACTGTATATGTAGAAATGACATCCAGAAACATAAATAGAAGTATCAAAGTGATGGCTAGCATTAAAGTGTCAATGTGCACATTGTGTATTTTTACATAAGAGTTTGGGCTAGCCCCATTTACCTTCTTCATGAGAAAAGGAAAATCTTATTCTTGGTCAGCAAATTCAACCTCTATCTGGTTAATCTTATCCAGAATCAATTTCTGGTTGTTGGATATAGTCTTCATCTCTTTGAAGACATTCTCAAAGTTTGCAGTAACAAAATTGTATAGATCATTAACCCTGTCCTTTGTGTTTTTGATTACATAAGTTGATGGTTTGCTTGCAGCTGTTGCCCGTTTTCCAAACATTCGAGTGAAGGTTAGTTTTCTCATGGGGCCTTTGTTTTTGTCACGCCCCGCTCCCGTAGGAGCGATCGTCCTCGCTAAGGCGTGATGCCGCACGAACCTAGATTGCGCTCGTGCAAGGCAGTTTCATAACGGCCGATTACATCGGCGGCGATGAGGTTGTCGCACAGAAGTCCCAAGCAGAAATATTGAAACATGCAGCGGAATTTAAGAACAAGTAACACATGAACACAAGTCATTCAAAAGAAGCTCTTTATTGATATTGAATACAAGATTACATTTTTGGGCTCAAGGCCAAATTACAAGTCTCGTGCTTACTTTTCTCTCGATTACAAGTCACTCTGCTCTCTCTCATCTCTCGATTACAATGCTTGAGCCAGCAGAAGCTTCGGAAGGCGATGTCCATATATTATGTCCTGTATAAGTCTTCAGATCACGCGACCGCACGCTTCGACTCGCCAAGGAACTCCGTGCCTCGACGCATTCAAGCGAGCTCCGCACCACGAGCTTCTACCTGTGCCTGTACATGAAATACTGTGTGGGTGTCAGTACCACTGTACTGGTGGAGTGAGCTCCTCGCCCACCCATACAAAACCTACACGTTTCTTTTTACTTTGTGCAACAAAACCCTTTTACGATTGTCTTTCTATTCTTGTCTTAGGATCAGTTTTAGGACCAGCGCCTTAGCGCAACTTGTGTATCAGAACCATCCCGTGCTTGCAATGTCAACGTTAACTCATACTTTGTCTCTAGACCACTTCTCGTGCCAACAACGTTAACCTATCAAGTCGTGTTAGCCTTACGACCGAAATCAAAGACACAACTGCGCGATAGACTCCATTTCTTTGCCTCTAGACCTTTCTCGTGCTTGCATTGTCGACGCACCGACTTATACTTATCTTTCGTGCCAAACTCTAGGACGTAACGACTCGGTCGTGCCATACTCGATTCGTGCTTTAATATCTCCGAGGCAGCGCCTCCCCGCTTAGTCTCGCCTACACTTGTGTTGTGACAACGCGGCCGTGCCTAACAACTTAACACTCGACGCCATATCTCGTGCCGAAGCACGTCGCCTTCGCTGTAGCCAAATCTTAGGTTCAGACATTGTGTCTTTTTAACTCATACATATTCAACTCAATTCAAAGGCACCCACGCGGATTGCCGCCCGTGCCGACACATCTATATGAAAGGTCACTGGCCTAACCAGCCATTTTGTACGTAGCCTGGCAAACGGGACCCTTGCACCGCCGGTTGCGATCCTCGATGCAAGTCCCCGTACTACCAATTGCCTATTACCCAGCTCGGCTACAATCAGTTCTTCCTAGGCCGAGTCGGTCCCGTGGCCCCGGGTTGTCGCTCGAAGAACCACCCCTTGTCGACAAGTCGTCCATGACCATGCTCCTACGCTAACTTCTAGACTTAACGTAATGCAAGGTCTTATCATCATCATTTTACTTCTTTTGCTTTACTCTTTCCACTTTTCATACATCATTCGCAGAGCCCCAAACCAGGGTTACCTCGGCGACTGAACCACAGTCCCGACATATTTCCTCTTGGCGACTATCCATCGCTTAGACTTAACATTCTTTGAACTCAGGGAACGGCTACTGCATAGCCTTCCAACTCAACTTAAACATAACGTGTTTCCTTAAGTATCGACCGACCGTGGCTAACTTTCCACTGAACCAACCGTGGCTCGTGCCTCTAAACTGACTCGTGTTCTACGCAACGCTATCGCCCGAGTCATACTTCATATGACGGGCCTTGGGATCGTGGGACTATTTAACTTGACAACCGCAGAATGAGCGGGACAGCACGTAGAATAACTTAGGTCGACCGGCATAACTTTGTCTAACTCACTCAAGCCTACAACATAACCCAAGGGACGAGCAAAGGCTATGCCAAGCTTTGCGGGACAGGACCGTGCATGCTTTAGCAAGCATTTGTGCGGGCGACGCCTATGACTTAGGCTAACTCTCAGCTTTTGCACCGAAGACCAACTTTTCTTCTCCCAAGCCATGGGACGAAGGACCGAGTGTCATTTTTAAAGCACGTCGTGCACCAACTCTAAGCCGACCGTGGGACGTTTTCCATGTTCTAACTCATTTTGACCCGTCGGGGTTATTCTCTTAGCTATGTGGATTCATCTCTTTTATTATTAAGCCTACTTGTGCAAGTTGAAAACACGATTTATTATGTGAAGGCAAAGATGAGGCAAGTTCACCGAAACTACCCCACCTGAGCGAGGAGTCGCCTCGGACGAGCGAGCCTTCGAGCAGCCGTTGCAAGGCTAAGTTCCAACGCCGTCGGCGTTTCGATTCCTCCGATTGACTTTGCGGGACGGGGCACTACAACATACACCACTCAGAACAAGTCTCGTCCTCGAGACTTTCCTGAAGGCAAGCCATCCTACCATTTCTATGGCCAAGACTTAATCGTACCTAGACACGGGACTATAACATTCGAGCGAGATACGCCTACGCATTTCCTTGAGTCCGAGCCACGCTCGTACTATTATCATTCTTTTCGTTAACATGATTTCAAGATCTCGACACACTCCCATCTTTCAAGTCTTGCTTGAACTCATTGTATCACTTGGCTGGATCGTGCACGCATTCCAAGCGTCCCCAAAATACATGCATTCAGCCAAGCCGCATGATAGAGAATTTATCATTCTTACTCGAGTTGCCTCGTGCACATACCCAGGCGTCCCTGAAATATATGCATGTCAGTCGAGTCTCATGAGCAGGGTTTCCTACATTCGTGATTCATGCTATCCATTCAAACCAATCTTCCAGATCAATTCTTCGATTGATAACTCTGCAACAGGGCGTTTCGCTAACCGCTAGGCCAATCTTTACGAGGCTAAGTCAATGTCAGGATTGGAATCATAGTTACCCAACAATAATGCCAATACTGACCCCAATCCTAGGGTCAAACCAAAGTCGATAGTACAGGATTTTCTACCCAAGCTTGCGTCACTCGTATTTCTAAACATCGAGCATCGATTCCCTACGCACATCCCAACATTCGTCGCACGGGGTCTGAGTCATTCAGCAAAGCCATCCTACTTCAACTTACGTTCAACCAATTTTTACGACGTATCAATATCGCTCGTTCAACAAACCATCTTGCATAGACTATCTCTTTGAACACGCTCGACATAATTCGCCTATCAATCCTTCCAAGTTAAGAACGCTAAGACACGATTCATCTCTAAACCATAATTCACATTTCATATTTCCTAAGTCATTCATCCCAATTCACGTATTCGATCACGAGGTCATCTGACTTAACAATACGTTGCGCCCCGATCTCACGCGAGTCAGACTATCCACGGTGGGCATGAATCACCATGCACGCTCCCGCGAGATAATCATTCTCATCGGGACGTAACTCTTGTTTTGTGTCTAGACTAATTCATTCTCGATGCGCGGATTGGACTTACTCCATCCTCAAGTTTATTCAATCATCAATCGCAAGTCCTACAAATCCTCGAATTCACCTTTTGCGTCAAGCCAACAAGTCGAGCCAATCAACGTTGCCGCGTCCTGATTTTCTGAGTTTGATCATTCCCGCGACATGATTCACCATGTCAACGCTCACGCAGAACAATTGCCCCAAATCCGACGCAACGCATGTGCGAGGCTAGAGTTGCACTCGCACAAGACAAGATTGTCGACGTTGTGGTTATCCGCGAAGCAAATCCAAACGTTTCATTTTCATCCAAGCCAAGATTTCAATTTGATAGTCCGACCGTCATTCATTCAACCAGAAAATCTTTGAGCCAAGTTTTTATCCTTTCTTCGACACGTTTCGATATCCCGAGTATAGCATCCGTCGGAGCAATAACATTTGCACGATCGTTATTAGCCGAGTCAGAGTACCCCCGAGTTATCGCATATCGATCTTTGATACGCCTCAATACCATCGACGATATGCGTAACCTGACGATCTTCCTTTGCAACCAATTTCGAGTCGTACGACTGATGCTATTGTCCAAACTGGATGTACCACCATTCCTCGATATTCAAGATCACGTTCAGTCGCTCTTCCTCAAGTTCGTTTCAAGATCGTTGTTCAAAACTCAAGTCACATTTCATTTGTATCAATCCAAAATCGTACGTGCGATCCTCTAAGTTTCCTCGATCAAGACCATTTATTTTATTCATCATTTCGAATCGTGTTCTAACTCGCGTTGCACAATGACTAGTTTTCTGAATGACATCTCGTTCGGGACATTCGAAGTCACGACCAACTAAGCATGACGTGCTCTAAGGCTTTGCGCGATCGCATCGCCTCGCCGACATACTCGTAATCCTCAATATTCATTCGAACAATTCCCAAGACAAACCATACACCACTCGGATTCGAGCCACTCTTGTAGTCGTCGACACTCATTCTTATTCTTCTCCGAACCTATCACATACACCACTCGGATTCAAGCCATACGATCTAGTCCTCAGTCACATTCGCGTCATTCACTAAGATATCCTTCAGATTCGTTCGACGAATCGCTAGCGTAGTCGCTCACGTCGTATCGACGCACTAAGTCGTTCGCACTATTTTCTCAAAATCTAAATCAATCTTCCGTGTACGCCTAAGCGTTAGTCCGATAGCGTTTCTATCGTTAGACACTCTAAGTGTATCTCCGTTCCCGACCGTGCAATACTTGTTATCGTTCGCGATTCGTTTGCACCAAGGGTCGAGGTGCGCGACGCGAAACACAACTTAGCCAAAAGGCCGTATGCATAGCCATCCCGTGCGGACTATATTCCGAGTTTGCACGCTCAATTGCTAGGGTCGACGTTGGACTAATTAGGCATGTACGCGACTTGCTAAGGTCAACGTAGGACTATTCGGGCACACGTGCGACTTTGCTAACATTAGCACATATTTTCTATCGAGTCAAGTTTGTAACGTTCGGCACAAAGGATCGACGCATTTGGCAACAGCCTACCGATGCGTTAGATTGAACGCTTGTACGAGCTTTCAAAATTATTTAGACTTATTGTATGGACATGCCGAGGGACATTTGAGAGAGAGCGCACCAACGATAACAACTTGCGAAAGCAACAGAGTTTTGCGGAAACATCGAAGTTAAAGAATTCAATAAACGGTCCAAGGACGTAAAGCCGTGCTCTGATACCATTATGTCATGCCCCGCTCCCGTAAGAGCGATCGTCCTCGCTAAGGCGTGATGCCGCATGAACCTAGATTGCGCTCGTGCAAGGCAGTTTCATAACGGCCGATTACATCGGCGGCGACGGGGTCGTCGCACAGAAGTCCCAAGCAGAAATATTGAAACATGCAGAGGAATTTAAGAACAAGTAACACATGAACACAAGTCATTCAAAAGAAGCTCTTTATTGATATTGAATACAAGATTACATTTGTGGGCGCAAGGCCAAATTACAAGTCTCTCGTACTTACTTTTCTCTCGATTACAAGTCACTCTGCTCTCTCTCATCTCTCGATTACAATGCTTGAGCCAGCGGAAGCTTCAGAAGGCGATGTCCATACATTATGTCCTGTATAAGTCTTCAGATCACGCGGCCGCACGCTTCGACTCGCCAAGGAACTCCGTGCCTCGACGCATTCAAGCGAGCTCCGCACCACGAGCATCTACCTGTGCCTGCACATGAAACACTGTGTGGGTGTCAGTACCACTGTACTGGTGGAGTGAGCTCCTCTCCCACCCATACAAAACCTACACGTTTCTTTTTACTTTGTGCAACAAAACCCTTTTATGATTGTCTTTCTATTCTTGCCTTAGGATCAGTTTTAGGACCAGCGCCTTAGCGCAACTTGTGTATCAGAACCATCCCGTGCTTGTAATGTCAACGTTAACTCATACTTTGTCTCTAAACCACTTCTCGTGCCAACAACGTTAACCTATCAAGTCGTGTTAGCCTTACGGCCGAAATCAGAGACGCAACTACGCGATAGACTCTATTTCTTTGCCTCTAGACCTTTCTCGTGCTTGCATTGTCGACGCACCGACTTATACTTATCTTTCGTGCCAAACTCTGTGACGTAACGACTCGGTCGTGCCATACTCGATTCGTGCTTCAATATCTCCGAGGCAGCGCCTCCCCGCTTAGTCTCGCCTACACTTGTGTTGTGACAACGCGGCCGTGCCTAACAACTTAACACTCGACGCCATATTTCGTGCCGAAGCACGTCGCCTTCGCTGTAGCCAAATCTTAGGCTCAGACACTATGTCTTTTTAACTCATACATATTCAACTCAATCCAAAGGCACCCACGCGGATTGCCGCCCGTGCCGAAACATCTATATGAAAGGTCACTGGCCTAACCAGCCATTTTGGACGTAGCCTGGCAAACGGGACCCTTGCACCGCCGGTTGCGATCCTCGATGCAAGTCCCCGTACTACCAATTGCCTATTACCCAGCTCGGCTACAATCAGTTCTTCCTAGGCCGAGTCGGTCCCGTGGCCCCGGGTTGTCGCTCGAAGAACCACCCCTTGTCGACAAGTCGTAAATGACCATGCTACTACGCTAACTTCTAGACTTAACGTAATGCAAGGTCTTATCATCATCATTTTACTTCTTTTGCTTTACTCTTTCCACTTTTCATACATCATTCGCAGAGCCCCAAACCAGGGTTACTTCGTCGACTGAACCACAGTCCCGACATATTTCCTCTCGGTGACTAACCATCGCTTAGACTTAATATTCTTTGAACTCAGGGAACGGCTGCTGCATAGCCTTCCAACTCAACTTGAACATAACGTGTTTCCTTAAGTATCGACCGACCGTGGCTAACTTTCCACTGAACCAACCGTGGCTCGTGCCTCTAAACCGACTCGTGTTCTACGCAACGCTATCGCCTGAGTCATACTTCATATGACGGGCCTTGGGATCGTGGGACTATTTAACTTGACAACCGCAGAATGAGCGAAACAGCACGTAGAATAACTTAGGTCGACCGGCATAACTTTGTCTAACTCACTCAAGCCTACAACATAACCCGAGGGACGAGCAAAGGCTATGCCAAGCTTTGCGGGACAGGACCGTGCATGCTTTAGCAAGCATTTGTGCGGGCGACGCCTATGACTTAGGCTAACTCTCAGCTTTTGCACCGAAGACCAACTTTCCTTCTCCCAAGCCACGGGACGAGGACCGAATGTCATTTTCAAAGCACGCCGTGCACCAACTCTAAGCCGACCGTGGGACGTTTTCCATGTTCTAACTCATTTTGACCCGTCGGGATTATTCCCTTAGCTATGTGGATTCATCTCTTTTATTATTAAGCCTACTTGTGCAAGTTGAAAACACGATTTATTATGTGAAGGCAAAGATGAGGCAAGTTCACCGAAACTACCCCACCTGAGCGAGGAGTCGCCTCGGACGAGCGAGCCTTCGAGCAGCCGTTGCAAGGCTAAGTTCCAACGCCGTCGGCGTTTCGATTCCTCCGATTGACTTTGCGGGACGGGGCACTACAGTTTTTAATATAAACATCCCCTGCTAAGCTTGGGACATAATGTTTATTAGCCATCGAGCATACAAATCCTCCGAAAGGGAAAGCTGTCCTTGCAGTAGGTTTTCTCACGAGATGCATCATTCTACTGAACATGTAGGAACCTATATCCATCCTTTTTTTCTTCCCCATATAATAAAGAAATTTTATACTCTCGGTATGGATGGAAAACTCATGTCCAGTAGGGTTGAGTGTTTGAGATACGTAGGCATGCAACAATTTATACAAAGTTTTTAATTGATCTTTGTATACATTTTGAGGGGTCTTGGCACCCATTGAAACACCTGTAATCTCATGAATTACATCCGTCATGGAAACATTATCAATATCTTTCATATCAAACTCAGGAACTGGATCAAATCCATAAAATTCGTTGATGACAGCAGCATTTACCCTAATCAGTTTTCCTCTCAGAAATACCAGTTGTTGATCCTCTTCTTTTTTTTTAATTTCAGCCGGAAGATTTGAGTAAAATTCTTTTACTATTGTTTGGAAGATTTTCTCAAGGCAGGATTTGTTCAGTTTCTCCAATTGATAGAATTTCAATATATCCAGGAAATTTTCGTCTTCGACATCATCCAGCTTAATTGATCTTTCAGGCAAAACAGCCTTTTTCTTGAAATATTTAATGTAAATCTTCTTAGATTTAGAGTCTTAAAATTTTTTTACCTCCTCTCCAGCCTGGAACTTATTTGATGATTGCTCTTCCTCTTCATTTTCCTCTTCTGATAAGGATTCAAAATCCTCAGAGTACGCTGATGACTCTGTATCCGTTGCCACCTTAGCCTTCACTTGAGTACGCCTTCGATCTTCGTAAGTTGAGTCTTCCGACGATTCTGTATCGAAGATAGATTTTTCGGTCTTTGTCGAGCAATGAGTTTTTTAGCCTTTTTTACACGTGGCTTGGCTGCCGCCTTCGCTTTCATCGTCGCTGCCGCCGTCGCTGCTTCGGCCTCTGCCCTTTCGGCCTCTGCCCTAGCGACCATAATCTTGGTTTTTGTCGCCTTTGCAAGTACTGCCCTTCGGGCCTGTATCGCATCCCTTTGTGGATTCTTTCCCTTCGGCGACGGTCGTTGTTTCTTCGGCGGCATTTTGATTAGAAGAGGGTTTGGGAGAGGGTTTGGGAGAAGGAAGAGGGTTTGAGAGAAGAAGAGGAAAAGTTCGACCGTCTTATATGACCTTGGGAAGTAGAAAAAATTAGAATAGTTTTGAGTCTTAAATTAAATTTATTACTATTATTACTAGTATAAGACGGTCGAATTTATTACTATTAAATTTAAAAAACTACTTTCCAAAATTTAATTTATTACTATTATTACTAGTATATATCCATGTGAAATCACTACATAAACCTTTGAAATTTTGAGACCCTAATTTTAAAAACTACTTTCCAAAATTAAATTTATTACTATTATTACTAGTATATATCCACGTATTTCGTATAAATTATTGAAAAAATTGGCAGAAAAAATGTGGTGGAAACATGTTTATTTAAAAAAATTTGATAACATATTTAAGAATGTGAAGTTTAATCTCAATATTTTCATTTTTCGAATATTTGATTAAATTTTTGAAAATAAGAAGACTATGTACTTGAAAAGAGTAAAATTGAAACACTCAAAGTTGTCCTCTATTTTACTTTGTAATCATATTTAAGATGGATTTGACGGCAAGATTGACGCTGGCAGCATAATCAATTCTTTGACGTAACAAGTCATTGATGGGAATATCGTCGCTGATATATGGATTTGACGTAACAAGATTTGTTAATTGAAAAATATATAAAGAGCAATGTTATAGTCAGCAAATGGGTGTAAGTTGTAAGAAGGTTGTAAAAGTTTGATTGTAGCCGAAACCAAATTGAGTTAACAAAATACTATATTTCATTAAATCCCAGCTTCATCGCCGGAACATTCTCCGGCGAAGTATTCAAGAGGAGGACAAAAAACTGTAAAAAACAAAAAAAAAGAAAAAACAGAAAAATAAGAGGTCTACCCCTCACTGGCCTCGCGGAGGATCTCCGCAAAGTCCTACAGGGTGCGCACACCTGCCCTATGGTACAAGCGGCGAAACGCTTCCCTCTTCTCTAGAGAATCCCGTTCCTCCGGAGTGATCGACAACAGGTCAAAGTTGGGCGCCGGATGAAGAGGTCGAGCGATGACCTCCAGTGACAACCCGCAGGAGGTCAGGAAGTCCGCAGCCGCTGCCAGCCAGTCATGGGCCGGAGGCGGCGCAGAGGGTGCTCCATGCGGAGAGGCTCGGCGACGACTGGAAGAAGACTCTGGCAATGGTTCCCAACCAGATAATCTTTTTAGAGCCATGTTAAATGTACAACCTACTCAGATGAATGGGAACCCCTATGTATATATATACATGTTCCTAATCGACTCTTCTTATTCCTTATTGAAAGTTGGGGATATTCAATTTCTTATTCCTTATTGGAAGTTGGGGATATAATGCTACAGTTACAACCAAATACTTACAACACTCTTACAACCTTCACCCATTGCTGACATGTGGGCCATGGCCCACATGTCAGCAATGGATGAAGGTTGTAAGAGTGTTGTAAGCATTTGGTAGTAGACTTAGCATTATTGATGTCTTATTCCAAGCTTAGTTGGTTGTGCTGTTTGGCTTTTATATAGAAGGCCTAGGTTCGAGTTTGGTGTTTGGGTTCTGTAGAATTTTTCTATTGTTAACATTTTTTGGGTGCTATTATATGCTTTTAACTTAGTATGGAACAATTTTTGGGACTGTTAATGGCCATTCTCCATTCCTCTAACACGGAGAATGGTACATTTAGGACGGAGAATGGTACATTTAGGACGACGAATGGTACATTTAGGACAGAGAATGGTAAATATAGGACGGAGAATGATACATGTAGGACGGAGAATGGTACATATAGGACGGAGAATGGTACATTTAGGATAGAGGTTTCTAGCATGTTTTTTGTGCCAAATTGTTCAATAATTTATACAGAATACGTTTAAAACTTCGCATGCTTAAAAGTTACATACCAATTTGGATCTGTTAAAAGTACGCAAGTATTATACGTTTATGAAAGATACGAAAAAATTTGCGTATAATACGAGTTTTATTCGGATGATTGCTAACAAGGGTCGAGCTCGATCCTTCCTCTTTATCCCATCTCCCACACTCTCTCTTACTCTCTCTCTCTCTCTCTCTCTGTCTCTCTCTCTCTCGGGTTCTCTCTTACAGGTTGTGTTCCTTACACAACAGATCCCATAGCATTAAATGCTCTGCATGCGTTATCCTACACAATTTAATAATAAACACTGATACCATATCATTAGAAGAGTAAAAGTTGTCTTGGAAGTTGTAAAAAATTACTTTGTATTGTCTTCTCAATACTTTTTTGCATTGGAGATGACTTTTTAAACTTATTATCATTTGTGAATATAGCCGCCTATGCAAGATATTGTCTTCTGCCTCATGCCACATAGGATACACAACACATAACAAGACAATAGGGTTTCATAGCATTAAATGATGCTGCATGTGTTATCCTACAGAAGAGGACCACGTGGAGAATGTTGTTGCATGCTTCCTCATGCGTTATTAGCTACACAATTTAATAATACATGTACCCAGAAGACAAGAAAGTTGTGTTGTTGGAAGTTGTTTTCTTAAAATTATGCTTGCTCCTAGAATCAGTCAAGATTTTTCATGAGCCATCAAAAGAGGGCCACGTGGCGGAGTTACAAGGAAGACGAAAAGGTTATGTTGTTGCCTTGCTGGAAGTTGTTTCTTCCTGAATAATGCTTTTTGTACCTCCAAATTGCACTTTCAAACTGTCCATCCTTACGTGGCAGCTGACGTGATATGTTGATCTGGCAGCTGACGTGGCAAATTTTTTTTAAAAATAAAACTAAAAATAAAAATTAACATTAAAGTTAATGTTAACATTAACGTTAACATTAATATTAATATTATCGTTAACATTAACAATAATATTAATATTAACATTAACATTAACATTAACATAAATTAATATTAACATTAAATTAATATTGATATTAACGTTAAATTATTATGGAAAAAATTGGGTAGTTAACTTTTTGGATTAAAATTTGTCATGTCATCAGTCATGTGACACACACTATTATTTAACATGCCACATCAGATGGGAGGGCTATATATTAGAGGGACAATTTAGAGGTACGAATATAGCATTACTCTTTCTTCTTGTATTGTTTCTTGTCCTTCGTTTCTTCTGCTGGTTTCTAACACACTCTATTTTCTTCAATGTCGACGTCACATGGAGAAACTGATCGTCGTGTAGAAGATTTAGTCGATGAAGAAAGCTTCCTTTCAAGAGGACTGTCAGATGATTTGGATGATGAGCAAAATTTTAAAGATGTTAACTTAGGAGACAGTAAAGAACAAGATGAAGAAAATAATGGAAGAATACATCATAACGACGACGACGACATCAACGCAAACAACGAAATGTTATTTCGCATCACCCTTTCTAATGGATTTAAGAAATGCATTATATTTTTACATTTATTTCTCATGTTTATTTTGTTTTATTCTGTTCTTAGGGACGACGGTGAATCTCCATTGGATTTCGATGCAGCAACGATGAAAAAAATATTACAGTCTGCCAACATTAACAAAGATCCAAAACATCTCTTAGAAGAAGATATTGTTGGCCTACAGTTCAACTCTATTGAAGAAGCAGAGACATTCTACCGGATATATTCAAAAGCATATGGTTTCAGTATTAGGAAGAACAAGTAAAGAAAAACAAATCTGGGATGGTGATGGTCCGTAGTTGGTGTTGTTCGAATGCGGGATTCAGACACAAGAAATACAAGGAAGCTCCTAACAGGGTTCGTGAGCCAAGAAGTGAAAGTAGAAGTGGTTGTAAAGCAATTTTTCGTATTGGGTACACCAATAAAACAAAGATGTGGTCCGTCAAAAAATTTTATGTACATCACAACCATATCCTGGCGAATGATTATGAAACAGTTTTTTTGAGATCCCATCGTACGATATCACCCGCAGAGTTGGAAGAAATTAAGCTTATGAAGCAATCAGGGATGGGGACTGGACAGATATGGAATTTAATTGTCCAGAAGAAAGGTGGCTGGGATAAGGTTGGATGGACGAGAAAGGATTTATACAACGCTCTAGCTCAAGATAGTAGAGCACTAGACGATGTTGATGCTACGACAACACTTACATTTCTTCAATCTAAGGAGGGCAGTGACCCAGATTTCTTCTACGCGTACAAGGTAGACGAAGATTCCAGATTGACCCATCTCTTTTGGGCTGACGGTGCATGTCGATTCGATTACGAATTATTTGAAGATTCACTAGCATTCGATTCTATATATAAAACAAATAGAAGTCAAATATCGTTGGTGGTTCTAGTGGGTACAAACAATCATGCGATGACTTGTGTGTTTGGATTTGCAATGATCCATAATGAGACTGCAGAGAGATATTCTTGGGTTCTAGAAAAATTTCTAGAGTGTATGAATGGCAAATTATTAGTGACAGTTCTCACGGATGGTTGCAGATCTATGAATAAAGCAATTGTGGATTTAATGCCCAGCGTAGTTCATCGAACGTGCTCATGGCATATCCTAAACAATGCTGCCAAACATGTACACCGAGAGGGTTTTCACAATAAACTGAGTCTTCTGATTAAAAGGTACATCGCACACTTGCTACTTTACTTTGAAGTATGTTGTTGTTACAATATCACAACTTTAGTTATTGTCCATGTTTTCTAAATAGGTAATATTCAGTCGAAGAATTTAAAAACCGTTGGCAGCAGATGCTAACAGGTTATAATGTAGAGAACAATGAGTGGACTACTGCATTTTACAGAACGAGGGAGCGATGGGCGGACACATTCCTACGTGGAAATTATTTTGGCAGTTTTACTGCAACAAATAGATGTGAATCTATGAACGCATTTCTGAAAAGGTTTTTGAATGAGAAGCTGCCACTATGGAAGGCCCTTCAAAATTGTGACTAAGGTTTGGCTGTCTTACGTTACGGCCAGATGAGTAAGCATGTCACTGATAAACTCTCAACACCAGTTGTGAATCAAACTAGCATGGCCGTAATAGAAGATAAATTTGTCACAATTTACACTAAAATGGTGTTTATAGAGGTAAGGAAGAAAATCACACGTTCTGATGCATATACTGTTCTCCATCATCACATCATAAGGGAGGCAGAAGTTTACACTGTCCAAAAGTATATGTCGCCAAACAGTGTCAACCGGAATGTTACATTTGATCCGGCCGACAACATCATAAATTGTGAATGCTTGTGGATGGAGACCAAGGGGATTCCTTGTAGGCATATTTTTTCAGCAATGAAGAGATTGCAAATTGGAGATATTCCAAAGAACTTGATAAAATCTCGTTGGCTCAAGGATTGCAAATAGAGTTATCTCTCCGGACCTGGCTCAGAAAGAAGATTCATCCACCCAGATAGTATTGAGAGCAGAAGGTACGGTGGTATTGATGAACAAGTTAATCTGTTTACATACTATTGTAAAAAATCAAGCAAAATTCAAGAGAGGAGAACGGAGTTGATGTCGTCTGTTCTGATGGAGTTGAAAGAAATGGTGACCGATATTGGTGAAGAAGAACAAATGGTAGCTGATGCACTTCATGGAGTGCATGAAGCTTTAAAAGAGCCAAATCCGGTAGCAACAAAAGGAAGGCCTTCTCAAGGAAAATCAAGCCAGCCTACAGAAAGTCAGCCTATCCCGATGCCTAGAATTTGTAGAGTTTGTAAAAAATCGGGTCACGATTTTCGTAATTGTAAAGTACGAAAGCGAAATAGCGACAAAGAGCAAATAGAATAAAATGAAACGTCGTTGACTTAAGATAATGTCTTTCTTATGTGGCAAGATGTCATTCACACGAGACAATTAGATAAAAAATATGTTCTCCAATGCAAAAGTTTGGGAAGACAATTAGATAAAAATGGAGAATATCAAATTCCAAGTTCAAAACGGAGAATATCAAAAATGGAGAAAATATGTTCTCCGTACAGTTCAAAACGGAGAATATCATTCTCCGTTTCAAATGACACGGTGAATATCATTCTCCGTTTCAAATTAAAAACGGAGAATGAACATTCTAATGTGTTTTTAACACTGGGAATCTTATTCTCCGTTTCAAATTAAACGGAGAATGACGTTCTCCGTTCCAAATTAAACGGCGAATAGAATCCTCAATCGTTTTAATACTGGGAACGGCATTCTCCGTGCAGTTCAAAACGGAGAATATAATTCTTCGTTACAAATGAAACGGAGAATATCATTCTCCGTTTCAATTTAAAATGGAGAATGAACATTCTAATGTGTTTTTAACACTGGGAATGCTATTCTCCGTTTAATAAAACACGGAGAATGCTATTGTGGTGTCTTGGTTACACTGCTAGACTTGTATTTAAGAGATCATTGGTTTAAATCTTGACTATAACAAAATTTTGTTTTATGTATACTTTTTTGTAAGTTATGTATGGGGCCCATTTAAAAGGGAAAAAACTTTGATACAGTAGGGGGTATCAAAGTTTTGATACCCCCTATGTATGACATGTGGGCCCTTTCTGCTTTATAAAATGTGTACACATATATATATACACAAATTTTGAGAGGGCCCACATGTCATACATAGGAGGTATCAAAACTTTGATACCCCCTACTGTATCAAAGTTTCTCTCATTTAAAAGTTAAGTAAAATTGAGGAAAAAAAACTTTGATACTGTAGGGGATATCAAAGTTTTGATACCCCCTATGTATGACATGTGGGCCCCTCCTGCTTTGTAAAACGTGTAAACATATATATATACACATAAATTTTGAGATGGCCCATATATCATACATAGGGGGTATCAAAACTTTGATACCCCCTACTGTATCAAAGTTTCTCTCATTGAAACCCTCATCAAAGTTGGCAGAATTCGAAGGTGCAGATTCATTGGTATTAATGGTATATAAATGGCAGTAGTTGGGAGAGTTTGTTCTAGTTTTACTTAGCTTTACTTGAGAAGGGGCAGATGCATTGGTATTGATGAAAATTAATTGAATTGAATTCGAAGTGGCTGCCACTTGGCGCATGAGTCCGAGTTGTTCCATGCCTATAAATGGCAGTAGTGTAAGGAGAGTTTGTTCTCATCTCACTTAGCTTTTCTTGTGGAGATGGACTCTACCGATCCCCCACCTTGGCAAGACGCTTTCCTCTTGGTTGTCGATCTCCTAGTTCGAAGAAGCTTTGGTGGTGAAGTCCTTCAGAAGACTTAGATGTGCCTGGGTTTGGATTTATTGCCAACCCACGCTTTGTCGAAGCGCCCGTACGTTGATTCGCTCGAACTATGCACAGTGTTCCTTTGTCGCAAGGAGTTCCTTTGTTTGACGTGTTCCATTGGTCCGACGATGCACGGTGGTGAAGTCCTTCAGAAGACTGAGATGTGCCTGGGTTTGGATTTATTATCGTTCCACGTTCTGTCGAAGCGCCCGCACGTTGATTCGCTCGGACTATGTACAGTGTTCCTTTGCCGCAAGGAGTTCCTTTGTTCGACGTGTTCTATTAGTCCGACGATGCACGACGAAGTGATTTGCCTCAAGGAATTCCTTTTCCTCAGGGCGTTCCATTGCTCAAAAGAATACAATATGAAGTGAATTCAGTTGCAGGTCCTTTGCCTCAAGGAAAGAGTCTTGTCAAGGTGGAGGATCGGTAGAGTGCATCTCCATGATGAAGAAGGATGCCTTTGTACGGTGCTTTGCCTCAAGGAATTTCTTTGCCTCAGTGATTTCCTTTGCTCGGACGAGGCACGATGAAGTGATTTATCTCAAGGTATCATCCAACGGTTTCTATGCTCTGATGATGCACGATGAAGTGATTTGGCTCAAGAAATTCCTTTTCCTTAAGGAGTTCCATTGCTCTGACGATGCACGATGAACTGAATTCACTTCATTGTGCATCGTCAGAGCAATGGAACTCCTTGAGCCAAAGGAATTCCTTGAGGCAAATCACTTCATCGTATTTTGTCAGAGCATAGGAACCTTTGGATGACTCCTTGAGGCAAATCACTTTATCGTGCATTGTTAGAGCAAGAGCAAGAGCAAGATGAATTCCTTGAGGCACAGGAACAGAAGCAAAGAAATTCCTTGAGAGCAAAGGACCTTGCAAAGGAATTCCTTGAGGCAGAGAACCTTGTAAAGGCATCATTCTTCATCCTGGAGATGCACTCTACCGATCCCCCACCTTGGCAAGACTCTTTCCTGTTGGTTACTGGAAGAGCCGCAGGATTTGGGTTGATTGCCAACCCACACTCTGTCGAAGCGTTCGCACTTTGATTCGCTCTGACTATGTACGGAGTTCCTTTGTTCATGGAGTTCCATTGCTCTGACTATGCACGGAGTTCCTTTGTTCAGGGAGTTCCATTGCTCTGACGATGCACGATGAAGTGATTTGCCTCAAGAAATTCATTTGCCTCAAGGAGTTCCATTGCTCTGCGATGCCCGCACGCAGCTCACATTTAACTTTTTTCTTGATAATAGGATTTTATGTAGTAGTTCAGACTTTTATATGTAAATAAAAGTCAAACTTTTTGTGGTTTTGACAATGTAAATGTAATTCAAAAATAATTTTATTATAAAAGCAGAGCTTATAAAAGATAGAAGTTTCTTGCCCAATTACATCATAATTATATTGTTGTTTTACAATATCATTGCTTGGTTCCTGTTACATATTTGCTTGAAAGCGACTCCTTAGCCCATGCCAACCTCATCATTGTCATCTTCTGGTGAATTTCATCGTCATGTCCTCCCGGTATTTCGAAGGGAGTAGTCGTCAACATATTCATATAATACGTCGTATACAAGAGGCAGTTGGGTGCCCGTTGTTGTGGGCAATTTGGAGAACAATTCAGCACTTTGCTCTCATACTCCATCTTCGCCGGACATCTCTTCCTCATCATATCAACTTTTCTCATGACGATAGGCTCTAAGGTGTTCTTCAATAATTTTGCATCCACCTTACACTTATCGTACGTGGTTTGCCTCAAGGAGTTGTAGTGTGTCCAGTCGTAGGAGATAAAGTTGAATGTGAGCAGAGTATAGTGTTTGATGGATGAATTAAAGAGTGGGATGAATAGCAACTCTATGTCGTCCTCCAAACCCATGATGAAGTCTACTACATCTGTTTGGATGTCTTGAAGGACGTCGGCTTTTGCGTCTGGTTCATTGGCACGTTAAACGATGGTCTGTTTCCCAAAAACAAAACACAATATCATGAATAATTTTTTTTCTGTCATTTTTTCTCGGTGTACACATGAATATGGATTTTTCTGTTTGAATTCTTACCAATGTGTGGGCCATCATGAATGCAGACCACTTATGTGATTGGGGCGCCGGCTTTTGCTTCTGGATCAATGGCACGTCCTTTGAACTAGACGGGGCACACCTTTTACTGCCTTGAATTTCTCTCAGCTTCCTTATTATTATGTCCAGTATGCCAGCCTCCATGTCATCATAGTTGAGTATGTCTTGCATGTCTACTGCCGACAGCTGGACTGAAACTCTATTTTCACCCTCTTTCGGAAAAAATATGTATACAATATCACTGCACATAAATTTAGTTTAGATTAAATTAATAAAGATAGATTATCATTACATAATTGTGAAAAAAATCTAGAAAAAACAAAAGAAAAAAAGGCTCAGAATACATACTTTGGACACTTCTTTTTGGAAATTACGATGTCGATGTATTGCTTCTTCAGCTCTTCATCCGCATATTTTCAAAGTAAGAGTTCATCGCATTCCCTTACTATGACACGATTCTTCTTTAATTCAGCCAGTTTGGCGTCTCCTCCAGATTTCGGAGCGGCATTAATCTTCTGCTTTTTATTAGCCTCTCCGACTGTATTGCTTTTTATTAACCTCTTTTCTCCCGATCCTCTTCTTCTTTTGGGTTCAGCAGCTGCTTCAATCTCCTGACGCTGCAATGCTACAACCATGGCTTCGAGATCAACGATTTTTCCATCCTTTTCAGTGACTTCAATATTGAACGATTCAACTTTATTTTGAAGCTCCATTTTTTCCTCAACGGGCCTTTTATTTGTTTTTCTGAGTTGCTCGATTGTTCGCACTGAAATAAAACAAACAACAATAAAATGTATGATATGAATCTAACACAGAGAATGACATTCTCCGTGTAATATAATACGGAGAATAGCATTCTCCGTTTGGAATTACACGGAGAATAACCTTCCCAGTATTGAAATGATAGAGAATAACAATTATCCGTTTCAAATAACACGGAGAATGCCATTCTCCGTGTTATAATCCACGGAGAATAGCCATTCTCCTGGAAGATTACAAATAAAAAAATTTGAAATAGAAAAGATTTTACCTTGTGTATGTACATCGGCAATAAGAACATAATTCTGCTTTCTCAAATCCTCCAGTTCATGCACAGAGCCCTCCATCACAACGTTGACTGCACGTTGTTGCGCTTCTTCTGCCTCGAGCTCTTTCAGCTTTTCTTTGAGTATGGCATTCTCAAGGTTGGCTGCACGTAACTGCGCTCCTTGTGCCTCCATCTCTTTTAACTTTTCTTTGAGTTCTTTATTCTGTGCAATAATATCAGAATGATGTCTTCTCAAATCCTCCAGTTCTTGCACAGAGCCCTCCATCACAATGTTGACTGCACGTTGTTGCGCTTCTTCTGCCTCGAGCTCTTTCAGCTTTTCTTTGAGTATGGCATTCTCAAGGTTGGCTGCACGTAACTGCACTCCTTGTGCCTCCATCTCTTTTAAATTTTCTTTGAGTTCTTCATTCTGCGCAAGAATATCAGAATGATGTCTTCTCAAATCCTCCAATTCTTTTGCTGAGTCGTCCATCACAGCGCCCATTTCATGATGCTGTGGTATCCGTTGTTCATCAAAATTATTCCCACCTGCTTCTTGGTGTTCTTCCTCTCCCTCTTTTTTAACTTCTTCTATAGGTGGCTCATCTTCTTTTTGCCCTTTTTCTTCCCCAACAGGTATAACCAGATCTTCTAATATCATCTTCGATCTCATTTTGTTGTAATATTCGGCCTTGAGGAAGTTTGAGATTTTGTACCCATTCCATGTAAAAAATATTGGGTAATCAGGAATTGGGACGAACTTCCTTTCCACAAATTTACTATGTTCTGCAAACCAATAGAGGAAGTATATTGTGCAACCTTCCAATTTGTGGAAAGCCATTGAGTAATCCCCCTGTTCAGTTTTGCTTCTACTCCTCTTTATGCTATCCATTACATATGTCAGGATTAACCTTGGCCAGCGTATACTGTTGATGACGTCCACACTGTCTACCAAGGCCAAGAATCTGTACGGCAAATTTGAACTGCCAGACTTTGTGAAGAATACTGTTTGGCACAAGTGGAAGATTATTAGCTTGGCCAAATCATCTGGATTAACAGCGTTATCTCCGCCACGAAGCCGTCGTAACAATTCAAAGAACTTGTCTCTCACTTCCTTATTCGTGACTTCTGAGTGTTTGCCCTTAGTATTAGCCAGCAATCTTGTGAAGTGATCTCTACACAGGCTCAATGATACTGGTGGTGTGGGCTGCTGTTGTTTTTCCTTTATCAATCTTCTGTAAGAAATATCATCATCGCTTTCTTCATTCAGCGGTAGACCGAATATGACTGCCATATCGTCGACGCTTGGTGCGATTTTAACAGTGGTGCTCAATTCAAAGCACCCGACGCCATCTTCTTCTTCTGTGTAACTTGCAATTAAATTCTCAAGTCCTTCCGTTACCTTGGCCACTTCGGAGACGTGGACTCTGTTTTGGTAGAAAATTTCGACAAAATTCCAGAAACCGATATTCTTCAAGGAACCAATAACTGGCTTAGGTAAACGGCCAACATCTTGATTGACCTCCTTCATAAGATTTAGCATTGGCTTGAAGGTAGAACGGAAAAGTCTTGAATCCTTATTCCTGACAGATTTTTTTTCTACAAAAAAAAAAATTAGGTCGGACAATGGCCATTCTTATGGGTTTTAACACTGGGAACGACATTCTCCGTGTAAACTAACACGGAGAATGTCATTCTCTGTTTCAAATGACACGGAGAGTGTCATTCTCCGTTTAAAATAAAACGGAGAATGGACATTCTAATGTGTTTTAACACTGGGAATGTTATTCTCCATTTCAAGTTAGATGGAGAATTCCATTCTCCGTTCCAAATTAAACGATGAATAGAATTTAACATTCAAATGCATTTTATGACGGAGAATGTCATTTTTCTTGTAATATATACATAATTTGCGAACATAAAATCAAAGATATACCTTCTATTTGCACTTCTTCTTGAACTTCTTTTTGTTTATCAACTTTTTCCTTTTTCTTTTGCTAAACTTTCTTAGAATAGGATTTGGGTTATTCTGCGTCTATCACTTTTGGATTTCTGTAACTGGTTCATCTTCTCTAATTGGTGATGCTGCCGATGATGATTCTGCCGCTGATGCTGACATGGTGTGAAGATTACGAATGGGAGGAAGGTTTGAAGATTTTGGAGGAGAATGACATAGGTTTGAGTACAGAGTGGAGTATGGAAGAAGAGGAAGAATCGAAACGGTTTTTTTTTTTGTAATAAAAGGGTTCGGAGGTGTTTTGAATTAATTAGAAGGGCAAAAATGGCATTCGATGGAAGGGCAAAAGACTCCTTTCTGCTTAATTATTTTAATTTGAAGGGCAAAAATGATTCTGCTTAATCAAAAAGAATCGAAGCCGTTTGGCAAAAAGGTCATTACAACTCAACAAAACAAATGAACATAATACATTAGGGGTTTCCATACATTAGATATAAAAGAAGAAAAAATCATCGTCTTCCATATTCAATCATTTTAGGTTGGACTTCTTTTAGCTCTTCATTGTGCTCTGAAGTTGTAATCCATTCAGCAGCTTTGCGTCTTTCCATTTCCGCAACAAACTGCATATAACAAACATAACATCAAAAATATTGCTCTAAAAGTGTAAGTTTTTGACGATATATTTTCAGACTTACATTGCGAGAACGGTAGTCTAGACAACATCGGTCTTTCATGAATGCAATTATAAAAATTCCACAATCAACAGAATTGCCTTGGCGGGAACATAAGAAGAACGTTTTATTGTAAAAGTAAAAAAGCTGAACCTAGCATCTCTCAACTTCAAAATCTCTTCTTCGAGAAAGAGATCCAAATTTGAAAGCTACAATTACCAGAATACAATATGTATTAGTATACCGCGTATCTTGTACCCAATTCATAAAAATTGATGAATATGAGCTTACTATTTCTTTATGACTGTTTTGTTTTGAATCGGATCATCTTTAGATGCAAGTGAGTCCCAAATTTTAACAGTCTTTTTTTTAACCAGAACTCTTGCAAGAGTATAGTGTCTGTCCAAATGAATGGGTATGTATATCTGAATCAGGTTTAATTAGGTAAAACAAATTAGTAAATTTTTAAAAAATTAGGATTAATATTTAAACAGAAATACATTAATACCTCGTTACAAGTGCTTAAAGATCCCATGTAATCCTGAAAATATTTGTACTTCTTCCATATTTGATGAAGCTTTTTGTCGGATGGAGGTAACGTTTCTTTCTACATACACATCAACTAATACATTACGAAGGACAAACAAACGAGAAAATTGTTAATGCATATGCATTGAAGAATAAAATGCTCACTCACTGTCACGACCCGCACCCTTATGAGGGGCACGAGCACGTGGGTACGTCCAGCCTACGCCGCAGAATCGACGGTAGAATGCTGTATATAACGTCTAAATACTACGACTAACAGTTAAAATGTACCTGTACAGTATATACTCTCCGAATGGAGGTAACATAGCAATACAGTCTCAACAAAGAATAAAACTAAGGTAGATAGCTCAGAAGGAAAGACATATGATAGATGAAGAGTAATAAGTGAAGAGTCCAATATCAGTCCAGATATATACAACATCACAGGGTATCAAAATAGAATATAGAAACTACAGTCTGATAAGCTAGCTGGATCGCAGTCCAGTCAAACCTAGCTAACCTACACTACTCTGGAAGTACAAAATCTAGTGGCTCTACTATAAGGCCACGGTCCAAGGCTACTCCATCTAACTCGAGCCCATAATAGGTTGAGCAGTCCGTCTCAGAGTCATCTGTAATATCATACGGTATCCTGTCAGAAAATGAGCAAGAACAAACACTAACAGCAGTTCCATGTGAATTGACAAATTCTATAAGAGACAGTATATGACTACAGACAAAGATATGAAGACTTGGGAACCGTTCGAAGCCGATTACAACCCTTAAACCAAACAGGACCGGAGTTGTAACTCT
>JANAVB010035418.1:13453718-13619491 GCA_029216955.1 Iris pallida
CCACGTGTATCTAGAGAAATCATCTACAATTACGAAGCATAAAGTTTACCTCCGAGGCTAGCAACTCTGCTAGGACCAAATAGTCCATATGAAGCAATGTAGAGGTCTAGTAGTACATACTGCGTTTACTGACTTGAATGTGGATCTGGTAGCTTGTTCTTTTCACATTGGCTTGCATACCGAGTCCTTCTTGAATGTAATGTCCGGTAAACCGCGTACTAGCTTCTTGTGGATAATCTTGAGATCGTATCCATATTAGCGTGACTGAGTCTCATATGCCATAGATGACTCTCATCACTCTTGGCCATTAGGCATCTACTGAAATGTTAGTTTCTTCTAACAAATAGAAAATATATATATTATCTTTCCTGATACCTTCAAAGATAGTACTACCAGTTGAGCTATCAACTATAGTACATTTATCTTTGCCAAAGTTGATGCCATAACCATGATCAGTTAGATGACTTATGCTGAGTAGATTATGTTTCAACTCGGTAACTAGACAGACATCCTTAATCACAGGATAGGGAGACTTACCAACATCACCGATACCAATAATATACCCTTTCAAGTTATTACCGAAGGAGACATAGCCTTCCTTCTTTTTCTTTGACAGTGTTGCAAATAGGGTAGCGTCACCGGTCATATGCCGTGAGCAACCGCTGTCGAAGATCCATTTGCTTCTAGCATATGAAGGGTGTTCCACCTACAAAACAGTTTGCAGATGAAACTTTTGGTACCCATTTCTTGTAGGGTCCTGTATTGTTAGCTTTAGGTATCCAAGCATAAATATTTAAATCAACAAGCTTTCTCATTCTACATGCAGATAAAATATGACCAATGAGGCCACAATAATGACATTGTGCATGTCGAGTGTTGAAAGCTGAGTGGTGTGCATGGTTGGTAGGTTTAGGTTTTCTAGTATAGAAGAAAGCATACCTATAATCTTGTTTGGGCTTAACCTTTTGGGGTAAAGGTTTTATATGGTTAGGTCTGACAGTGTTTGGCTTGGGAATGTTCCGATTTTCGGTAAGTGATACGTGTTAGGGAAGGAAGCAGCAGGCTCAGGCTGTTTTCCTAACCTAATTTCCTATTTTTTGGAAGTGTCATACAACTTAGTATAATCAGAAGTGAGTGATTCCATTCTGATTTGTGCACATCGAAGACTTTTCTTCTCTATAGAAAGTTCTTCCTTGAGTTGGTCAATAATTTTGTTTTTTCCTTCAGATGACTTGGTAGTCTCGTGTAATAAGAGCTTTGTTGAAGAAAGCTCACCAGACTCACTAACATTATTTCTAACCTCAGCTAGTAGGTCGATAAGTCTACCTATTTCACCTTTGTACTCTTTGAGTACCTTCTTAGCGGTCTGATACTTGCTACGCAGTTTTCTGTAATCAGTCATCAGGTCACTGAAGGCATCTCCTAATTGCTTAAAGGTGAAGTCATCATAAGTATCAACTACAGGTTCAGTAGGTACCTGATCGGATGCCATAAAGCATACGTTTGCAGCGTCTTCTGATTGTTCATCTTCTGAGTCGCTGACTTCACTTTCATGCCATATGTTGGTATTGGCATATCTCCTATATGTTGATTTCTTCAGGTTCCCTTTTTCATACCTGTTGCTCTTCTTGCTTGATGATGAGTTTGTGGGACAATCCTTCTTCATGTGTCCCTTCTTCTTGCAACCATAGCAAACAACATCTTCTTGATACCAGTTGTTGCTTTTGTTCTCTTTGACTCTCTTCTCATGTCTCATGAATCTTTTGAACTTCCTTGCTAGGAGTGCTTGATCTTCAGCATCAGATCCACTGCTGTCTGAGTCACCTTCAGCAGCTTTTCTGTGCTGAGCCTTGAGAGCGATCGTCTTCTCTTTTGGTACAGGCTCTTCAAAATCTTGTAGCTCCAGTTCATGAGTGAGTAGCTTACCCATGATTACTTCGAGGGACATAGTTGTGAGGTCGTTCCCTTCAATGATTGCAGTAGCCTTCGGAATCCAGTTCTTGGTAAGTGCTCGCAGGAGTTTCCGAATCTTTTCATGGTTACTGTAATCTTTGCCTAAGGAGGACAAAGGATTTACAATATCCAAGAATCTCTCGAACATTTGTGTAACTTTTTTGTTGGGCTTCATCTTGAATGCCTCGTACTCTTGAGTAAGTCTGCTGACTTTAGATTTTTTGACTTGAGTCGTGCCTTCAAGTAGCTTCCACACTTCATTAGCCGTTGTGCAGATAGACACCCTGTTAAATTCAGTTCTGTCTAAAGCACAAAAGAGAGCATTAATGGCACGTGCGTCAAGACTGGCCCTTTTCTTTTCTTCCTCTGTATATCTGCTGTGGGGTTTTTCAACTAAAACTCCATCAATATTTATACGAGGTGGCTTTTGATGGCCATCAAGAACAATGGACCATAAATCAAAGTCAAGTAATTTCAAGAAAAAACTCATCCGTGTTTTCCAATAGGTATAGTTCGTACCATCAAACAGTGGGGGTCTGTTTGTGGCCTGGCCTTCACTTGTGAATTTCACAGTTGCCATGTGTTGTGCTGCGATCTATGTAACAGTTAATTAAAATGAATAAATAATTGCACTGTTACCTTTGCTTTACCTGTAACACCCGCTCTGATACCAATTGTTGGAACGAAATAGTAAAGCGTAATACTCTAGAGGGGGGTGAATAGAGTTGGCAGCGGAATAATACTAATTAAAAAGGTTAGCAGTACAATCACAGAATATTAATCACAACTGAAAGAAAGTAAAGACAGAGTTAAGAGAGCAAACGCAAAGACAGCGATGTATACTGGTATCCCTCTGTTGAGGACTAATCCAGTCGGTAGAACTCTTGCTACCAGTTGAATCCATTATTGGAAAAATTGCAAGTTTTCTTACGAAGTCCTTGCAACTTCTACAACGCGAGCTTTGATACGAAGAACTCGTCCAACTTCAAATGTGAAGAGGTATTCTTCAATCAAGCCTTCTGATTACAATCTCTCAGAAACTTCTAGACCGTATCGCACTGGCAAATCGACTAGAGGATTGTAATCGGCTTGGGATCTGAAATTGAAAGCTCTAGAAAACTCTTTGAAAGAATGAAAGCTTTAGATAGAGAGAAGATTGAAAGTGAATGAGTGAGTTGAAATGATCGAAATCCTTCTCTATTTATAGGAATTTCAAAGGCAGACTTCTGACAGAATTTGAGCAGAATTCGGACAGAACTCTATGAGCAAATCTCGGTCAAATCCGTAACTGCAGGAGGACCAAGTTCCAAGGATTCAAAATCACAACGGCCACTAACCGAACTCTGGACGAACTCGGTCCGAGTTATGTCAGGATTTAGTCAGGGTTTAGTTAGGATTTTTCAAAAAGCTTTTTAGTGATTTTTGAAAACCTTTTTGAAAACCTTTTTGTAAACCTTTTTGAAAGGACATTTTTAAAATATTTTGAACTCATTTAAGGGTAGCCTATTTGCCAGTACGACTCGGTGTACAATATATTCCTAGACTCAAATAAAATGAAAATACATTGCATAAGAAATTACAGACTCGAGTAGGCAAACAGATCTTCGGTCTTGAATTCAGTGGATAGCCATTCTTGATCATGTTCAAGAGTCCGAGATGTCCCGACTAGCTTTGTATATCCAGACAGAGTTTAATCAATTAATAAAATCAGGTTTGACCATATGACCAAATGGGCCAACAAGGGATAGGATTCGGGTTAGGATTAGGGGTGGTGTATAGGGGGGGAGGGGGGAGGAGGGGGGCTGGGTCAGGGGCACCGATAGTGCTGAAAAAACTGATAATTTAGTAATAGTTATTTGATTTTCGACACCAAAAAATGTGATACTCCAATTCGAAACCACGTACCGATAGTGCCGATATTTGTAACACATAGTTTTGTTGGTTGGTTAGTTTATAACACGATAGAGCCAATATTTGTAACACGTACCGATAGTGCCGATATTTATAACACGTAGTTTCCTTGATCCCGATACTCATAGGAATGGTCCCGAGTCACGGCCGTAGTATATAGTATATTCGTTTTAGTTTGTAGTATATTCGTTTTAGTTTTTAAGTTTTAGTTTTGAAGTTTATTCGTTTTAGTATGTAGTATGTAGTAGGAATGGTCACGACTCATAGGAATGGTCCCGAGTCACGGCCGTAGTATGTAGTATGTAGTATATTCATTTTAGTTTTGAAGTTTATTCATATTTGTAGATATCTAGAAATGGCTATATCCATGTATCTGCTAGACCGTTCGTGGATGTACAACCGCATTCGAGATGACCGGTACGGTGTACGAGATGAATACATCGTCGGAGTAGAACAATTCCTTCAATCCGCGAAGGCGTTTCCTCAATCCATGGATGGCGTGGACATTAAGTGCCCGTGTGCAAAATGTCAGAACATGAAGTTTCAACCATAATTGGATGTGACGTATCATTTATACACAAAGGGTTTCCTTTCGAATTACTACCAATGGACCGCACACGGAGAGCTTGTACCTTTAGCATTCCAAGTGGAGCCTTATGTGGAGCCTTTTGTGGAGCATTATATGAATGTCCACAACCGAACTGGTGTCGACAACGAGTACGTGAACTTGGTCTTCGACGCTGCGGGGCCTAGTTTCGATCCATACAATCGTGACGCAGCTGAGGAGGTACCGAATACCGATGCCGCGAAGTTCATGGAGTTTCTGGAGAATGTAAGGACTGCTTTATACCCTGGCTGTGAGAACCATTCACCGTTAGAGGTGATCACTTGGCTCTTGAGCATAAAGTCTGACTTTAACATGTCCCAAGAATGCTACAATAGAGTGCTCGAGTTGATTACCGATATCTTGCCGGAGGGTGCCAAGTTACCCAAAGACTTCTACCGCTCTAAGAGGATGGTGAGATCTCTCTGGATGGGATACGACAAGATCGATTGATGTCAGAACGGATGCATGTTTTACTACAAAGATCACAAGGATACAGAAGTGTACGAATTCTGTGGTGCTGATCGCTACAAGCCAACTGCTGCAGGTAAGTCTAGAAGACCGACTGCTTCAATGCACTACATGCCGTTGATGCCGCGGTTGCAGAGATTGTTCATAGTGAAAGAGATTATCGAAAATATGAGTTGGCACAAGCGACAACAGACCGAAGGAGTGTTGGATCACCCATCTGATGGAGAAGCGTAGAAGAACTTCGATCGAGCATATCCTAATTTCGCTTCTGATGTGCGTAATATAAGGTTGGGGCTCTGCTATGATGGTTTCATCCCCATTTGGTCTTTCAGGCTCCCAATATTCATGCTGGCCGGTAATCCTCACTCCGTACAACCTACCGCCTTGGATGTGCATGAAGACACATTACATGTTCTTAACTATTATCATCCCCGGTCCAAACAACCCAGAGAGGAACATCAACGTGTACTTACAGCCGTTGATAGATGACCTGAAGCAGCTATAGGAAACAGGGGCGTATACGTATGATGCTTCAAAATAATAGAATTTTCAGATATGGGCAGCACTAATATGGACAATCAATGACTTTCCGGCTTATGAAATGTTATCTGGATGGAGCACTCATGGTCGGCTTTTATGTCCATATTGTATGGACCGTACTAAGGCTTTTTCGTTTGAGACACGGAGGAAAGCCATGTTTCTTTGATTGTCACCGGCAGTTCTTGCCGAAAGACCATCCGTACCGTAGGAACATAACTGCATTCCGTACCGGAGCTATGGAGAAGGGCGATCCACCACCAATGTGGTCCAGAGAGGACATATGGAAGCAAGTAAAAGAAATCCCAAATCTTATTGAAGATCCTACAACGAGCATCCATTGCGAGGGATTTGGCAAAGATCATAACTGGACCAAAGGAGTATATTCTGGGATCTGCCATATTGGAACACAAATCTGATTAGACATAATCTTGACGTCATGCATATCGAGAATAACGTGTTTGATAATATAATTAATACTGTAATGGACGTCAAGGGAAAGACAAAAGACAATCAGAAGGCTAGATTGGACTTAGCCGAAATATACAGACGCCCTACATTGCACATGATAGACAACGGAAAGGAAAAGCTTTTGCGGCCTAAGGCAATCTACTCGCTGGACAAGGAGGACAAAGTGAGACTTTATAGATGGATCTAGGACTTGAAATTTTCGGACGGATACGTCTCCAATCTAAGAAGATGTGTCGACATAAAGGAGTGTAAACTGACCGGAATGAAGAGCCACGATTGCCACATATTCACGGAAAGGTTAATTTCTGTTGCATTTCGAGAATTATTACCGTTGGTAGTCTGGAATCCATTAAAAGAGCTTAGCATATTCTTCATAGATCATTGTTCTTGCAAGTTGCTCGATCGTTTAGAGAAGCAAGAGAATGACATTGTGGTAACACTTTGCAAACTTGAGAGAGTTTTTTCTCCTGCATTCTTCGACGCAATGAAGCATTTACCGATTCATCTTATCCATGAGGCGCTTGTTGTCGGACCTGTCGAATATCATTGGATGTACCCGTTCGAGCGATAGTAGAACCACCTCAAGAGGAAGATGAAAAATAAGGCACGGGTAGAGGGTTCTATTTGTGAAGCATATATCCTTGAGGAGATTTCAAACTTCTGTTCCATGTATTTTCAGTCTCATATTGCTACAAACAGAACAAGGGCTCCAGAAATGACGACGGCTATGAAGTTGGTATGGAGGCAAAACTGAAAGTATTTACTGCCTACGAAAAACCATCTGGTAAAATAAAAAAAGATATCTAAACGACGACGAGGTTAGCGCTGCAATGTTATATGTATTGCTCAACTGCGACGAGGAAGAAGTGGACAAGCTAGAGAGGTAAGTAAAATTATTTCGCGTGCTTCGTTGCTTCTGAATATAACTAATAAACCTATACTTCGTTGCTTTTCAGCATATTTAAGGATGAGGTAACGTCCAACAATCCGTACGCAACCGAGGAGGAAGTAGAACGGCAAATGAGACTTCATTTTCCTTTTTGGTTGAGAGCATATGTACGGACGTAGTCATAATTTACTTTTTCTGTACATTTATACTTGCACATAATAATTAAGTTAGCATCGTTTCTATGGTATTTAGGTTGATCGTCCCGAGGCAATCCTTGAGAATGAGTATATTAAAACTCTAGCCAAGGGGCCAATTTATCAAGTGAAGACCTGGCCAAGTTACTGCGTAAATGGTTTCAGGTTCAAGTCAACAAATGCTCGAATAAGAGACGACTTCTTGGATTTGGATTCTACGAAGAATAGCTGTTTGTGCATAAAATCTTCAAACTACAAAGACGTCGACCCAAGCAATGACTTCTTTGGCGTCTTACGGGAGATTGTGGAACTGACATACAATTATGCTATAGAACCTTGTAAGATCGTCTTGTTCAGATGTGACTGGTTCGATCCGATCCAGGGTCGAGGTTGGAGAGTTGACAAACATGGTCTTGTTGACATAAATTATCGCCGTCGATATCAAGCTTATGATCCGTTTGTTCTAGCAAGCCAGGCTCAGCTAGTTTACTTTACCAGCTATCCAAAACGAGGAGCTGGGAGATCAGATTGGTGGGCAGTCTGTAAGACTAAAGCTCGAAATACCTTCGATGTCGACGAGATAGCTTATCAGGAAGACGAACTACCTCTTATTACAAATATTATCGATGTGGACTCAACGAAAGTTCCTCATGACATGTTTCATCAATTGGAAGAGGTAGAAGTATCAGAAGAGGAAGAGGAAGTTGATAGAAGTGAAGAGGAAGAGGAAGAGGAATCGGAACAAGATGAATTTTCAGAAGAGGATTGAATATGTTTAATTTTCAGATGTAGTATGGTTTACTTTTGTTTTTTTCAGATGTAGTATGGTTTAGTTTTGTTTTAGCAACATTAATAAGCGACATTTTCAGATATAGTATGGTTTACTTTTATTTTTTTAGATATAGTATGGTTTACTTAGCGACGTTCCCTGGCTGTAGTATGGTATACTTTTATTTTTTTAAGATATAGTATGGTATACTTCTGTATTTTTTCAGATATGGGTCGACGTGGATCATTTGGTTCCGGTCCTGGTGGGAGTCGATGAGCCCGATCGTCTTCATCTACCACTCCTACCGACTCCTCATCCCTCCGCACTCCACCATACACTGGCGGTCTAGTCGCCGGCAGTGCCTCCATACCCGACTCTAGCAGTTTGAGGCTAGGGCCTTCTTCTTCTATGCAGCCAGTATCGTCGAGTATTCCAGAGGCCGACCCCACTATTGAGGAGCAGGCCGAGGCCCACGTCGAGGTCGAGGACGATGGCAAGGCCCACGCCGAGAGCGAGGGCGAGGCCGAGGGGCAGGCTGTGGGCAGGGGCAGGGGCAGGGACATGGGGCGGGGCAGGGGCATAGTGCAGCTCCCATCTGAGACAGATCCTTCGTGTCGCCCGGAGGTGGATTTGAGGTTGGAGATTTGGACCTGTACTCGGACCAAACGGTAAGTAAAATTATTTTATTTAATTTGTTTAAATTTATTATAAACTTGTTTAATAAATTTTAATTTCCATTTTACAAGTATTATCCCTCCTCCATACACCGGGCGCTGGGCACATTCCTGCGACAGAACTACGGGGGGCCCTGGATCAACTGGAGGGATGTCTCGGCCGACAGGAAGGCCTTCTGGTTTGAGCACTTTTTGGTACGTAAAAGTTTATTTCCTTTTAACATTTAGTATGTTATGTTATAACTTATGTACTTCTATGATTTTTTCAGCGGACTTACTTCTTCCCTCCCCACCGCGCCGTTGCTGTCGAGGCTATATTTTCCACCGTCGCCAACAAGCTTATTAGGGACGCGATCACCGACCAAAAGGATTGCGACCACCGAGGATTGCCTATTCAGGGTTGGATCTCTGCCGCCGACTGGGTGGTATTGAAGAGGAGATTCGATGAGGAAGCCTACAAGGAGAAGTCCGTAAAGTCTAAAAGAGCACGACAGGCGGGGTCGCAGTGGTATGGTGGATCAAGGTCCATCATGGATTTCTTCACCCATATGGTACGTATCTCATCGTATATCCATAATTAATATTTTACAGTAATATATTTCTTTCAACTTAACTGACAAATCATATAATAATTTCGTAACAGGTTGAATCGAGAGAAGACCCGAATATGGTGACCTTGTTCCTCGCCACACACAAGAAGGGGAGCTGTTCGTAGACAACAAGGCCCGGGACACCTACGTAAGTTTTACTTAATGCTAGTTCATTAATATTAAATTTTAGTTACATAGAAAATTCATATAGATGTTATTTCTAGGCCGAGTTTTAGAAGTTTTACTTAATGCTAGTGCATTAGTATATTAATTTTTAGCGACCACGTGAGAATTTATATAGATGTTATTTCTAGGCCGAGTTTTTGAGGCTTAGGGAGGCCGGGCCGACACGGAAGGAGGGAGCTGGTGCTAGCACTTCCCAGAAGCCCCCGGCCGCAGCTCAGTCAGATGACGAGCTATGGATGAGGGCCGTTGGTGGCATGCATAGGGGTACGTACTATGGTACGGGCTCCTATGGTGCCTTCATTGTGTCACAGTCCTCTGCGACCGCCACTAGTATGCCCGGTCCCGCACAGACTGAGGAGTCGATCCGCCAGCAGGAGAATGACGTCCTTGCGCAGATCGCAGCTCTGCGTGACAAGATGCTGGAGAGGATGGGGGCACCGCATAAAGATGATTCTGCGCTCATCTCACGCTTTGAGAGGCTGGAGGAGTCTACGGAGGCGCTGCAACAGATGACCCGTGCTACGCAGGAGGCTACGCAGCGGTTGATCGAGCAAATACAACATTTCCAGGAGATAGCAGCGGAGCGACCGTCCGCTGGTACGCCGGGAGCATCGTCTACATCCGGCGGTGCAGGGGAGGACATGCTCGCCACCTGTTGTCACCGGAGGAGTATCAGACGATCCTGACATTGCGACGATAGTCATCTGGTGGCGCTCCACCTCCAGCACCGGGTCCAGCTCCAAGCGATCAGTAGTTGAGGATATTGAGTTTGTACTGTACTACATTTTTCACTTTGTACATATTTGGGGATATTCAGCTTTTTTGTTGAGGATATTGAGTTTATACGTATTTGTGGATATTGCTTTGGTTTGTTTAGGATATTATATATTGACATTGTTTGTTGCGAATAATATTTTTTTCTTTATATTTTTTGTATATTCTGGAATGTATTATGCGTGCCGGTGTTGAGTGTTCCACCGAGGGGGTCGACGAACCCAGGGATTGGATTCTGTATTTTGTGTTTTGTATTCTGTATTTTGGCTCAGGCTCCAGCTCCATTTGCATTCTGGAACCTATTTTTTATTATTTTTTTAATCTAGTGACGTTTTTAGCGACATTAATATTTGTCGCTACATTTTAGCGACGTTAATAAAAGTCGCTACTAGCGTCGCTAAATGCTGACGTGGCAACACGTGGCACCAAATCTGATGTCAGCTCGTCGTCACTAAAACGTCGCAAAAATGTCTCTAAACGGCGACCAAATCCTGACGTCACCTTATACGTCGCTAATTAGCGTCAACGAAGAAACGTTGCAGATAACGTCGCTAATTAGCGACGTTATTGACGTCGCTAAATAACGTCGCCCGAGCGACGTTTTGCGACGTTTTCTCGTTTAGCGACACGTATTTTTCCGTCGTTCATGAAACGTCGCCAAAAATGTCGCTACATTCTCTTAGCGACGTTTTCGTCGAGTATAGCGACGTTTTCTAACGTCGATAATCTGACAAATTTTTGTAGTGGAGATACGGTCATGGATCCTGATACCTGATTTTCTGCTGGCCTCTGACATTCGATGAATGTTATGCTTTGAGGTTCCTGGTATCCTGATGGGACCATACTTGAGATTACTGCTCCTGAGCCAGATGTCCATGCGTTGGAGGTTTGTTCTTAACTGCATGAACACAGTAGTATGGTTAGATTACCTTGTCTTGTCACTTATTTTGGTTTGTGACATATTATATATTCAGTTTATTATGGCATATTCTTTCTGTATCTTGTTACGTCCCTCTGAGGACCTGGTTATCTCTCCAGGTGTGTCTTGTGATTTCTGCAGGTGCTCTAGCTAAGGCCATGACTTGCGTTCTATTCTTCGAGATGTTGCTCTTGGATCGTCATCCCCTTCGCTTTACTAAATTACTATCCTTGTATATTTCTTTCCTATTAAAATTTGTTGGTAGTGGATTTGTCTCCGCCCAACGATTGAACCATAATTATTCAAGTGGATTTAATATTATTATTCTTTTCATTGTGGATGAGATTTAGTCTTGGATTACTGCATTTTACAGCTTATGTATACATATAAGGTTTTCATACATTGGAGCGTACTTCGTATGTATACAACTGGCATGGTTACGACCTAGTCCTTCTATTTTGGGATTGGGGCGTTACAGGTGGTTACATAATTAGATGAACTCGGCTGGTAGAATTTTCTCATCCTCAACAACTGCATCAGGTTTCGGTCTGTACTCTTTTGGGTATGCCAGATCGCCAAAGTCTGGAAAAAATTAAGTCCTCGGAGGGACGCAACAAGATACGTAGAAGCATGCTATAATAACTGAAAACTAAGAAACAACAAGAAGTAATAACATTATGCTAAGTGACTAAGTGAATGCAATGTGAAGACAACGTTTGCACGCATAGACATATGGTTAAAGATGTAATCGGCATAATTTCCATTGGGAACTAGGGACCATTTGTATACTGTGAATAATGTTCATCGAACTCCAGAGACCATCTTCATAAGGGTCATCACTCTCGTAGATCCTCCGGAGTCTACTATTCACAAGAAAAAGTATGTAGTGAATAGTGACCCATACGTCCAATAACTGTCCTCTATGTCCAATAATAGTGTACAAATGAGTTCGCAACTCATCCAGAACCATGTAATCTGATTATAATCTATAGTAATTCAAAACTCTAATTGCATACCTCATAGCAGATCTAAATATAGAATACACGTCTCCTGTGTATCAACCATAGATAGGATACATGAGCATGTATCCTACCATGTATAACATACTCATGCCATAAGCATACACAAGTGTCCAAGGTCTCATAAGATACCACAGTACCTCTTCACAACATATCGGGGTAATCCAACAAGCCCACTAGGTCTGTATCAAACCTTATCGACGATTGTCGTCAATCGCACCCTAGTCACCCAAGCACACATGGTAATCACTATAATAATAAACTAATAATCGTAATTTATAAAATAATAATTTAGAATTATTTATATTATCTGTGCAAGGTATCTTACCTGATGGACAGTTGGTGAAGAGTCGAAGTAGCGACACGAACGTGTTGGATAAGGAATGACACAAAAATCGGGCCAAAGGATAATGTCGGATTCCAAAATAAATATCTCACAAGTCACGAATGATATCAACCGTGAACAATGAATTCCCACAAGTCCAATTTTGTTACAGTGAATAAATTCGTCGATTTAGAGTCAAACAGGGTCTTCAAAGGGTTCGTAGGGTTCCAATGTTCAAAAATGGCAAATTATATACTAAAGTAGCTTCACATTTGTGTTGCAAACCATACACACATTTTTTTGACTTATTCGTGTCGTGCTTACACTCCTTTTGACTTAACCGACACCGTGCATACACTTCTTTACTCAATCTAAGGCATGCACGCGGATCGCCCCTATTATGTCGACTCATCTATATGAAAAGTCACTAGCAATGTCAAGCTATCTTGGACATGGCTTAGGATAGACGGCGACCATCCAGTACGGGTAGCTAGCTCATGGAAGCCCCGAATCTCCTATGCGGTATGCCTAGGATAGACGGTGATCATCCAGGATAATCAGCCCATGGAAGCCCCGAATCTCCTATGCGATACATTCAGCATCCTGCTTTGCTATCTTGCTTCCTCCTAGGCCAATATGATCCCGGTGCCCCTGCGATTCATTCGAGGAAGACTACATCTTGTGCACAAGTTATCCATGATCATGCAAGACTCAACTCGATTTACCATTCTCAGTATCATTTCTATTTCTCTTCTTCACTTCTCATTCTTTACATCTCTGTGCAGCTCCACGGTTCGGAGACTGCCTCGGTGACTACCGGTCCTAAGAACTTTCTATATTACTGTAACTGATTTAATACATTTATTTATTAATGGGTATTTACAAGATTAATTGAATTTAGTGTGATTTTAGAGTTAATATTAGTTAGTAACCATTAGTATTAACTAATAGCGTAGAATTATTATTATTATCATTATTATTATTATTATTATTATTATTATTAGTTGGTTAATTAAATAACAAACTTTAATTAATTAGTTGGTTGATCGATTAAAATTATTGGTTGATTAATTTGTTGGCCTCATTAACTTATTAAATAGAAAGTCCATCCAAGTTTATTAGACGTTTCTTTTTAAAACATTTTTCCTTAGCCCACTATCCAAGCCCAAACCCATATATCCCAACTCACCCACTCCCTAGTCACCCGACTCCCTCAACCCCTCTCATCCACTCACACACCCACAATCCTCCTTCTTTCTCATCTTTGGTACAAAAAGAGAAATCTCCCAGAAGCTTTTTCACAGAAGCTTTCATTCTCAAACCTGGACAAACTCAACTCCACCTCCCTCCACGATCATCCATTTTCTAAACCGTCGTCGCCACAGCACTCCCCGTTCCACCCCGTCTCCATGGACACCTCTCAAGGTCATCCTTCGCGCACCCGAACCAGGAGTCCCCGGCGCTCCCCACGTCAGCACCCGACCGCGTGCGCCCCGGCGCTGCTGCCCACGTCCGCTCCCTCGCGTGCCCCTATTTCGGCGTCCTCCGCGCTGTTATCCGAACCGTCGGCACTTCCCAACTTTCCTGCATTCCGAGCACCCTGTACCCATGCCCCGATCCGATGCCGAAGCTACACTTCAGTTCTCTTTCTTCAGCTTTCCGGTAGGTTCTTCTGTCAAAAGACTGTTCATTTCCAGAATAGGAATTAGACAAAAACCCTTAATCTCGTCTGACCAAAATTGACAGAATAAAGCTCTGTCAACATTGGAATAATTAGTTTCCCATTATTTTAATTGCTAGTTATTTTAATATAATTAATTAATTGGATAAAAATTAACGGTCAATCAATTATTAGAAAATTGCTAGTAATTATTTGGGCCATCGTAAAAAATATTGGATTATATATATAATTTTATTAGAATAAACATTTTATGGAAAATGATTAATTTGTAATTAATAATTGTTGTTGTATTATTAAAAATATAGTTGTAAAATTATAGTTAATAATTGTCCCTAGCAATTGTTAAAATAATAGCATCTCAGTAAAATGATTACTAAATAAATGATTATTGTAGTCATATAATAATAATTATTTTTAGAAAAATAGTATTTTGGATTAAAAATGAGTTATTATATATGTTACGATTTTTTACGAAAATAAAACATTATTTGTTTCCAAAACATATTTTTATGACGAAAAAGTGTATTTTTTAGTATAAATAAATCTAATTAAAGTTAGTTAAAATAAAAACCCGTTGTGGTGGCCCATGCAGGTCAGAGTCGCAATTAGTGCGATCTCGTAATGGTGCTCGACTTAGAGTGCTAATTACGAGCCTGCGACTAGGACGTAGGATCTAGGTATGATAGGAGTTACTCAATCACATTTTAGAAAAAACTCTGATCTTTTTGATTACCATGACAACTCTTCTTGTATTTGAATTCAATTGTCCTCCTTTGATAATATCTTATCATGTGCCATATTGATCTCTTGGGTTCAATTCGTCTTCGGGATGACGGTGACTCGTTCTCAGGTAGCAGGGCCCAGTACAGTTCCAGAGAGGTCAGATCCGGGAGGTCTTTCACCTCCGACTACGGGAGTAGCAGTCGAGAGAGAAGTACCCACAGTCCCTGCCCTTCAGGCAGGAGTAGCAGCGGCAGTTCCCGGAGGTCTTCCACCTTCAGCTGAAGGAGCTACAGTTCAGGGAGCTGCCAGCAGCGACGGTTACAGGAGGTCTTCCACCTCCATCAGCGAGACCGTCCATGGTCATCCCTGACATTCTTCTACCGCCGCCTCAGTTACCGACAGATACTCAGGGGATGATGGCCCTTCTGCAGCAGATGCTACAGACACAGAGAGCACAGGCAGAGGCACAACACCGTCAGGCAGAGGTGCTGCGACAGACCATGGAGAACTCGCATCAGCTAGCTATGGCAGTAGTAGAGAGGGGTGCACCGGCTACAGTTCAGGGAGCACCAGCACAACAGCAGGGTCAGGGGAGGCCCGGTATACACCTCCACTTCAGGAAGATGAAACCTGCGGGAGTTCAAGGGTACCGAGAGTATCCTATACGCGGACGACTGGCTAGAGGATGTCCAGCAGAGTCTGGAGATGGCAGAGGTCCCGAGAGGTCTGTGGGTGATGTCTGTAGCGAGCCAGTTCTTCGATATAGCGCTGACTTGGTACCGCACGGATCCGCGTACGTCAGTGAGAGGTATATCTTGGGAGGACTTCAGGAAGCTCTTTAAGGAAAAGTTCTACCCAGATGTAGCCTTGACAGCTTTGGAGGGACAATTTGCCAGTCTGGTGAAGGGGAACTCGTCGGTAGACGAGTATGCAGCAAAGTTCTTTCGCCTGAGCAGGTTTGCACCTAGTTTGATCCAGGATGAGGGGTGCAAGTGTAATGCCTGTAGTTCGTACTACGTATCTTGGAATACGTGTACGTATTTTATTATGTATTGCATATCTCTTGGCTTGGCTCGGTTTATTTTGGGTTGGTTCGGCTAGGCTTGGGTTGCCTTGGTTCATCATGAACCAAAAAGGTGAACCCTCCTACCTACCACCATCCCCATTTATTAACCCCTCATCTTTCTCTCTCTTCATTATTCTTCTTCTTCTCCACATTTACTTCTACACCTACCAGGAGAGAGAGAGAGAGAGAGAGAGAGAGCTTAGGCAAGTGCAAACTTGCTTCATGATGGATCTCATGTTTTATTGTTCCATTCTCTTCCTTACTAGATTCTAAGCCTCTTTAGAACTGGAAGTTTTCGGTTTTGATGGTTATATTTTTGTAGATCTAAGTTTTAAGTTCCTTCTTATTTAGTTTTCTTGGTTTTGATCTCTAAAACTTGGTTATTTTTGAAAACTAATGGTTCTATGTTGTAGAGAATTCAATTTCATTCAGTTTTGGCTTATGTTTCGCTTGATTTCGACTCCGGATGAGTAAGTTATGGCCATTACAAGTTTTCGGAACTTTTATGGCTGAACTTGCTGTTTGGGGACGATGAACCCCATGCGCCGGGAACCTCATGCGCCCGGGAGGCCATGCGCCGGGAGGCCATGCGCCGTGAAGTTCCGGCAACGCATTCCTTAACTCCGAGCGTGTCATGCGCGTAGGTTTCTTACGCGCATGTATTGAAGACGCAACATGAGTTTCTCATGCGCCGATTTGTGCAGGAATCCCATGCGCCGATTCGTGCAGGAATCCCATGCGCCGATTCGTGCAGGAATCCCATGCGCCGATTTATGCAGGAATCCCATGCGCCAATTCGTGCAGGAATCTCATGCGCCGATTCGTGCAGGAATCCTATGCGCCAATTCGTGCAGGAATCTCATGCGCCGATTCGTGCAGGAATCTCATGCGCCGATTCGTGCAGGAATCTCATGCGCCGATTTGTGCAGGAATCCCATGCGCCGATTCGTGCAGGAATCTCATGCACCGATTCGTACAGGAATCCCATGCGCCGCGATTCGTGCATGAATCTCATGCGCCGATTCGTGCAGGAATCTCATGCGCCTATTCGTGCAGGAATCTCATGCGCCGATTTGTGCAGGAATCCCATGCGCCGATTCGTGCAGGAATCCCATGCGCCGATTCGTGCAGGAATCTCATGCGCCGATTTGTGCAGGAATTCCATGCGCCGATTCGTGCAGGAATCTCATACGCCGATTCGTGCAGGAATCCCATGCGCCGATTCGTGCAGGAATCTCATACGCCGATTGTGCAGGAATTTACTATTTTGCCTGTTTAAGTTGTTTTGTAGCTAGAATCTTGAAAAACTCAAAACATGAAAGTTGTAGATCTTTTCCTTGGCTTCAAGAATATGTTATTAGTTATTTTATACAATCTTTCTCATTCATGATAATGTAAGAATAGAACACGATAGTGGCCCGCGGTGGCGCACTCTTGACAAGTAAACTAATATGACAAGTATGAAAGGTCTGGACACCGTGGGCGATTGCGTTTGTACGAATAAACCAGTACTGTCTTGCATCATGTCTAGGATGGGGATCCCTGAGTACCACGGTCAGGGGTACCTACTGAAATTGACTAAGGCTAATTAACTAGAATAATTCAGTAGTCATGAAGAGATTCCCAGCTACAGGCAATCCCGTTATCTGGGCGCATTCAGTGGACTTGTAGCCTACCGACGAGTAGGGCATATTTCCAGCACACAGTCATGTGTTGCATTCTTCCTAAATAGACATTCGACCTGGATAACCGGATGGTCTGCAGGGCTTGTGGCTGTTGGGATAATCTTATTGCATCTTGCTAGTAACTAGGCATGTGATAACCCTAGTTAGTTAAAGTATCAAGCCGTACTCTTGATTGACCGTGATTGATTGGATGAAGTTTATTCCAGCTTAGTCTTATCCTGATCCTGTACAAGATTGTATCATGACATAATTTCTTGTATCGATAAATAATGGGATACCAAGTTCTATTCAGATGAAGGGTTACAACCCCGGTCCTTGTTTGGTTTAAGGGTTGTAACTTAGCTATCTGAATAGTTCCATGGTTATCTTATCATATATCGTCCTGCTTATTGTGCTGGCCTTAACAATAAAGATCAGGGGTCCAGTTCTGTTCAGGCGAAGGGTTACAACCTCGGTCCTTGTTTGGTTTAAGGGTTGTAACCTGGCTTCCGGAGCAGTTCTGCGTCCTCTCTTCGTTTATTGTCTTGTTACCTTATCAATAGTAATTGAGACGGGTTTCTATTCAGGCGAAGGATTGCAATCCCGGTCCTTGTTTGGTTTAAGGATTGCAGTCTGGCTACTTGAATGGTTTCTCCGTGTTCAATATATATTTGTTATCTCAGTTATTATCACTATCTTAAATTACTTTTACTATTTATTTGTGATATGCTGGTTTAGTTCCTAAGTGAAGCCTCCTTTGTGGCACTTGCTCTTTCTGGGGTCTGATCCAGCTGGTTTTGTGTGGCCAGATATCGGAGCAGCACCAGAGGATCCACCTGTCTTCCAGCCCGATGGTGACCACCAGGCGTAACCAGGGCAACGAGTGGGTTTTTTTGTCCTTCCACTCTATTTGTAAAATTATTCTTTTGAGGCGTTTAGCCGGCGAGCACGTGTTAGCTCGTATTGCACCTTTATTTACTGTCTGCCTACGGGCTGTAACATGATTGACAAATCCTAGGGTTGATCATGTATTGACTAAAACTCTTGCTAGTCCTGACATTTTGTACGACTAGCTTCATGATCATCCAATATGTAATGTATGGGACGCCTTACTATTGTATATTGATGCTCTAATATCTTGTGACTGCTATTACTTGCTTGTGATTGAGACAATAGGTTTGATCTTGACCATAGGAGACTGATGGATTGTAGTTAAACCCTCATATATCTAGACAGCCGTGACCGTATAGTGACGTGGATTCCATTTCATTATACGTAGCTGGCTATGTCTGCCCCCGCTCTCCAGTATTCTGGTTCTGGGGCGTGACATGGTTTAAGTGGTGGCCCATGCAGGTCTTGTAAATCAAGATATGTGAGGGTTTACCGAATAGATGTCTCAATCAGTATTCGCCCTTGATCTCTGCTCGTATCTTCTGAATCCCTGTAATCTCGACCTGATCACATGCTTGTATCGTTGATCTGTCCTGGTCCTTCCTTATTGTTCCCTATGTCGTCTTCTTCAGCGGCATTGTTCCTGGACCTGCCGATCAGCAAGGCGGAGCACCTCCTGCGGACCAGCAGCAACCTGGAGATCAAGCCCAGCATTCAGGAGTAGCCTCCAGAGTCATGCCTATTGAAGGAGAGCCACCAGTTCAGCCCGTCCAGCCAGCAGAGCCTGAGGATGGCACTTTGGTGGGTCTCATCAGGTCCTTATTAGCTTCCCAGGATCGTCGCGGAGATGCCTTACACCAGGCGGTAGCAGATGCTTTGACCAGAGGAGGTCATCAGGGTAATAGCGCGGCCAACAGCTTCAAGCGCTTGAACCCTCCCTTCTTCGACGGCAGTGAAGATGCGATCGCTTCAGATGCTTGGCTTCAGGACACAGAGGTGATTCTAGAAGCAGCCAGGACTCCAGAGAACGAGAAGGTGGCCGTAGTGCGCCTGCAGTTACTAGATCTTGCCCGCAGCTGGTGGGCAGCGCAGGCCGATGGATTAGTGGCCCCTATTTTATGGGCCGTATTCAGGGAGAGATTCCAGACCAAGTATTTTGATGCTGTAGCTCGGTATGATCTACAGACGAGGTTCACCAATCTGAAGCAGATGGGCAGGACGGTCGACGGATATGCGACCGAGTTTTCGAGGCTTAGTCGGTTTGCTCCCACCTTGGTGGCGACCGAGTTCGATAGAGCCCAGCGGTTCCAGCAGGGGCTCCACCTAGAGATTTTATTGGCAGTAGAGCAGTTTGAGCATCAGACTTTTGATACAGTATTGAGAGCAGCCCGGAGGCATGAGTATACCTCCCAGAGGATCGTGGATAGGACCGGAGGTCGGAAGCGATCTCACGGCCAGATGAATCAGTCTTCAGCACCAGCCCCGGCAGCCAGGGCCTTGACCATTGGAGCTCCGAGGCGGGCGGCCTCAGTGACGTCGGTTCAGCATTCTACCCCGACGCACCCTCAGCAGCAGAAGCAGAAGCAGTCTTCCGCAGTGGGATGTTCACACTGCGGGAAGCCAGGGCATGTGGTGTCAGAGTGTCGTAGAGCACAGGGTTTGTGCTTGGTTTGTGGTGCCCCGGACCACAGGGTTGGGAATTGCTCGAACAGAGGGAGTTCATCCGCCTTCTCTAGTCCTTCAGTTAGAGGACCAGCACCAATCCAGCAGCAGCAGCAGCTGCAGTACCCGTTCTCGAGACCATTGCCGACGCAGGCCCAGGCATTCCAGCAGCAGAGACCGCAGCAGTATGTCCAAGCCCAAGCCCTGATCCAGAGCAGGCAGAGGAATTTTCAGCAGAGGGGACCCGCGCCCAGAGGACATGGTCAAGTGCTGGCCTTGACCATGGGAGAAGAAGGAATAGCACCAGGTGAGGTGGTGGCAGGTACTATTCTCGTCAACACCTTTCCAGCTTCAGTATTATTTGATTCTGGTGCCTCGCATTCATTTATGTCTGCACGATTCGCGACACGGGTAGGATTGGAGCCCGAGTCATTATCAGTAAGGCTCAATATACTTACTGGTAACGGACTTGTGGGAGTAGATAGAGTATTTTCCTCGTGTCAGGTCGTAGTTAGCGGTAGAGAATTCCCCGCTAGATTGATAGAGTTCCCGATGGCCGATTATGATGTGGTATTAGGGATGGATTGGTTGAGGGACCAGTATGCTAGGATAGACTGCCACATTGGCAGGGTTATTTTTAGCATTCCAGGCGAGCCAGAGTTTTTTTTCTCCCGAGGCGAAGTTGAACCTTCTCCTCCAGTATTGCGGATGGCAGTAGCAGCAGTGCAGTTGCCTCGGATAGTCGAAGAGTTTCCAGATGTTTTCCCAGAAGAGCTTCCAGGGATGCCGCCAGAGCGAGAGATCGAGTTTACCATCGACTTGATTCCCGGGACAGCCCCAGTGTCAGAGAGAGTCTACAGGATGGCGCCGTCAGAGCTAGAGATATTGTACAAGATGATTAAAGAACTCAGAACCAAGGGATTCATTCGTGCTAGTGGATCGCCTTGGGGAGCCCCGATGCTTCTTGTGAAAAAGAAGGATGGTACGTCCAGATTATGTGTTGATTATCGTACCTTGAACTCAGTGACAATCAAGAACAGATACCCTCTCCCGAGGATAGATGACTTATTTGATCGACTCAAGGGGGCAGCAGTATTCTCGAAGATCGACTTACGGTCAGGATACCATCAGATCAGAGTCAGAGAGCAGGACATCCCGAAGACAGCGTTCAGATCGAGATATGGGCATTGGGAGTTCCTTGTGATGCCATTTGGAGCAACCAATGCGCCGGCAGTATTCATGGATCTCATGAATCGTATCTTCATGCCTTATTTAGATAAGTTCGTGATTGTGTTCCTAGACGACATCCTGGTCTACAGTAAGAGTGAGGCGGAGCATGAGCATCATCTCAGAATTGTCCTCCAGATTCTCAGAGAGCACCAGTTGTATGCCAAGTTTAATAAATGCGAGTTCTGGCTCGATCGTATTTCGTACTTGGGCCATATCATCACCCGAGGAGGAGTAGAAGTGGATCCCCAGAAGATCGTGGCTATTGAGTCGTGGCCAGTGCCCAGCACAGTTGCAGAAGTTCGCAGTTTTCTTGGATTGGCCGGCTACTACCGGCGATTTGTTTCAGACTTTGCTCGGATTTCGGCGCCATTGACCCAGTTGACCCGTAAGGATGTGTAGTTTGCTTGGACAGCAGAATGTCAGGATTCTTTTGAGAAGTTGAAGCGAGGCTTGATGACGGCTCCTATTCTCACGCTTCCAGATGGAACTGGAGGATTCTCAGTGTATTGTGATTCTTCGGGCAGAGGTTTAGGATGTGTTTTGATGCAGCATGGGAAGGTAATAGCCTATGCGTCGCGACAACTTCGTGATCATGAGAGAAATTACCCAACCCATGACTTGGAGCTGGCAGCAGTAGTGTTTGCACTTAAGTTGTGGAGGCACTACTTGTACGGAGATAGGGTGGAGATCTTCACCGACCACAAGAGTCTGAAGTATGTTTTCACCCAGAAGGACCTTAACATGCGTCAGAGGAGATGGCTAGAGCTGCTTGTGGATTATGATGTCAACCTGCAGTATCACCCAGGGAAGGCCAACATTGTTGCAGATGCATTGAGCAGGAGAGCCGGAGTTTATTTCCTGACAGCGCAACCAGAACTGTTAGCCGATCTTCAGAAGATGGGTATAGAAGTTGTCCTTCCTTCCAGTGTGGCATTGATGGCCAGCATACAAGTTCAGTCCACTATAGTCGGGAGGATCCGGATGGCGCAGTCAGCAGATTCCAAGCTTCAGCGACTTAGAGCAGAGTGTGAGGCAGGACGAAGACCAGAGTTATGTATCCATAAAGATGGTACACTTTGACATGGGAAGCGTCTTTGTGTACCCAGTGGAGATATCAGACAGGAGATCATGACGGAGGCTCACAGTTCGCAGTATTCCATTCATCCCGGCGGTACGAAGATGTACCGTGATATTCGTCAGCACTTTTGGTGGAATGGCATGAAGAGGGAGATAGCCCGATTTGTCTCTCGTTGTTTAGTCTGCCAACAAGTTAAGGCTGAACATCAGAGACCAGCTGGACTACTTCAACCATTGCCGATTCCCGAGTGGAAATGGGAGCATGTAACCATGGATTTTGTGACTGGATTGCCTAGATCCCCGGCGGGCAGAGACGCTATTTGGGTTGTCATAGACAGGCTCACAAAGGTGGCTCACTTTCTCCCGTTCAGAGTTGGTCAGTCGATGGCTCAGCTAGCGGAGATGTATCTCCGGCAGATTGTCAGATTGCACGGTGTACCAGTCAGTATCACTTCAGATAGAGATTCAAGATTTACGTCGTACTTTTGGCGTAGCTTGCAAGAAAGTTTGGGAACTCACCTCCAGTTCAGTTCAGCTTATCACCCGCAGACAGATGGCCAGTCAGAACGTACGATCCAGACTCTTGAAGATATGTTGCGGTCATGTACACTCGACTTCGGTGGTTCGTGGGAAGATCACGTGCACCTGGTGGAGTTCTCGTACAACAACAGTTTCCAGGCCAGTATCCAGATGGCACCGTTCGAGGCACTGTATGGTAGGAAGTGTCGATCCCCGCTAGGCTGGGATGATGTTGGAGAGAGGCAGATGCTTGGTCCGGAAATGATTGCTCAGACCGTTGAAGTGGTCAGAAGAGTCAGAGATCATCTTCGAGTTGCCCAAGATCGCCAGCGTCATTGGGCCGATTCTCATCGGCGCCCTCTTGAGTTTTCTGTCGGTGACCATGTATTCCTGAGGATTTCGCCTAACCGTGGTGTCATTCGTTTCGGCGTACGGGGAAAGCTTAGTCCTAGGTATATAGGGCCGTTCGATATTCTGGAGCGAGTAGGAGATGTATCCTATCGTCTCGCTCTTCCACCATCGCTACGTGAGGTGCATGACGTATTTCATGTATCTCAACTGCGACGGTATATCCCGGACCCGAGCCACATCCTGGATCATTCGGAATTGGTTGTTGGTACCAACCTTTCGTATGAGGAGAGGCCCGTGTCTATATTGGACCGAAGAGAGAAGATACTCAAGAACAAGACTATCAAGTTAGTCCGAGTTGCTTGGGGTCATCACTCTTTGGGTGAGTCGACGTGGGAGCGTGAGGATGATATCCGATCGCGATATCCCGACCTGTTTGACTCGTAAGGTATAATGTCTTCCTTATGCCTTATGCTTTCAAGTCCTTGCTTGAATAAATGACTGCATGATAGACTGCTTGTTATAGCTTACGATTATTATAGCTTGTCCTTGCAATTCTAGTCTCTTGATTAAATTCCGAGGACAGAATTCTTTTAAGGTGGGTAGAGTTGTAATGCCTGTAGTTCGTACTACGTATCTTGGAATACGTGTACGTATTTTATTTTGTATTGCATATCTTTTGGCTTGGCTCGGTTTATTTTGGGTTGGTTCGGCTAGGCTTGGGTTGCCTTGGTTCATCATGAACCAAAAAGGTGAACCCTCCTACCTACCACCATCCCCATTTATTAACCCCTCCTCTTTCTCTCTCTTTATTATTCTTCTTCTTCTCCACATTTACTTCTACACCTACCAGGAGAGAGAGAGAGAGCTTAGGCAAGTGCAAACTTGCTTCATGATGGATCTCATGTTTTATTGTTCCATTCTCTTCCTTACTAGATTCTAAGCCTCTTTAGAACTGGAAGTTTTCGGTTTTGATGGTTATATTTTTGTAGATCTAAGTTTTAAGTTCCTTCTTATTTAGTTTTCTTGGTTTTGATCTCTAAAACTTGGTTATTTTTGAAAACTAATGGTTCTATGTTGTAGAGAATTCAATTTCATTCAGTTTTGGCTTTTGTTTCGCTTGATTTCGACTCCGGATGAGTAAGTTATGGCCATTACAAGTTTTCGGAACTTTCATGGCTGAACTTGCTGTTTGGGGACGATGAACCCCATGCGTCGGGAGGCCATGCGCCGATTCGTGCAGGAATCTCATGCGCCGATTCGTGCAGGAATCTCATGCGCCGATTCGTGCAGGAATCTCATGCGCCGATTTGTGCAGGAATCCCATGCGCCGATTCGTGCAGGAATCCCATGCGCCGATTCGTGCAGAAATCTCATGCGCCGATTTGTGCAGGAATCCCATGCGCCGATTCGTACAGGAATCTTATGCGCCGATTCGTGCAGGAATCCCATGCGCCGATTCGTGCAGGAATCTCATGCGCCGATTGTGCAGAAATTTACTATTTTGCCTGTTTAAGTTGTTTTGTAGCTAGAATCTTGAAAAACTCAAAACATGAAAGTTGTAGATCTTTTCCTTGGCTTCAAGAATATGTTATTAGTTATTTTATACAATCTTTCTCATTCATGATAATGTAAGAATAGAACACGATAGTAGCCCGCGGTGGCGCACTCTTGACAAGTAAACTAATATGACAAGTATGAAAGGTCTGGACACCGTGGGCGATTGCGTTTGTACGAATAAACCAGTACTGTCTTGTATCATGTCTAGGATGGGGATCCCTGAGTACCACGGTCAGGGGTACCTACTGAAATTGACTAAGGCTAATTAACTAGAATAATTCAGTAGTCATGAAGAGATTCCCAGCTACAGGCAATCCCGTTATCTAGGCGCATTCAGTGGACTTGTAGCCTACCGACGAGTAGGGCATATTTCCAGCACACAGTCATGTGTTGCATTCTTCCTAAATAGACATTCGACCTGGATAACCGGATGGTCTGCAGGGCTTGTGGCTGTTGGGATAATCTTATTGCATCTTGCTAGTAACTAGGCATGTGATAACCCTAGTTAGTTAAAGTATCAAGCCGTACTCTTGATTGACCGTGATTGATTGGATGAGTTTATTCCAGCTTAGTCTTATCCTGATCCTGTACAAGATTGTATCATGACATAATTTCTTGTATCGATAAATGATGGGATACCAAGTTCTGTTCAGATGAAGGGTTACAACCCCGGTCCTTGTTTGGTTTAAGGGTTGTAACTTAGCTATCTGAATAGTTCCATGGTTATCTTATCATATATCGTCCTGCTTATTGTGCTGGCCTTAACAATAAAGATCAGGGGTCCAGTTCTGTTCAGGCGAAGGGTTACAACCCCGGTCCTTGTTTGGTTTAAGGGTTGTAACCTGGCTTCCGGAGCAGTTCTGCGTCCTCTCTTCGTTTATTGTCTTGTTACCTTATCAATAGTAATTGAGGCGGGTTTCTATTCAGGCGAAGGATTGCAACCCCGGTCCTTGTTTGGTTTAAGGGTTGCAGTCTGGCTACTTGAATGGTTTCTCCGTGTTCAATATATATTTGTTATCTCAGTTATTATCACTATCTTAAATTACTTTTACTATTTATTTGTGATATGCTGGTTTAGTTCCTAAGTGAAGCCTCCTTTGTGGCACTTGCTCTTTCTGGGGTCTGACCCAGCTGGTTTTGTGTGGCCAGATATCGGAGCAGCACCAGAGGATCCACCTGTCTTCCAGCCCGATGGTGACCACCAGGCGTAACCAGGGCAACGAGTGGGTTTTTTTTGTCCTTCTACTCTATTTGTAAAATTATTCTTTTGAGGCGTTTAGCCGGCGAGCACGTGTTAGCTCGTATTGCACCTTTATTTACTGTCTGCCTACGGGCTGTAACATGATTGACAAATCCTAGGGTTGATCATGTATTGACTAAAACTCTTGCTAGTCCTGACATTTTGTACGACTAGCTTCATGATCATCCAATATGTAATGTATGGGACGCCTTACTATTGTATATTGATGCTCTAATATCTTGTGACTGCTATTACTTGCTTGTGATTGAGACAATAGGTTTGATCTTGACCATAGGAGACTGATGGATTGTAGTTAAACCCTCATATATCTAGACAGCCGTGACCGTATAGTGACGTGGATTCCATTTCATTATACGTAGCTGGCTATGTCTGCCCCCGCTCTCCAGTATTCTGGTTCTGGGGCGTGACAGCAAGGCCCGGAAGTTCCGGAGGGGTCTCATTCATGCAGTGCGCACTCACACCTCTGGGAGACGTGATGCAACCTTCGAACAGATCCTTATGGAGGCGTAGATTGCAGAGGAGGACTTCGACCTCAAGCCGAAGAGGGGCAGTGACGCTCTTGGAGCTAGTTCGAGTGCAGGGCCAGCGAAGCGCCCACATTTCCAACAGAGGCAATTTCAGCAGCAGCAGCCTCAGTTGCAGTTTTAGCAGGCACCGGCACGTGCCCAAGAGTACCAGGGACAGGGCCGGAGGCAGGACATCCAGTGTGCTTTCTGCAAGAAGATGGAGCACACCCGGGAGACTTGTAGGATGAAGCTGGGAGTCTGTTTATTCTGTGGAGCTCCAGACCACCAGGTGAAGAACTGTACGGTCCGTGCAGCCAGACAGACAGGCCAGGACAGAGTGCAGCAGGCTATAGGAGGCCAGCAGGGGTAAGCTTTCGCCATGACAGTTGAGCCCAATCAGGCAGTAGCAGAGCATATAGCAGGTTCCAATCTTTCGAATCTCCTTTCCGTATTTGCCTTCGTAAACTGTCTTGAACTTCGATTCTATCTATTTTTGATTGTTGGGTGAAAATTGTTCTTGTGATGTGATTTCCTTTTGATATAAGTCGTATGGGCTAGGTCGCCTCGATTATGAGATTTAGAATCCTCTAGGGTCATGCTAGCAGGCAGAGTGAGGACATATAGTCGGACTATGGACGTATTTCTCGGGTGTAGGAATTTAAGGTTTTCGCTGCCAAGCTGGCGGCAATACGAAAATTTTAAATACCATGATTCTAGAGGTATGTACCGTAGTTGAGGACTCTGTGATTATCGTAGCCTTGCTCACTGGTATGACGGAGATTCTGAGTATCATGATGATTGGACAGACGCATACGATTATCAAATTGCATAATTTTTTTTTTGTTTTGTGTGTTGCTTCGTTTTAAATTTTTGAGGATAAATTTTTAAAGTGGATAGACTTGGAGTTTCTAATTGAGAGTAATTTCAAATTTTGTAATTTTTAGTCATTTAATTCATGCTTTGATTTTGAGATTTTAAATCATTTTCAATTTTAAATCATGACTTGTGATTTGAGATTTTACTATTGTTTGGTTTTAATTTCGAGGACAAATTTTTTTAAGATGGATAGATTTGTCACCCCCACTTTCCAGAAACAGGGGTATTTTTGTCATTTTTCACTTTTGAATATTTTTGAAATTATTTATTTATTTATAATAATATTTTGGGGTTATTTGAGTCGGGTTCGAATTTCAGCTCAATCCGACTTGAATTGGGGATCCGGGGGTAGTTTGACTTTAGTGGGACCCACACATTAGTTAGCTATGGCCCACATGATATTTATTTTAGTTAATGGTTAGACTAATTAGTTATGGATAGGGTTTGGTTAGATTAGAGAGTTAAAATGACTAATTTAGCCTCAACCATTTAGCCCTTTCCTAATATTAATTAATAGGATTAGTGGGGGGGCTATTTTGGACTTTCAATAAGGGGACACATGGCCCATTATGGCCAGCCACAATAAGGATAGGGTTGAGCCTCCCATTTGCCATTATCCATCTATTTTTGTCTCTCTTGTTCTTCCCCAAATTTCTAGAGAGCAAATCCCTATCTTTTCTCCACCAAATCAACTCCTTCTTCCACCAAATCTTCTTCTTTTCTCCTCTACTCTATGAAAGGAAGGAGCTAGCCAAGTTTGGGAGGAATCGGAGCTCGTTTGTGTCCTTTTGGAATCTCTACGTGTCGATGTCGAGTCGGAAGGCTTTTTCCTTTGAATCTCTCTCCCGGAAGGTATAATCTCTCTTCTAATCCATCCCAACATGCCTATAGAATTATTTTGAACACGTAGGAATGACCCCCATGGTTATATCTTCATTTGTTTCCATTTTGTGTCCATTTGGAGGTCATAGGAGTGTCCTTTGTGTTGTGGTCGTGTCCTAATGGGGAAAACCCTCTTTGGACACTTGTGGAATTATTGGTGTATTATTTTGACGTTATTCTAATATGTATTCCAGATTTTCATGTGTTTAGGAATGTGTTTTCCCTATGTATCATAATGTATCTTATTCCTAATATATATATATATATATATATATATATATATATATATATATATATATATATATATATATATATATATAAATAATATATATATATATATATATATTATTTATATATATATATATATATATATATATATATATATATATATATATATATATATATATATAAATAATATATATATATATATATATATATATATATATATATATATATATATGGTTATACATTATGGTGGGTGGTGTGTATATTTGTGTTTGGTTGTGAGTAATAGAGGGGTCGGCCAAGTGAGCCATGAGTGTGTGTTTGTGTTTGTAGAGTGAGTGCTAGAGTGAGTGGTTGTGTTGTGTTTGAGTTAATGTTAGAGTGTGGTATAGAGGAGAGATTGAGAGGGGAAATGAGAGTGTTTGTGAGGTGTTAGAAGGGAGGAGGAAACCCAACCAACAACAGCTATTGCTGCCTCAATTTCAGTCCAAAAACCCACCCCTAGGCTGTCCAATATCAGTCCTAGTATGCCCCCCATTTTACCCTGTGAGCTGTCCTAAAACAGCCCTTGTACAGTCCCATATGGCTGTCCCCAAGTGCCCCAAAACTTGTCATATGCTGTCAAATTTTAGCATCCATAACATGCCAATTCAGTCCCAAACAGTCCCCTGTTTTCTGCTTTGATAGGCCCCCAATGGACAGCCACTAAATAGCCTCCAAAACTTGTCTAAACCTATCCTAACACAGCCCCTTAACCACTCCTATAACAGCCCATTAACAGCCCTATAAATGTCCACAAAAACCAGCCTATACATGCCCAAAAACCTGTCCTAACACAGCCCCTAAACTCAGTCCTTCAATACCATTGACAGCCCCATAACATGCCCCATATTCAGTCCACATATCAGCCACTATTTGGCCTACAAATCAGCCCATCAAGCCCCCTAGATGGCTGTCCCTAACCACACAAAATTCAGTCCTTAGTTAGCCTATATGGCTGTCCCCTTGCTCCCATCATTAGCCCATCAAACCACCACCATAACCCCCAGTTAATAGTCCATGTTGCTGTCCCATACTTGCCCTCTTTCAACCTTAAATCAGTCCACATATTTGCTATGTGGGTGTGTGTGTATTGTGAGTTTGTGTGTGTGTGTGTGAGAGCCTAGAGTGTATAGCTAGTGGCATATAGGATAGCCTATATCTAAACTAGTAGAGAAACCTATACAGAAGCCTTGTGAGTGTGATATAGGTGAGTGTTTTGTGAGAGTGTTGTGTGTGGATGAGTGTGATAGAGTTATGAGGGTAAATTCATGATATGGGTTAGGAATAGTGTAAACCAATACCCATGTATCCTAACATAGCCTAGATACCTAGGATACCCATTTTTCTTGGTAGGTAAACCTTAGATAGGTTGGTATCTAGCTACCCTAAGGAGCCTAGGCTAGTATCTTGGGTATTAGCGGAGTTTCCGTGGGATTGGGCAAGGTATCGGGATTTACCTTGGTAGGGTAATGTAAGTTTTACCTAGGAATAAGGTATTTGAGTTTGGAGTCTAAGATAGGGTTAGAACTTGATTCCCGTGGTTGGTAATGATCAAATATGGTGCTCATAGACTAGTTTTGACGTCGGTTGACCTTTTTGACCAAAAGTCAACTGTAAGTCAACCCTTGAACCAGATTGACCTAGTTTGACTTGGATTGACTCACAGTGACCTGGTATGACCTAGTATGAGCCAGTATGACCTAGTGTAACTCAGTCTGACCTAGATTGACCTAGTTTTGACTTAGACTTGCATTTATGACTTGAACTAGCTTCCTTTTTCAGTATTTAGCCCTGTTTGACTCATAGTATCTTATTTTAGGTCCGTGATCACTCTGAGCATCTGTTCACCCTATCAGTTCAGGACCACAGGCGAGTATATTCACTGATAGTTTTTATTGTCTTGATATCTGCTATATTCGATTCAGTTGTAGTGTTATACTCGATTTTCAGTCACGACAGTTCACGAACTAGTATATGTTGGATCATGACATGGGATGTTATTCCTAGAGTTACATGGTATATTGGTACATATTTTGTCTTATTTTAGTGTATTGGTATAGACACCAATTTGAAAAGGGGACTTGCTATCCTCTTATGGAATCCTGTGTCATAACGTGTCATGTCCAGATCCATTGTACTATTCGGGGATGGGGGAGTTATTAGTGGTTGTGTGATCAAATTCCCACATGGTTCTATGGTACATATGGTTCATAGCTATACCCTCGCCTCACGACGGGTAAAGCCTTACCCTATACGGTTCATAGCTTTCCATGGTGACTGGCCTTATCGTTCTATTATATACAAGGTTCATAGCCGGTCGGATGGAAAGCCTGAGCATATTTTTCCCAAGTCGATCACATGACACACTAATAATTCAAGGCACCTTTTATATTTATTATCTTGGTGACTAAGTTCTGTTCGGGAGAAGGGTTACAGCCCCGGTCTTTGTTTGGTTTAGGGGTTGTAACTCGGCTTCCAAATAGTTTCCAAGTCGCCCTATATACATTTATATCGTCGTCCTTTCAAGTACTCACATCATGATATGTATTTCCAGTTGATTTTGTCTTGTATTTCATTACACTGTCTCTTATAGAATTTGTCAATTCATATGGAACTGCTGTTGGTGTTTGTACTTGCTCATTTTCCTGACAGGATACCGTTGACAAATTTTACAGATGATTCAGAGGCTGATTGCCCGACCTACTATGGGGTTGAGTCTGATGGATTAGAGTTAGACCGTGGCTTATTGGTAGAGCCACTAGACTTTGCTTACCCTGAGTAGCATAGTTAGTTAGGTTTGCCTGGCCTGCGAGCCAGCTAGTACATTTTCAGTTTGTAGTATCTATTATATATATTTTCTGAGACCATGGATGTTTGTGTATAGCTCTGACTTGTGGATCTTGGACTCATTTCCTGTTTTATCTATCGTATTTTCCTTTCCGTGCTATCTACCTTAGTTGATATATGTGATTGAGACTGTATTGCTATGTCACCTCTATTCGGAGAGTATATACTGTACAGGTATATTTATCTGTTTTAGTCATAGTATTTACAGACCCTAGATACAGCATTCTACTGCCGATTCTGCGGCGTAGGCTGGACGTAACCACGTGCTCGTGCCCCTCTTCAGGGTGCGGGTCGTGACACCCGTCTATTATCGACTTTAAAAAATGAAGTAATTTCTCACGTATTGTATTACAAATAAGATTTTAGTAAAAAGATCTTTTTATCAACTAGTGCTATTTATGTGTATTATGAATAAATTGTAGCACACAGTTTTCCAAATGAGGATAATTTTGAAATTTTGTGTTTATAATTATTTTAATAATGATATTTAATTCATGATATGATTTTTGGTGATTTTAAATCATTTTAAAATTATTTAAATCAATGACTTGTGGTTTTGACGTTTTGCTAGTGAAACCCTAGAGACTGTTTGACCTAGAGCCTAACCATATGATTATGATATTTTAATGTCATTTCTGGCCTAAGGATATTTTTGCATTTGACCTCTTTGAATTATTTTGATATTATTTTATTATTTATGATATTGGTTTGGGATTATTTGAGTCGAGTTCGAATTTTATCTCAATCCGACTTGTAACGGGGACCCGGGATAACTTAGACTCTAGTTGGACCCATGCATTAGTTAGCCATGGCCCACATTTTAATTAGTCATGTTAGAAAGATTAGTCATAATCCTAATTATTAGGTTAACCATTTAGAGTTTTTATTTTGACCCTTTTACCCCCAAACCCTAACCAACATTGTTTTAAACACTTGTAACTAAGGGAGGGGCAAACTTGTAATATTCAATGGGGGGGGGGGGATAACCATTGTGGCCGGCCCTAATAGGACTCCTATCTCATTTCCTTTCGTTGAGAAGTCTTGTTCCCCAAGTGCTCTCAAGCTCTCCCAAGGAAGAAGCCTTTCTCCTTGGATTTTCTCTCCTTTAGGTAATATTTTCTTCTCTTTTATTTCTCAATTTTGCATTTAGGAAAGTTTTAACCATAGGAATGACCCCCATTGTTGTGTCCCTATTTTGTGTCCTCTTGTGTCCATTATGTGTCCTTTAGGGATTTCTATTGTATTATTGTTGTGTCTTGTGTTCATGGGGAAAACCCCCAAACTTGGACACACTTTATATTTAAAATATTGATTAAATGAATTAATTCATATTAAATCTTAGATTTGAATATGTACAGATGTGTTCTTGAGTACTTTACATTTTATTCATGTATCTCTTATAGATGTGTTCATGTTACATATATAGATTTCTGTATGTGTATATATATATATATATATATATATATATATATATATATATATATATAAATATATATATATATATATATATATATATATATATTGTAATGAGAGTGTATCTATATTTATATATGTAATAAATGGTTCATGATGATTATATAATCAAGTTTGTGAGTGTGGTTCCTCATATTATTATTGTCATTATTGTTGTGGATAATTAGGATATATATTGGGTATTCTTTTGGCTCAAACTATCTAAATCCGTCATAATTTTCATCCACGTTTTTAATTTTAGCCCTAACTTAGAAATATCATAACTTCTAGCTCAAAGCTCGCTTTAATCTCCCATTTTTTTTTAAAAGAAGCGTATTGAAGTTAGCTTTCCAAAAACATGTATTAATAGGCCTAATTCTTTCTGTAACTTTCTGGAGAATTATTTGAGTGTCAGCTGTACGAAAGACAAACGCGTTCTTGGTGTTTTTGCGATTCCGGGAGTTTTCAGAAACGAAAACGCGATCCGTTTGAAGTTTCGGAAAGCTAACACATAGATCTATAACATACTTTAATCATAGATTTTATTTTATGCTGAGATGGTACAGAATTGATTATTAGTAAGAGTTACTATTCGGTATGTGCATTTTGTGCACCCTTGTGTGTAATATAATGTTCTATTTGATTTTAACCCATGTTAATGTATATACATTATGTAATTAAATAGAGAATGCAAGCATGAGTAAATATTTAAATAAATGATGTATGAGGTGTAAGTATCCTATCTAATGTAAGCATGTATAAGTATGGCTTGTAATGAATATGTAGGTTCCATAGTATGTAATGTATGGTACATATTGTAGTGCAAGAGAATAAATAAATGATGAATGAATGCAAGCATGAATGTAATGTAGTAATAGATGTAATGTATGCAATATACAAGTTAATGAGATGTAATGTTCTATGTTAACACAAATCCTATATTACCTCATGTACCCCCTTACACTATGTTGACACTATCACACTTGACACTTTGTTCACTTATACTTTAACACTCTTTGATATGTATACACTATGTATGCCCATTTAACCCTCACTTGTCCCTTTGCCATGTTCACATACACACACATAGCCTCTTAAATAAGTATTTATGAATACATTTAACTTAGCTATGTATGTATATTATATATATGTTAGCATATTGTGTTGTAATATATAAGTTTATATAACCATTTGAAATGCCATGATTATAGACCTAATATTGAATACCAATATATGCATGTGTAAATATGTGTAGACATATATAGCTTAAAGTAATAGATTACCTAGTGTATATCCAATGTGAATTCTTGCCTATTTGAGTATTGGATAATTGCATGCTATATAGAGTTGGGTGTATGTTGGCTTGTATAGCCTTGTATTGATGTATGCTTGCTAGGATAGTCTTGGTTAGGCCTAGTAAGACTTGTTGGATTAGGACATGACCTAGTTTGACCTAGTTTGATTAGTACAGTTGACCAGTTGACCAAGGGTTGACTTTGACCTAGTTTGACCTAGATTCATGTAGAATACATTGTAGTGCTTTATATTACCCTTCTGGACATGTTGTGACTTGTGCTATTCTAATTAGGAGCCAGACACCTCTTCTCGGACAGTATCTTTACCTTGGACATTCAGATATCAGACGAGTACATTCTCTGATCATTTTATATCCTGTTAGAATTATTTTCCTGCTTTAGATTACTATACTTGATGCTGTCACGTTGGTAACACGGATTAGTACTATATGGATCCTTTTTTGAGATGTTATCCCCTCAGGGAGCATCGTATACTACATGTTCTGTGCGTTTCACTTACATGGTGTATCACTATGCTTCACGGTTCTTCAATCACTTGTGACATGTACTCTCATGATCACAGAGTCTTTCCAGAATCACCCATTTATGGGCATTCCCAAAATCAGCCCATTGTGGGCATTCCCAGAATTACTTATTTATGGGCTATCCATGTATCATCCCTTGTGGGCCTTTGCATGAAATCATAACATAACCTGGTTGGATCCTTGTATATTGATTGGGGGTACGGGAGAGTAGAAGTAAACATGTGAATAATATCCAAGTAGTGCAGTTTCCAGAATCACTCCATAGTATAGTTCCCAGAATCTCCTATGCCATTCACATGTTTATATTGTACTCAGACTCACTAGCCACTGTTAGCTCTCTACTTACAGTAGATATTTCTATTACAGTTCTCTTTCTCTGTTTATATACTGTATTTTCTTCAGATCCTGTATCTTACTTTACTGCATGATTATATTTTCTAACCTGCTATGATCTGTTGAGATGTACTGTGCTTGCTCCAGTCCTGACTGGACCCGTTGATAAATTTTACAGATGGCCTGGAGGTTGCCTGCTAGCCTAGAGGAGACAGTAGAGGTTGCATAGATAGCTAGGGTTTTTGCTTATAGTTTATTTTCTGTCATCTTGAGTTATATTTATGGATTACTGTATTTGAGTTTTGAGATGTATTCTGAGTTTGTATCTTAGACACTTAGACTTCTATCTGTTGTATCTTTTTTCGATTTCATGTTTTATCTATCTTTTTTTATGCTCTACCTTAGATGTGATTGAGTTTACATTCTGCTATGTCACCCCCATTCGGGAAGTATAAACTGTTTAGTCTTATACTATTAGATGCATTGAGACCTAGGACAGCGTTCTACCGCCGACACTGCGACGTAGGCTGGGCGTTGTTACGTTCTTGTGCCCTAACTCTAGGGTGCAGGTCGTGACACATTTTTAGTTGTGGCCCATGCAGGTCGAGATTCGCATTAGTGCAATATTGTAGTAGCGCAACGACTTAGTTGTACCTACTACGAGCCTGCTATAGGATATATAAATTAAGATGTTAGGATGAGAGGATACTCAATCACTGTTAGGATTCCTTGAGAGATTCCTGGGATGAACCTTGAGAATCTCATTTTGAATTCCGATTTAAACTCCTTTTTCTTGTTTTGATTCACCTTTTTCCTTGATTTGAATTTGATTTTGTGGATTCATTGTAGAACTTTGAATCCTGGTATTAGTTGATAATTTTGATAAAATTTTTTAGTTGTTGATTTAATTTTGTATTTAGATTAATATTTTCAAATCCAAGGTACTCAATCACACTTAGGATTCTTTGAGAGATTTCTGGGACGACCCCTGAGAAACTCATTTTGAAGTTCAATTGGAATTCCTTTTCCTTTTTTTTGGATTCACCCTCATTCCTTGCTATTGAATTTAAGCTTGATGGGTTCCTCTCGTTTGAACCGATGAGAAGGAACATATCTTCATTATTCTTTCTCGCCATTATTCCCTTGTATTCTTATTTACCTCTTATCTTAAAATCTTTCTCATTACATTAATTACCCATATCTTGTCGTCCCTACCAGATGTACTTCAAAAACCCTTGAATCTTCGTATCTTTTGCATGGGGAAGGCTAATGAAGTGACGTAAATTATGTAGCTCAGAGAAGACGTAACTGGTTATTTTATGATGATCTAAAGGAAATCAAATGTGGAGTGTTCCATATGAAAACTTGAGATAGAAATGTGGTAAAGGTCTCGAATAGAATAAAGAGATGTATACTGCCAATCTAGAAACAATTACATTTAGAGAAATTTTGGGGTTATGAGATAGTTTATAGGTGTATTCAAAACTAATGAGGATATCAGAGGTCAACCTAGTTTTGAGAACTTAGAAAATCTTGGTTATTGATTCTGGGAAAAAAACTTTTACTCTGAGGCTATGTAGAAGGTTAGTAATGGAAAAGAGAAGTTAATTGTGTTTAATAAGGATATTAAACAAGATGTTGCGAGGAAATGACTAGGGACAGAGAGAACACAAAGTTATGAAAGTTTAGAGATTGTTGTGAAATATTTTTAGGAGAATAATATTCAAGGGTGTATGTCGAAGAAAATACGGAAGTTGATTTTATGATGGAAGATAAGTTTTGTAAGGCCCAGAGATTTAAATTGGATAATACGAGGAGAACAATTTGAACAAGTTCAAGGAATTCTAAACGGGATTTAGAGGTTTTGGGTCAAATTTAAGACAAGGTGAAAGAACTTGGAAATTTAAATAAATGGTTAATGTTGATTCCTAAATGTGAGGGCTGTGCTTCAAGAGTGATGTTTGGAAATTGGGAATTGCCTACGGTAGTCATGGTCAGGGTTTAAATAAAGGTTAAATTTTTATATGGAGACTAGTGAGGTAAAGATATGATTGGCAAGTTATGACCAGATGAACTTAAGAGTATCAGAAGCAGATGACTAACTCGATCTTCATTATTTTTGTGCATTAATTACCACCTCTTGAACTCCCACTTTCTAATTGAGATCCTTGACGTTCCTTATCATGACTTTGATATTCGGAATGTAATACTAGCTGTTACCCTCCAACAAATCTTATATACAAGACCTAGACGAGCTCACCTTCGTGTAGGTATATCATATCCTACTAAAATCCGTCTTCTTGTACTCTATTTTCTTGATATGATTTTCTGGTCAACTGGCTAAACTATAACCTCTACCATTATACTAAATTTCTTCTTATTTCAATTAGAAATCCAGCATTGACTCAATTCTTTCGACCCGACATGTGATGGTGTTCTGCTTGTTTCCTTAGATGCTTAACCTTGTACCTTATCTGATTACTTGACCCGTTGGTTAAGAAACTTGGACTATGTAATTCCTTTCATCATTACCACCCTTATATCTTGTGCTGCTAAATTAGCCTTAGTTTTGCAAGCTTATCTATTTTCGAGCTTGGTCATGACATATTTTATTGGGTGGCCACCCACTAATATATTGTCTAACCAGAACCGGTACATGATGGTCTGATCAACCTATTGCACTTTGGTTCGCTTTTTCATGTATCAATCTACGAGAATGGAGACATAGTTAAACTTGACCCTAGAGTCTCATTCGCGACAGCCTTGATAATTTTTCTTGAAATCTTTTCATCGCCTATGAACCTCGTATTCGTACTCAGTCGAATTAAATTTAATCATGACCTGAACCTCCATCATTGGATGCTCGTGCTCATACTTTGATTTTATTGATTTTCCTTCTTGCCCAAATCTCGTTTTATCCCGAAATTGATCAACTTAGATCGTGTCAAGACAAAAATCTATTTGTGATTTGTTGTGCCTAAATTATCAATTTTTGCCATTTTATGGAATAGTAACCTTTTAATAATTTCTTAGTTGCTTGTTAATGACCAATTTTTATATAGGATGGTAGACAGCCCTACAACCTTGATGATTGTTGTTCCCTTACCTTCCCAATTAAGACACCCTAGATTGTTTGTGTGTTGATACCATAGTACTATTTTGACATAGAATGATTAGTGTACCTAGGTGAGGCTTCTAACTGCTACGGTATGCCCTGACCTTGTATACTATTCCTTCAAATTGCATGATTTAGATAAAAAAAAATTTAGACCTTGATTGTTGGGAAATAGGGACGTCACCCCCATTAGTATCAGTTGTAGATATATATAGGTTAGTCCTTGATATGGGAATGTGTGTCTATAAACATGTAGATTATGAGATTTATGAGAGATTATAGTATCAGCCTTGATAGGATGTACTAGTCTTTTGGTGAGTATAAATGTGTTATGAGAGATAGGGGCCTATATGTCTTAGTAATGCATCGTTCCTATGGTAATAGAATGTATTAATAGATGGTTAATAGGAAGATAATAGTTTGAGCATACCTATAGCCTATGATCAGTTCCTTTTCATCCTTAGTTAAGACCACTTTAAAATAGGTCCAGTCCCTTGGATATAAGTTCCAGTCCATATTTTATTGAAGTTCCATTACCGCCGTACAGCAGAGCAGTGTTGGAGGTATTCCTAGATTGACACTATTTAGATGTTCGTTTATTATTCCAGTGTTAGGAAGTGTTACCTTAGATATTGGGTAGGTTAGAGGCTCTAGAAGGAGTACTATCGATCTTAAATTTCGAGGACAAAATTTTTCTAAGGTGGGTAGAGTTGTAGCACCCAGTTTTCCAAATGAGGGTAATTTTGAAATTTCATGTTTATAATTATTTTAATAATGATATTTAATTCATGATATAATTTTTGGTGAATTTAAATCATTTTAAAATTATTTAAATCAATGACTTGTGGTTTTGACGTTTTGTTAGTGAAACCCTAGAGACTGTTTGACCTAGAGCCTAACCATGTAATTATGATATTTTAATATCATTTCTGGCCTAAGAATATTTTTGCATTTGACCTCTTTGAATTATTTTGATATTATTTTATTATTTATGATATTGTTTTGGGATTATTTGAGTCGGGTTCGAATTTCATCTCAATCCGACTTGTAACGGGGACCCGGGATAACTTAGACTCTAGTTGGACCCATGCATTAGTTAGCCATGGCCCACATTTTAATTAGTCATGTTAGAAAGATTAGTCATAATCCTAATTATTAGGTTAACCATTTAGAGTTTTTATTTTGACCCTTTTACCCCCAAACCCTAACCAACATTGTTTTAAACACTTGTAACTAAGGGAGGGGCAAACTTGTAATATTCAATGAGGGGGGGGGGGGATAACCATTGTGGCCGGCCCTAATAGGACTCCCATCTCATTTCCTTTCGTTGAGAAGTCTTGTTCCCCAAGTGCTCTCAAGCTCTCCCAAGGAAGAAGCCTTTCTCCTTGGATTTTCTCTCCTTTAGGTAATATTTCCTTCTCTTTTATTTCTCAATTTTGCATTTAGGAAAGTTTTAACCATAGGAATGACCCCCATTGTTGTGTCCCTATTTTGTGTCCTCTTGTGTCCATTATGTGTCCTTTAGGAATTTCTATTATTGTTGTGTCTTGTGTTCATGGAAAAAACCTCCAAACTTGGACACACTTTATATTTAAAATATTGATTAAATAAATTAATTCATATTAAATCTCAGATTTGAATATATAGAGATGTGTTCTTGAGTACTTTACATTTCATTCATGTATCTCTTATAGATGTGTTCATGTTACATATATAGATTTGTGTATGTATATATATATATATATATATATATATATATATATATATATATATATATATATATATATATATATATATATATATATATATATATTGTAATGAGAGTGTATCTATATTTATATATGTAATAAATGGTTCATGATGATTATATAAACTAGTTTGTGAGTGTGGTTCCTCATATTATTATTGTCATTATTGTTGTGGATAATAAGGATATATATTGTGTATTCTTTTGGCTCAAACTATCTAAATCCGTCATGATTTTTATCCACGTTTTTAATTTCAACCCTAACTTAGAAATGTCATAACTTCTAGCTCAAAGCTCGGTTTAATCTTCCATTTTTTTAAAAGAAGCGTATTGAAGTTAGATTTCCAAAAACATGTATTAATAGGCCTAACTCTTTCTGTAACTTTCTGGAGAATTATTTGAGTGTCAGCTGTACGAAAGACAAACGCGTTCTCGATGTTTTCGCGATTCCGGGAGTTTCCGGAAACGAAAACGCGATCCGTTTGAAGTTTCAGAAAGCTAACACATAGATATATAAAATAATTTAATCATAGATTTTAATTCATGCTGAGATAGTACAGTATTGATTATTAGTAGGAGTTACTATTCGGCATGTGCATTTTGTGCACCCTTGTGTGTAATATAATGTTCTATTTGATTTTAACCCATGTTAATGTATATACATTATGTAATTAAATAGAGAATGCAAGCATGAGTAAATATTTAAATAAATGATGTATGAGGTGTAAGTATCCTATCTAATGTAAGCATGTATAAGTATGGCTTGTAATGAATATGTAGGTTCCATAGTATGTAATGTATGGTGCATATAGTAGTGCAAGAGAATAAATGAATGATGAATTAATGCAAACATGAATGTAATGTAGTAATAGATGTAATGTATGCAATATACAAGTTAATGAGATGTAATGTTCTATATTAACACAAATCCTATATTACCTCATGTACCCCCTTACACTATGTTGACACTATCACACTTAACACTTTGTTCACTTATACTTTGACACTCTTTGATATGTATACACTATGTATGCCCATTTAACCCTCACTTGCCCCTTTGCTATGTTTACATACACACACATAGCCTCTTAAATAAGTATTTATGAATACAGTTAACCTAGTTATGTATGTATATTATATATATGTTAGCATATTGTGTTGTAATATATAAGTTTATATAACCATTTGAAATACCATGATTATAGACCTAATGTTGAATACCAATATATGCATGTGTAAATATGTGTAGACATATATAGCTTAAAGTAATAGATTACCTAGTGTATATCCAATGTGAATTCTTGCCTATTTGAGTATTGAATAATTGCATGCTATACAGAGTTGGGTGTATGTTGGCTTGTATAGCCTTGTATTGATGTGTGCTTGCTAGGATAGTCTTGGTTAGGCCTAGTAAGACTTGCTGGGTTAGGACATGACCTAGTTTGACCTAGTTTGACTAGTGCAGTTGACCAGAGTTGACCAAGGGTCGACTTTGGCCTAGTTTGACCTAGATTCATGTAGAATGCATTGTAGTACTTTATATTACCCTTCTGGACATGTTGTGACTTGTGTTGTTCTAATTAGGAGCCAAACACCTCTCCTCGGACAGTATCTTTACCTTGGACATTCAGATATCAGGCGAGTACATTCTCTGATCATTTCATATCTTGTTAGAATTATTTTCCTGCTTTAGATTACTATACTTGATGTTGTCACATTGGTAACACGGATTAATACTATATGGATCCTTTCTTGAGATGTTATCCCCTCAGGGAGCATCGTATACTACATATTCTGGGCGTTTTACTTACATGGTGTATCACTATGCTTCACGGTTCTTCGATCACTTGTGACATGTACTCTCATGATCACAGAGTCTTCCCAGAATCACCCATTTATGGGCATTCCCAGAATCACCCCATTGTGGGCATTCCCAGAATCACCCATTTATGGGCTATCCATGTATCACAGCTTGTGGGCCTTTGTATGGAATCATAACATAACCTGGTTGGATCCTTGTGTATTGATTGGGGGTACGGGAGAGTAGAAGTAAACATGTGAATAATATCCAAGTAGTGCAGTTCCCAGAATCACTCCATAGTATAGTTCCCAGAATCTCCTATGCCATTCACATGTTTATATTGTACTCAGACTCACTAGCCACTGTTAGCTCTCTACTTATAGTAGATATTTCTATTACAGTTCTCTTTCTCTATTTATATACTGTATTTCCTTCAGATCCTGTATCTTACTTTACTGCATGATTATATTTTCTAACCTGCCATGATCTGTTGAGATGTACTGTGCTCGCTCCAGTCATGACTGGACCCGTTGATAAATTTTACAGATAGCCTGGAGGTTGCCTGCTAGCCTAGAGGAGACAGTAGAGGTTGCATAGATAGCTAGGGTTTTTGCTTATAGTTTATTTTCTGTCATCTTGAGTTATATTTATGGATTACTGTATTTGAGTTTTGAGATGTATTCTGAGTTTGTATCTTAGACACTTAGACTTCTATCTGTTGTATCTCTTTTCGATTTCATGTTTTATCTATCTTCCTTTATGCTCTACCTTAGATGTGATTGAGTTTACATTCTGCTATGTCACCCCCATTCGGGGAGTATAAACTGTTTAGTCTTATACTGTTAGATGCATTGAGACCTAGGACAGCGTTCTACCGCCGACACTGCGGTGTAGGCTGGGCGTTGTTACGTTCTCGTGCCCTAACTCTAGGGTGCGGGTCGTGACATAAATTATTAAAAAGAAATATAGTTTTGTATTTATTATAAAAATACAAGTTTCATTAATAAAATCGATCGTTAGAGTAAATCGTTAGCATTAATAATAAATCCATTGGGACCCTTAGAATCGTTAGCATTAATTAATGTAGGTTTCAAGGCCTAAGTCTGAGGTCGTATTTCCTGTCTCCACCTACAGCATCGAAAACCAAGGCAAGTTTCATAATATTCAAAATTCGTATTTTAATTGATGATAAAATGTGCTGTATCTTTAGGAACATTGTATTCACACTTGATTCACGGGATCCCTTTCGAATCTAAATTGATTGCTTGATTGACTCATTGACTTGGAATTTGGAAGTAGTGTTAGCACATAGTGGTCAAAGCCCCCTTATTGTCTCATTGTGGATAGCTGAAGCCCCACCTCACTCGGGCTGAAGCCGGACCTTGTTCATTAGAACACATATTGCCTCCAACCCCAGTCGGCCACGGGATGCTACACACTCAAAATACTATTATTGATTGTAGATTGCATCATTATTGCTTCTTGAGATTTTACTGCTTCATTGATTCTTTATTGTTATTTAAAAAATATAAATAATATTTTTAAATTTTTTCTTGCATCTTTTAATTATTTATTAAAATGCTAAAATTGGATATATGTTTCTTGCTCCTCTCATGACAGGAGACTAACATTTTCAGGTTACTACGATGACGAGGAGGTGTCCTTTAGTACCTACTATGGACCCGACTTGAGCTTTGAGGAGTTAGCTGAACCTAACTAGGAGGCCCAAGAGCACCAATAGTATTGCAGTTTAGTTTTCTTTGTTTAAGAAAGTGTAATAAAAGACTAGTTGTAATGACTTAAATATTTTCTTGCTTGTGTGGTTGAATTCAGTTAGATTTTTAGTTCTAAATATTTTAAATAAAAAGTTTTTAAATTTTTGCATTTTAGAATGTTGTGTATTGTGTTACTATTGGTTGATACAGCTTACTACCGCCGTCTCATAATGGTGCAGGCTGGGCATGATCTGACTGGACCCATAATCTTGGGATCGGATCGTGACATATTTTTAGTGTCGTCCATGCAGGTCCGTCGGTTCTGCAAAATTTGGTCTAGTCAACTTAGTCTAGATAAACATGCAGTCATGTACCTTGACTTAGGTCTAAGTATGACTTTAGGAAAACAGACTAAAAAAATTAGAATACTTAAGAATTTCGAACCATCACAACATAGGACGGATTTTTATTCAAAATATTTTTTTATGTGTGTAACTTAGTTGATTTCATTGCTTATGTTTACTTCCTCCCATTCCAGAGAATGGCAAAGGAAGGGCTTACTCGACCTGGATTAGTTGGAACCTCAGATGTTCCATCCTCTGACGACTACCCTCCCCATCCCGTAGTTCAGAAGACCAGTACCTTATCTCTACCACCACTTTTCACATCATTAGGCCGATAGTTATAGTGCTTATCTTTACATTCCAAACATGTCTTCTCACTTAGTATTAATGATCTAGTATTTAGTCTTTAGATATTAAGGAGATAAAAAAGTATGACTAGAGGAGTAATGTCTAGAAGTAAGTTTCATGGACATATGGTCACTAAAAATAAGGTATCATAGTAAATCCTAAGGAGATGATTGCCAGGAAGACACGAACTAAGCTCGAGGATCAGTTGCTGGAAACAAATTTTTTTTAGCCTGGTAAGATGTATAGGTACATGACTAATTAGTTGAGCAGTTATCATATGAAGACGGGAAAAAAATGTGTTGAGGTTTAAATTGAAATTTAAGGACTAAGGATGATGATACAAAAAAAAATTGATACGATACAAAAAAATTGATACGATGATATCAGAAGTTATCAAGATGGTAATATAGAGTTGCATGATGAAACCTAGGATATAGTTGTTATTAAGAATTTCATACTAGAACTCTAGGTAGATGTGAGAAGACTATGACAAGAGGGGTTATAAATAAGTATCGTGGATTTTGACAAATAGAACCTCATCATGGATAAAATAATAGGATTTTAGGAATCAAGAAATTTCAAGGAAGTCAACTTTAGGGAGAAGATAGGAAATATTACTAATATAGGACTTGTCATATATTGATGTTAAGTTTGAAAATTTTGGTATGTCCTTTGGATCAAGCCTAGGTATATGACAATACTCGTAATAATTGGAGGTAATGTTAAACATAAGGAATATAAATTTAATCTTGAACGATTTATAGCAAAGGATTAATAGAGTACATGAGTTATGGGATAAACATGAGATAAATATGAACACTTGAAATTGGAATCAAGGAAGAGATAATTAATGATGTGAATACCAAGCAAATTGACATTGTAAATTAGAGGTTGTTAAAATGATATGCATGGAGATGCACTTTAGAAAGATGCATGATGAATCAAAAGACATATAAAGGACGTAATAAGAAATTTTGGACTTAGGTTGTAACTAATTAAAGATGACAATCGCTATGAATTGAAGGGTGCAAAAGATTATAAATCAGAAACCAGAGATAGAAGGATTGCAAAAGATACAAGGTTGGGAGATGTAATAAGTTATATTATTAATAGAGGTAAGTGATACAGTAAAATCAAGATGAAGGATTTAAGCTTAAACAGGATACTTAAATTTTATTGAGAATTCGGGATCAAATATGTAAATGAGGATTTGGAATCAAAATATATACATTGTTGGTGAAATATAAGTCTAAATAAATTATAGAGTGATCACATATGAGTACAATAGACAAACAGGGATGATAAAAATTTCACGGATCATGACAAATTTGAAATTTTCAATTTTGGGAAGAGATTATCATACTTATCGGAAAGGTAACATTTTGGATTAACTAATGATGTTAAGAATTAGAAGGAGTAAAGGGTGACATTGAGATGATTGATATTCATGAGTCATAATTAATCTAGGACGAATTACTCAGGAAATAAATTGATGAACGAGGAATAAGTTATATATTGAGGATAAATTGAGGAGTAAAAGTTATTAAGAATTGTAGGAGGAATACAATTTTTGTGGATAGACCAAAATTTCTAGAATGGTTGGAGAAATAAAATGTCGATTGATGATGATATACAATTTTTGAGAACAATAAGCAGTTGAGTGTATGACTAAGTTAACAATCAAGAAAGTGGTTTGCATTGGACAAACAATTACGAGATAAATTGAAGAGGATAGAAATAGAAATTATTCACTTGTGGTTATAATTGCAGATGTACAACTCCAAGTTAGCTTAAAGAAATAGACCAAGTAACTTATATTTCGAGGATGGAAATTGTAACAACTTCCAAAATATTGATAGTAACTATCCATACCAAAAGTGGATTATTATGACAATTGGAGTATTGAAACGTGATATTAGATTTTAAATGTGATATTGGGTTACTGAGCTTGATACTAGATTATTAAGATGAGACAGAGTGTACAAAATTATAAAATTTTGTTCAAAAACGAATAAGATATACAAGAACATGATGGAACACATGTAGTGGTATGACATAGAGTTAAATTTTGGACATATATCTAGTTGATTAGCAAGTTGAAGTACAAAATATATTGCGAGAAATATTATATGTGTTTAGTAAGAAAAGGTGGAAGACAAATTTTCCAAGATTATCACGCTGATTGATAATTCAGGGATGGAAGCAGAAATCCGTACTCGTGGACTAAAGTGACCAATTTTTCTAAGGAGGAAAGAACGTTATTTGAGAATAGTGGTTGGATTGACTAAGATAATGAACTTCATAGATTTGCTATGGGACAGTTAGTATACTTAAGCATGAGGCCGTTGAGGAAGAAATACCCTTACTTGTTTGAGACATGATTGTACCCCGACCCTTATCTTTGAAATTTCGAGGACGAAATTTTCTAACGAGGGAAGATTATAAAACCCTAATTTAATAAAAAATTATTAATGGGTGTTTACAAGATTAATTAAATTTTAGTGTGATTTTAGAGTTAATATTAGTTAGTAGCCATTAGTATTAATTAATAGTGTAGAATAATAATAATAACAATTATTATTATTATTATTATTATTATTATTATTATTATTATTATTATTATTATTATTATTATTATTGTTGTTGTTATTGTTGTTATAATAATAATAATAATAATAATAATAATTATTATTAGTTGGTTAACTTTAATTAATTAATTGGTTGATTGATTAAAACGATTGGTTGATTAATTGTTGGCCTCATTAGCTTATTAAATAGAAAGTCCATTCCTAGTTTATTAGACATTTCTTTTTTAAACATTTTTTCTTAGCCCACTACCCAAGCCCAAACCCATATAGCCCAACTCACCCACTCCCTAGTCACCTGACTCCCTCAACTCCTCTCAGCCACTCACACACCCACGATTTCCTTTCTTTCTCATCTCTCGTACAAAAGAGAAACCTCCCCATAAACTTTCTCACAGAAGCTTTCATTCTCAAACTTTCACAAACTCAACTCCTCCTCCCTCTACAGTCATCCGTTGTCACGCCCCAGAACCAGAATACTGGAGAGCGGGGGCAGACATAGCCATCTACATATATAAAATGGGATCCATCTCGCTATACGGTCACGGCTGTCTAGATACATGAGGGTTCACTACAAGCCAACAGTCACCTATGGTCATGAACAAGCCTAGTGTCTCAATCACAAACAAGTAGGTAAAAGTCACAAGATGTATGATAATTAAATATACAATAATAAGGCGTCCCAAATATTATATATTCAGCTGATCATGAAACTACTCGTTACAAAATATTAGGACTAGCAAGAGTTTAGTCATACATGATCAACCCTAGGATCTGTCAATCATGTTACAGCCCGTAGGCAGACAGTAAGTAAGTATAATCGAGCTAAACAGGTGCTCGTCGGCTAAACGCCTCAAAAGAATATTTTTACAATATAGCGGGAGATCAAAAATAAACCCACTCGTTGCCCTAGTTACGTCTAGTGGCCACCATCGGGCTGAAGAGTTGGTAGATCCTCTGGAGCTGCTCCAAAATCTGGCCATACAAAACTAGCTGGGTCAGGCCCCAGAAAGAGCAAGTACCACAAAGGAAGCTTCACTTGGGAACTAAAACCAGCAATTAGCACAGACGATAATAATATATAGTAAAACTGGAGAAATATAACATCACGAGGATATGCGGTAAGATAACCATGGAATCATTCAGATAACCAGATTACAATCCTTAAACCAAACAAGGATCGGAATTGTAACCCTTCATCTGAACCGAACTTGGTTTCTCCCATTTATCAGCAAGGTAATATAAGAAAATCAGAACATATAACAATCTTATACAGGATCAAGGCAAGACTAGACTGATTATTCCCCATTCAACAATCACGGCCAAGCAATAAGTACGGCTTGATACTTTAACTAACTAGGGTTATCACAGGCCTAGTTACTAGCAAGATGCAATGAGATTATTCCACAGCCACAAGCCCTGCAGACCATCTAGGTTACCCAGGTCAAAATTTATGGGTTGAATTCAGGTGGGTACATCGTCCAGGAAACGTATGTATCCTTAAGTAGCTTGAAGGGTGCAACACATGACAGTGTGCTGGAAATGTGCCCTACTCGACGGCAGGCTACAGATCCCAAGCGCGCCCAGGTAACGGGATTGCCTGTAGCTGGGAGATCTCTTTATGACTAATGTATTAATCTAATTATTAGCCATAGTCCATTTTAATAGGTACTCCTGACCGTGGTACTCAGGAGTCCCATCATTGACATGATGTAAGACAGGACTAGATTATTTGTACAAGCACAATCGCCCACGGTGTCTAGGTTATTTATACAGGTCATGTCATGTCAGGTAGCTGTCGCAACAGCTTATCAAGATATATCATGTCAGGTTTACTGGTCAGGAGCGTGCCACGACGGGCCACTATCAGGTCATGTTACTTGTCAAGAGTGTACCACTACGGGTCACTGACGTGTTCAGGGTACATGTACAGGGCATCATAGTGCAAGCATTCAATCAGGAGACCCAAGTTAAGCTGAGGTTACAAGACATGAACTATCAGTAAAGATCAAATAATAATAACAACTTAATCATAAAATACGAGTCTATGGAAAAGCCATGCGGCTCAGGCATATGCGGCCAAAGAAGGAATCCATGCGGAAGCAGCTCATGCTGCTGAGGGCGGGAGCAGCCCATGCGGCTAGGCATAGAAGGAGGCACATGTGGTTGGAAGGAAATAGGTGCCATACAGCTCGCGGGGGAGGAGTCCATGCGGCTAGAACGGACCTGGGCTCATGCGGCTCGCAGAGCAAAGGTCCATGCGGCTCGGTTTACAATGGTCTCATGCGGCTCAACTGAGTGGAGCCCACTGCGGCTGGGTCAATGTGGTTACTTATGCGGCTGAGAGTGATGGGTGTATATGCGGTTCAGAAAGAAGGGCCCTCATGTGGCTGGCGGGAATGGGTGCACATACGGCTGACGGGGAGAAGTCTAAGCGGCTAGGAGTACAAGGGTCTCATACGGCTGAGAGCGACTTACCGCATGAATGTTCATGCGGTCAAGTACTGCCATGCGGCCAGAGAACTGTTCTTCTTCTTCTCCGAATTTTTGAGAAGAAGAACACCATGAACCCATGCTTCCAAGCTCCATAAAACCTTCATCCAGAGTCTAAATCCGGACTTCCATAGGTCAAAATGGGACAGAACGAAATTCTCTACAACATGGAACCATCAAAATTTAGAAATAACAAGATTAAGTAGATCAAAATCCAAAAAATTCAAAAATAAGATAAACTTAGATCTACAAGAATTTGGCCATAGAAAGTTAAAATACCAAGTACTAAAGTATGTTAGAATGCTGTAAAGGAGAGAATGGAACAATAAAATTAGAGTTCCTCCATGAAGCAAGCTGTACTTGCCTAGACCTCTCTCTCTCTCAGGTCGGTGAAGAGGTTATGGTAGAGAAGAAGAAGAGTAATGAGGAGAAAGAAAGAAGAATGGGTAATAATTACTAATAGTAGTGGTAGGTAGGGGTTCACCTTTGGTTCATGATGAACCAAAGTAAAACCAAGCAAAGCCGAACCAACCCAAGAATAAACCAAGCCATGAAGAAAAGCTAAGCAAGGAATCATGCAATACAAGATAAAATACGTACTCGTATTCCAAAATATGTAATACGAACCACAAATATTACAACTCTACCCACCTTAAAAGAATTCCGTCCTCGGAATTTAATTAAGAGGCTAGAGAGACGAGGACAAGCTATATTAATCACAAGCAAGCTATAACTAGGCAGGCAATCACTCATTCAAACAAGGAATCGAAGGCATGAGGCACAAGGAAGACATTATACCTCACGAGTCAAACAAGTCGGGATATCGCGATCGGATATCATCCTCACGCTCCCACGTTGACTCACCCAAAGAGTGACGACCCCAAGCAACTCGGACAAACTTGATAGTCTTGTTCTTGAGTATCTTCTCTCTCCGTTCCAATATAGACACATGCCTCTCCTCATACGAAAGGTTGGTACCAACAACCAATTCCGAATGATCTAGGATGTGGTTCGGGTCCGGGATATACCGTCATAATTGGGATATATGGAACACGTCATGCACCTCGCATAGCGACGGCGGAAGAGTGAGACGATATGACACATCTCCTACTCGCTCCAAAATATCGAACGGCCCTATATACCTAGGACTAAGCTTTCTCGTCCGCCGAAACGAATGATGCCACGGTTACACAAAATCCTCAGGAATACATGGTCGTCGACAGAAAACTCGAGAGGGCGCCGATGAGAATCGGCCCAATGGCGCTGGCGATCTTGGATAACTCGAAGATGATCCATGACTCTTCTGACCACTTCAACTGTCTGGGCAATCATCTGCCTCTCTCCTACATCATCCCAGGCTAACGGAGATTTGCACTTCCTACCATACAGTGTCTCGAACGGTGCCATCTGGGTACTAGCCTGGAAGCTGTTGTTGTACGAAAATTCTACCAGGTGCAGGTGATCTTCCCACGAACCACCAAAGTCAAGTGTACAGGACCGCAACATATCTTCAAGAGTCTGGATCATGCGCTCCGACTGACCATCTGTCTGCGGATGATATGCTGAACTGAACTGGAGACGAGTTCCCAAACTCTCCTGCAGGCTACGCCAAAAGTGTGACGTGAATCTTGAATCTCGGTCCGAGGTGATACTGACTGGCACTCCGTACAACCTGACAATCTGCCTGAGGTACATCTCTGCTAACTGAGCTGTCGAATGACCAATTCTGAATGGGAGGAAGTGAGCTACCTTCGTGAGCCTGTCAACTATAACCCAAATAGCATCTCGACAAGCTGGGGACCTAGGCAATCCAGTCACAAAATCTATGGTCACATATTCTCACTTCCATTCTGGAATCGGCAAGGGCTGAAGAAGTCCAGTGGGCCTCTGATGTTCAGACTTAACTTGTTGGCAGACTAAACAACGAAAGACAAACCGGGCTATCTCCCTCTTCATGCCATTCCACCAAAAGTGCTGCCGGATATCACGGTACATTTTTGTACCGCCCGGATGAATGGAATATTGAGAACTGTGAGCCTCTGCCATGATTTTCTGTCTGATATCTCCACTAGGTACACAAAGATGCTTACCATGTCGAAGTGTATCGTCTTCATGATTGCATAACTCTGGTCTTCGTCCCGTCTCACACTCTGCTCGGAGTCGCTGAAGCTTGGAATCTGCTGACTGCGCCATCCGGATCCTCTCGACTATAGTAGATTGAACTTGAATGCTGGCCATCAATGCCATACTGGAAGGGAGGACAACTTCAATACCCATCTTCTGAAGATCTTCTAACAACTTTGGTTGCGCTATTAGGAAATAAACTCCGGCTCTCCTGCTCAATGCATCTGCAACAACGTTGGCATTCCCTGGGTGATACTGCAAGTTGACATCATAATCCACAAGAAGCTCCAGCCACCTCCTCTGACGTATGTTTAGATCCTTCTGGGTGAAAACATACTTCAGGCTCTTGTGGTCAGTGAAAATCTCTACCCTATCTCCGTACAAGTAGTGCCTCCATAACTTAAGTGCAAACACTACTGCTGCCAGCTCCAGGTCATGGGTTGGGTAATTTCTCTCATGATCACGAAGTTGTCGTGACACATAAGCTATTACCTTCCCATGCTGCATCAGAACACATCCTAAGCCTCTGCCTGAAGCATCACAATATACTGAGAATCCTCCAGTTCTATCTGGAAGTGTGAGAATGGGAGCCGTCATCAATCCTCGCTTCAACTTCTTAAATGAATCCTGGCACTCTGCTGTCCAAGCAAATTGTACCTCCTTGCGGGTCAACTGGGTCAATGGCGCCGAGATTCGGGCAAAGTCTGAAACAAATCGTCGATAGTAACCGGCCAATCCGAGAAAACTGCGAACCTCTGCAACTGTGCTGGGCACCGACCATGACTCAATAGCCACAATCTTCTGGAGATCCACTTCTACTCCTCCTCGAGTGATGATATGACCCAAGTACGAAATACGATCGAGCCAGAACTCGCATTTACTGAACTTGGCATACAACTGGTGCTCCTTGAGAATCTGAAGAACCACACGGAGATGCTGCTCATGCTCTGCCTCACTCCTGCTATAGACCAGGATGTCATCCAGAAACACAATCACGAACTGATCTAAATAAGGCATAAAAATACGATTAATGAGATCCATGAATACAGTCGGCGCATTGGTCGCTCCAAATGGCATCACTAGGAACTCCCAATGCCCATACCTAGACCTGAAAGCTGTCTTCGGGATGTCCTGCTCTCTGACTCTGATATGATGATATCCCGAGCGCAAGTCGATCTTCGAGAATACTGCTGCCCCTTTAAGCTGATCAAACAAGTCATCTATCCTTGGGAGAGGGTATCTGTTCTTGATTGTCACTGAGTTCAAGGTATGATAATCAACACATAACTTGGACGTACCATCCTTCTTTTTCACAAGAAGCATCGGGGCTCCCCAAGGCGATCCACTAGCATGAATGAATCCCTTGGTTCGAAGTTCTTCAATCATCTTGTACAAATCTCCAACTCTGACGACGCCATCCTGTAGACTCTCTCTGATACTGGGGCTGTCCCGGGAAGCAAGTCGATGGTGAACTCGATCTCCCGTTCTGGCGACATACCTGGAAGCTCTTCTGGGAACACTACCAAAATTTATCGTTTTAGCGATGGCCCTATCCGTCGCCAATCCGACGGTAATTACTATTAGCGACCGATCACCGACGGATTTTGGCCAAAAAAATCCGTCGGCAATCAGCTCGTCGCTAATAATGGTCCGTCGCTACGTAGTCGTCAAACGACGGAATAGCGACTGATTGTCGACGTCACAATACGAAGTATTAGCGACGTATTTCCGACGGACTGTCATCCATTTCAACTATTAAGTACTGAACTGTGTAGACAATAGCGACATAAAATACCGTCGGTAACCCGTCGTAATAGCGTATCAGAGCGTATCATTCCATCGCTCATCCGTCGGTAGTCGTCGGTAACGAACGACGGATTAGCGACGGTGTGCTGACGGACTATCCGTCGATCAGGTTCTGGAAATGCTTGGCATTTTCAGCACCATGGCGACGGATTATTCGTCGCTATTCCGTCGATATATATCGACGGAATACGGACGGATTATCCGTCGAGCATGTTCTGGAAATTCTTGGTATTTCTAGAAAAAGGGCGACGGATAGGTCGTCGCTATTCCGTCGAACTATATACCATGCCGACGGATATTCCGTCGACCATCCGTCGCTACGTGGAAATATTTTCAAATCTCCAGTTAGCGACGGAATAGCCGTCGAAAAGTAGTCGAAAACTGGTAATAACCGTCGCTAAACTGTCACAATTCCGTCGCTAACTGAGAATATTTTGAAAAAAAAAATTACAGCGCTATCCCTGTTCGCAAAAATATGCATAAACCAAACCAATATATAATGCACACCAATTATCCAACAATCACATAGACCAAATATATAATGCACACCAATTATCCAAGAATCACATAGACCAAATATGCACATACGAATTTAATGCACACCAATTATCCAAGAATTATATAGACCAAACCAAATTAATATAAAATAGACATCAATTATCCAGAAAAGTAACCTAATATCCATCGTTATAATCCTATCATAGCACAAATATTCCAAAATTTTTACAAATATTCCGAAACACATAGGAAAATTGACTTTGGCCTCAACAAAGACCACAAGTCAGACGATGAATCCTCACAGCCAGGGATCATAGTTGCGTTGAGGCATGTACCATTCTATCAGCCACTTTGCATACGAAGGCTCAATCTGGTTGAGGTCTTCTGTAGGGACAGGAGGGTCGGTCCCGATGCTACTACTCTCTGATGGTGGCTCCTCCTTAACTTCAAGCTTGGGAGCAATCTCTTCCCTGATGGTCATCGGTTCTTCTTTGACCTCGACCTTTGGTAACACCTTCTCCTTAACAGTCACCGGCTCTTGTTTGACGACGGAGACTTCCTCCGTGTCGACCTCCAAGGGTTTCTTGCCTCGACCCCTTCCTCGACTAGCAGCACCACCTCGACGAGTCCTAGGAGCCATCTTTCTGACAACAGATATTTTTATATAGGGTAAAGAAATTTACTCAAGTTATAAAAGTTGTGACGTTGGTTTTTTGCGTTCATCATCATTAGAGGGAGCAGCACTGGAAAAGTTGTGACGTTGGTAGCATGAGAGAGTAAAAATCTGTATCACAAGACTAACAGAATTACTATGTAATCATGTACTCACCAATAACCGGATGTAACTGGATTCGTTGAGCCTATCGTGCAGTAATTGGTGGATCCGCTGGTATAGGCCGGATGTACTTAGTATCTAGTGTATCAGATTAGTATCGGTCTATCGGTTTGGTATAGGACATATCATATTTGTATTGGCCTTAACAAATTGGTATCGTCCTATATCCGATATGTACATGTATCAGCCGAATAGCTAGGATTCATATTGGCCTTATCGATTTGGTATCGGTCATATCCGATAGGCATCGACCGTGATGGATTAGTATAGACCATTTTGGATTAGTATCATGGAAGGTTTAGTAACAACTGTACTTGGATTTCTCTCTTCTCGAGCTAGAATACCATTGCAAGAGAATCACCAGATCGTGATTGGCCCGTTACAGTAACATACATGCTTCTTTTTCCATCAGGAAAAGCGAGATTAAAAAGGAAGTATGTATGTTCTGTAATTGGCCAGTTACGCTCTCGTGACTCTCTTGTAATGGTAATCTAGCTCTAGAAGAGAGAAATCCAAGTACAGTTGTTACTAAACCTTCCACGATACTAATCTGAAATGGTCTATACTAATCCAACACGGCTGATACCTATCGGATATGACCGATACCAAATCGATAAGGCCAATATGAATCCTAGCTATACGGCCGATACATATCGGATAGGACGATACCAATTCGCTAAGACCAATACCAACCGATACGGCGCATACCAAAATGATAGATCGATAGTAATCCGATACGGTCAATACTTATAAGTACCTACAGTCCAGGAGGTTGATCCGCTAGTACATCCATGTACGATCAATGAAGTAACGATCCATTTCAATTTGGATATGAAAATCTGTATCGTAAGACAAACTAAACATAATCAGTTCTATTTCACATGCTTAATTGCCAAGTATGAGAACGAATGGCTCAGAACACAACCCAAAATTTATTCTAGCATACATTAGTGTAAATTATCTATGTTCTGTACATATGGTGTAGTATATGTTCTTATCGTATCTAGTATCCAAAGGACATAACAGAATCAAGATGAACTCACTAATGTAATACTAAGACATCATCTACTACTATATAAGATATAGTGATAGGTTGTCGTATCATCATTGCCGAGGGATGAGGGTCAGAGGACAGTCAACTTTATCTACGGCTACATAGTTTCTGCCTCGCCAGTCGAATGGCTTAATTGCCAAGTATCGGAATGAATGGCTCAGAACACAACCCAAGATTCATTCTAGCATACTTTAGTGAGTTCATCTTGATTCTGTTACGTCTTTCAGATACTAGATACGATAAGAACATAGATGATTCACACTAATGTATGCTAGAATGAATCATGGCTTGTGTTCTGAGCCATCCATTCTGATCATGCATCTTCCTTCTCCTCTCCTTCACCATGGCTCTGAACCCATCTGCTCCTCCCTACTTCCCTTCTTTTTATTTGACTCTCTCAGCCACATATGATATCCAGCTCAAGTGTAGAGTCGGAGGAGAAGAAGTGGGCAGGAAGAGGAGTGGAAAGTAGCACAGCCGGCGGCATAACCCGGAGGAAGTACAGAGGTTTTCTTCAACAGACGTAGGAGAACTATAAGGATATATCTTTTCATAATATATCACCTTGTCAAAGACCCTTAATGTGACAACCATGTTACCGCGGTGTCGAAAGACTAACATGTCATAATTTTCTAAGTCGTATGTTTTGACATAATCCTCCAAACTCTTTTCTGCTGTGTAATAATGCAAGATTACTACATAGGAGGAAAGAGTTAGGAATATTATGTCAAAACACACGGCTTAAAAACTTATGACATGTTAGTCTTCCGACACCGCGGTAACATGATATTCACATGAAGGGTCTTTGACAAGATGACATGTTGTGAAAAGATATATCCTTATAGTTCTCCTACGGCTGTTGAAGAAAACCTCTGTACTTCCTCCGAGTCATGCCGCCGGCTGTGATGCTTCCCCCTCCTCTTCCTTCCACTTCTTCTCCCCCGACTCTACACTTGAGCTGGATATCATATATGGCTGAAAGAGTCAAATAAAAAGAAAAGAAGTAGGGAGGAGCAGATGGGTTCAGAGCCATGGTGGAGGAGAGGAGAAGGAAGATGCTTGATCAGAACGGATGGCTCAGAACATAAGCCAAGATTCATTCTAGCATACATTAGTATGAATCATCTATGTTCTGTACATATGGTGTAGTATATGTTCTTATCGTATCTAGTATCTGAAGAACGTAACAGAATCAAGATGAACTCACTAATGTAATACTAAGACATAATCCACTACTACATAAGATATAGTGATAGGTTGTCATATCATCATTGCCAAGGGATGAGGGTCGGAGGACAGTGAACTTTATCTACGGCTACATAGTTTCTGTCTCGCCAGTCGAATGGCTGCAGGGACTATGTTCTGATCACCATGTCGTACCGTAGACTAATGCAAATGGAGCTGGAAATATCTGTCGCTAACTGGTCACTAGTCCGTCGGTAACTGAGATTTTTTTTGAAAAAAAATGCAGCACTTTCTCTGTTCACAAAAATATGCATAAACCAAACCAATATATAATGCACACCAATTATCCAACAATCACATAGACCAAATATACACATACGAATTTAATGCACACCAATTATCCAAGAATCATATAGACCAAACCAAATTAATATAAAATAGACATCAATTATCCTGAAGAGTAACATAATATCCGTCGTTATAATTCGATTTATCTTCAAGTGTGAGAACGGATGGCTCAAAACACAACCCAAGATTCATTCTTGCATACATTAGTGTGATCATCTATGTTCTGTACATATGGTGTAGTATATGTTCTTATCGTATCTAGTATCTGAAGAATGTAACAGAATCAAGATGAACTCACATAATATAATACTAAGACATCATCTACTACTATATAAGATATAGTGATAGGTTGTCGTATCGTCATTGCCGAGGGATGAGGATCGGAGGACAGTCAACTTTATCTACGGCTACATAGTTTCTGTCTCGCCAGTCGAATGGCTGCAGGGACTATGTCCTGATCACCATGTCATACCGTAGATTAATGCAAATGGAGCTGGAGCCAAAATACAGAAACCAAAATATAGAATCAAATCCCTGGGACGGATGGCTCAAAACACAACCCAACCGGAGAGGATACTCTGAGAGATCCATCTGAGTAGGACGTATACTCTGAGAGATCACCTTTACAAGAATGATATCAGTAGTGGGATTGAGTGCTGGAGGGGATATTATCAGAGTATACGTCCAACTCAGATGGGTCTCTCACCGTTACTATTTTTTTTCTGACAGCATGGTAGATGTGCTCCGTCAACAGATTCTTGCTCCGAGCCAATTCCTCGGAGCTCAAGTGGACATCCTTCGTGTAGAGCTCGAGTGAGAGGTTCCTGACAACATGGTGGTCTCCTTTGTCAAAGTATCCATGCTCGTCCCACAACCAATATGGGATGAGCACGAATACTTTGACAAAGGAGACCACCATGCTGTCAGGAACCTCTCACTCGAGCTCTACACCAAGGATGTCCACTTGAGCTCCGGGGCAAAGTTTTGGCTCGGAACAAGAATCTGTTGAGGGAGCACATCCACCATGCCGTCAGAAAAAATAATAACGGTGAGAGACCCATCTAAGTATGACGTATACTCTGATAATATCTCCTCCAGCACTCAATCCCACTACTGATATCATTCTTGTAAAGGTGATCTCTCAGAGTATACGTCATACTCAGATTGATCTCTCAGAGTATTCTATCTTGTTGGTTGTCGTATCATCATTGTCGAGGGATGAGGGTCGGGGGACAGTCAACTTTATCTACGGATACATAGTTTCAGCCTCGCCAGTTGAATGGCTGTATGGACTATGTCCTGATCACCATGTCGTAGTCCAATATAATCCAGAGATTGACCCAGTTCTAGTTCATATATGTAGTCCAATACAAAAACAACTCAATACAAATAGTCCAAGACAAATAAGTACTAATAGCTAATGAGAACCACGTTGCTCACACAAACGCTCAGTGATACGATCACGCAACCACCTCGAAAAAGCGAGATTTTTGGTGTGAGGAGAGATGTCGTCCCTTGTAAGGACTGCTTGAAGAGAACTCCCGGTCTCACTAGCTACCGGTGCTGGATGAATAGAACTCCCGGTCTCACTAGCAACCGGTACCACTTCCTCCTTAACTGTAGGAGGAGCCACCTCAGCATTCACTGTTTTTCTCAAACGACGTGCCGCTCCTCGGGTCATGGATGCCATCTGGTAAGAACGATAGTCACAAATAATATAATTGTAACATAAGCAAGCTAACTAAAGGAACCATCATGTAATTTGAGTACATTTTCGAAAGCCGATAAAGTATAAAAAATTTGATTTTTTTCCAGTGTGAGAACGGATGGCTCAGAACACAACCCAAAATTCATTCAAGCATACATTAGTGTGAATCATATATGTTCTGTACATATGGTGTAGTATATGTTCTTATCGTATCTAGTATCTGAAGAATGTAACAGAATCAAGATGAACTCACATAATGTAATACTAAGACATCATCTACTACTATATAAGATATAGTGAAAGGTTGTCGTATCATCATTGCCGAGGGATGAGGGTCGAAAGACAGTCAACTTTATCTACGGCTACATAGTTTCTTCCTCGCCAGTCGAATGGCTGCAGGGACTATGTCCTGATCACCATGTCGTACCGTAGATTAATGCGAATAGAGTTGGAACTGGAGCCAAAATACAGTACTACTTCACCATGTCGTACCATTTTACTCTCTCTCTCTCTCCTCCCCCCCTCTGGCGCTCTTACACTACTAATTCCTATGTATTTTAAGTGTGAGAACGGATGGCTCAGAACCCAACTAAAAATTTATTCTAGCATACATTAGTATGAATCATCTATATTCTGTATACATATCGTGTAGTATATGTTCTTATCGTATCTAGTATCTGAAGGATATAACAGAATCAAGATGAACTCACTTAATGTAATACTAAGACATCATCTACAACTATATAAGATATAGTGATAGGGTGTCGTATCATCATTGCCGAGGGATGAGGGTCGGAAGACAGTCAACTTTATCTATGGCTACATAGTTTCTGCCTCGCCAGTCGAATGGCTGCAGGGACTATATCCTGATCACCATGTCGTACCGTAGGTTAATGCAAATGGAGCTGGAAATATCCGTCGCTAACCGGTAACTAGTCTGTCCCTAACTGAGATTGTCACATACACATATGTATATCACAGCTAGATGTATAGATATATACATCTATACAGAAGCACACAACTGATAGAACTCGTACTATCCTTGAGACAGTGAACATGTACACCATGAATCCAAACCCCATATTCACATTTACTAATCCAAACACCACCAAACTAATAGAACACCCAATATGGATAACACATTATTTAGCCAATATATAAACTCAGATGAATTTGAGAAGCAAAGCCACCCGCCGCCCCCGACCAAAGCCCGCCGCCCCAAGCCCGCCGCCCAGTAGTTTGGTTGCATATATATATGAAGAGTGCTTATGGCTGTGCGTCGGTTGCAAATAGTCCCGATTCCCCCGCCCCAAGCCAGCCGCTCAGCCCCCGACGTACCTGCCCCAAGCCCACCGCCCAGCCTCCGACCCAAGCCAGCCGCCCAGCCCCCGACGCCCCAGCCCCAAGCCCGCCTCCCAGACCCCGACGCCCCCGTCCCAAGCCCGCCGCCCAGCCCCCGACACATCCGCCACAAGCCAGCCGCCCAGCCCCCGACGCCGCCGCCCCAAGCCCACCGCCCAGCCACCGACCCAAGCCAGCCGCCCAGCCCCCGACGCCCCAGTCCCAAGCCCGCCTCCCAGACCCCGACGCCCCCGCCCCAAACCCACCGCCCAGTCCCCAACACAAGCCAGCCGCCCAGTCCCCGACGCCCCCGCCCCAAGCCAGCCGCCCAGCCCTCGACGCCGCCGCCCCAAGCCCACCGCCCAGCCCCCGACCCAAGCCAGCCGCCCAGCCCCCGACGCCCCAACCCGAAGCCCGCCTCCCAGACCCCGACGCCCCCGCCCCTAGCCCACCGCCTAGACCCCGACCCAAGCCAGCCGCCCAGTCCCCGACGCCCCAGCCCCAAGCCCGTCCGCCGCCCAGCCCCCGTCGTCGCCGTCCCAAGCCTACCGCCCAGCCCCCGACCAAAGCCAGCCGTCCAGTGTCACGCCCCAGTACCGAAATACGGGGACGGACTAGGCCAGCTACTCTATATGAGGTACGTAACGTCATACGACGATCGTGGCTGTCGAGAGACTAGGGGGTACATACTACAATCAAGTCTCCATGGTCCCACAGAGTTCTATGTCTCAATCAATTAAGTTAAATCAGTAATTAAATGAACATTAAAGATAAAGCAGTAAGGCGTCCCTGACGCTTCTTCAAAATGATCATGAGAGACTAGCTTTATAATTTTGCTATCTCAGAGAGTCAGGAGTACAAAATTATACACAGCTGCAGTCTGTTTAATTACAATTATGTACTGACACAAAATATCAAGTAACCCGGCTAACAGGTGCCGGTGGCTAAACGCCGCAAAAGTATAAGCAGGAGTGGTGGAGAAGAAAACCCACTCGAGTTCCCGAACCGCCATGCTCCTAGTATGCACCATGGATGTCAGGAAGGAAGATCGTGTCCTCTGGCTCTGCTACGAGATCTGGCCAAATAAAACCAGCGGGGTCAGCCCCGAATAGCAAGTACCGCCAAAGGGGCACAAGAGTTAAGATTAAAAACCCAACTAATAGAATGACTGATAATAGTAATACTTATGCTACTATTATAGGGTAGCGCAACATCCTCGAACCCATATGGCACCCTTACAATCAAACAAGGACAAAAGGTGCCGCATGGAGTCGGGACGTGTCGTACTCTATAACTTTCACATAAGTTAAAAAGGTATAAACCATAAAATCTCCTGATCGTGACTTCGGTCGATAGCCTATCGCAGCACAATAACCAACCCAACAATCAAACAAGAACATGGGTTGGATCATGTACCATGATAGACCATGTTCCTCAGTCATTCACAGAAGTAGCACTTCACAACCAGAATAAGTCTTCCGTTCATAACTTCGGTCCACAGCCTGTCATAGTACGATAACCAACCCAACAATCAAACAAGAACATGGGTTGGATCACGCACCATGACAGTCCGCTTCCCTCAGTTATTCACGGAAGGTAAATAGGAAACATACAAGTCATTTTTACGGCCAATCAAGTCTACGAGTTTCTAGTGGAACGAGGTTATCCTCGCGTCATACTATTAGAAAATCCTCAGATCGTATCTTTCCAGCAAGGCTAGCCAACCCAGGGGTTCGCGTAGACAGGTGTCATGGAGCACAGGTCCCTCGTGAGGCCACCTTGCCAAGACATGTAATATATAGCAGGAATTAATCGGATACAGTCATCCACTCGTTGCGGATGACATAGTATCCGTGGAGACCAGCCGGCACGCCAAGACAATATCTCAGGACAACTGGTGTAACACGATCTCGGGACTCTGCCCTCCCCATGCATCTAGTATATTCAGTTGCCTAGTTTAACCCTAGGTAAAATCTTGGACTCTCATGCTGTGGCCTGCATGATTATCCTCCTAAAGTCGTACTTTAGTACGAGTACCCTAAGTGAGGATCCATGTCAATCAGTATGTCAACATGTGCTACCCTCCTTAGTGTAATGCATCATTACAAATACGCCACATGGAGTTACGAGTCATTTGTCGAGCAGGACATTCAGGTACATGTATCAGGTAGGAACACTTTGTTCTCCGGGGTCACATCAGTGCTTATATCATGCTCGGGACAAAAGGCGTAAGGATATAAAATGGGCATATAATATCTAATAAAAAATCAAAAGCATACGTACAATAAGGCAGCGTGCGTGAAAAGTCACGCAGGCTCAAGGGAAAGAGCAGCGTAAAAAGTCACGCAGGCTCAAGGGAAAGAGCAGCGTGAAAAGTCACACAAGCTCAAGGGAAAGAGCAGCGTGAAAAGTCACGCAAGCTCAAGGGAAAGAGCAGCGTGAAAAGTCACGCAAGCTCAAGGGAGAGTGGTGCGTGAAAAGTCACGCAGACTCAAGGGAAGAGCTGTGTGAAAAGTCACGCAAGCTCAAGGGAAGAGCTGCGTGAAAAGTCACGCAAGCTCAAGGAAAGAGATGCGTGAAAAGTCACGCAGACTCAAGGGAAGAGCTGCGTGAAAAGTCACGCAAGCTCAAGAGAAGAGATGCGTGAAAAGTCACGCAAGCTCAAAGGAAGAGCTGCGTGAAAAGTCATGCAGACTCAAGGGAAGAGCTGCGTGAAAAGTCACGCAAGCTCAAGGGAAGAGTGCTGCATGAAAAGTCACGCAGACTCAAGGGAAGAGCTGTGTGAAAAGTCACGCAAGCTCAAGGGAAGACACGCTTCCAACAGAAAGCGTGCTCAAACAGGAGCACACTGTTCACTGTCTTCTCCAAAACAGCAAGAACACCATGGCTGAACCCAAGCTTCAAAGTATCATAACTTGGCCATCCGAACTCCAAATCCAGATTTTCAAAGCTCCAACTTGGGTGAAACTGAATGCTCTTCCACATGGAAGCATCAAAAACCCATAAAATCCAACTAAAGTAGATCAAACCATACAAAATTCGAAAATGATTAAAACTTAGATCTATAAAAATCAAAGCTTCAAAATAGAAATTTCCAAGTTCTAAACTAGTATAGATTGAGAAGAAGAACATGTTTTGGCAAATAGTTTTGTAAGAATCATTAACAAAATAATGGATCCTTCTCTTGAGAAAGTTGGTACTTGCCTTGGTTGGTGGAGGAAGTAAATGAGAAGAAGTAAATGAGAGGAGAGAGAAGGAGATGAGTTATATATATAGATCTTGGACCCATGGGTTCATGATGAACCAAAGGGTTCATGATGAACCATGGGTGAACAAAAATAGGTTACCCAAATGAGCCAAAACTGTAGGCCCAAATGCAGAAAATAAATTAGGAAATAATATTTTGTCGAATATTTTTTGGGAAATACATGAAGAAATACTGCATAATAAATATCGTATAAATTTAAGGTAAATACAATTTATGGGTTTACGTATTAAAATACGTATTCCAGGATTAGGGAGTGACATCTCTACCCTTCTTAGAAAAATTTCGTCCTCGAAATTCCAGCCAAGACAGGATAGTAAAATCAGGGCAAGCAAGGCACAATCATATATATAAGTTAACTATCATAGCAGTTATTATCATACATCACAAAGTACAAAATAAGCAGGTACAGAAAAGCATGGAATCGTGTCAATAAGGTGCATAAATATACCTTATTAGTCAAACAAATACGGATAACGAGATCTGATCTCGTCCTCGCGCTCCCAGGTTGACTCTCCCGAAGAGTGATGGTTCCAAGAAACACGGACAAGGCTTATCGTCCGATTCTTGAGTACCTTCTCTCGTCGGTCCAAAATAGATACAGGTTGTTCCTTGTAAGTTAGGTCGGTACCAACGACTAACTCAGAATGATCAAGGACGTGACTCGGATCTGGGACATACCTACGTAATTGGGACACATGAAACACATCATGTATGCCAGTTAATGAAGGCAGAAGGGTAAGTCGATAAGCCACATCGCCTACCCGAGCGAGAATCTTGAAAGGACCAACGTATCTTGGACTAAGCTTTCCCCGGGTTCCAAATCTGATGATACCCCGAGTAGGCAAAATTCGCAGAAACACTTGGTCGCCAACTCTGAACTCTAGAGGCCTACGATGCTGATCTGTCCAATGACGATGTCGATCTTGTACAACTCGAAGGCGCTCTCTGACCAACTTAACTATCTCCACAGTCTGCGTGATCATCTCTGGCCCCAACAACTTCCGTTCATCGACGTCGTCCCATGCCAAAGGGGACCTGCACTTCCTTCCGTACAATGCTTCGAACGGGGCCATCTGAATGCTAGCCTGATAGCTGTTGTCATAGGAGAACTCCACTAGATGAAGGTGATCCTCCCAAGATCTGCCAAAATCTAAGGTACATGCCCGTAGCATATCTTCTAATGTCTGAATGGTTTTTTCTGATTGCCCGTCAGTTTGTGGATGATAAGCAGTACTGAATCTTAACTTGGTTCCCAAACTTTGGTGCAAGCTTCGCCAAAAATGGGAAGTAAACCGTGTATCCCGATCTGATACTATACTAACTGGAATACCGTGCTGCCTTACTATCTGTTTCATGTACATTTCTGCTAGCTGTTCAGTAGTCTGTCTAACTCAGAAAGGAAGAAAATGAGCGACCTTCGTGAGTCGATCTACTATTACCCAGACTACATTCTTGCCAGCTGGGGATCTAGGTAAACCGGTCACAAAATCCATGTGATGTGCTCCCATTTCCATTCTGGGATAGGAAGCGGCTGTAGCAACCCTGCTGGTCTCTGCTGCTCGGCTTTCACCTGCTGACATATCAGACACTTGGATACAAATCTCGCTATCTCTCTTTTCATGCCATTCCACCAAAAGAACTGCCTGATATCTCGATACATCTTCGTTCCTCCTGGATGAATGGAGTAAATAGAACTATGAGCTTCGGACATAACTTCTTGCCGAAGGTCTCCACTCGGTACACAGAGTCTGTTTCCAAACCTGAGCGTACCATCTTCATGAATCACTAACTCCTTCCTACGGCCTGATTCACACTCCGACCGCAACTTCTGAATCTGTGGATCTTCTGCTTGTGCTGCCCTTATCCTCTCTACTAAGGCTGACTGAATCTGCATACTGGTCATTTTTCCTATATCCCTTGGCAAAACTACTTCGATTTCCATACTCTGAAGGTCTTCTAGAATATGCTTCTGCGAGGTCAAGATAAAGGCACTGTCTCTCCTACTCAGTGCATCTGCAACTACATTCGTCTTGTCTGGATGATACTGAAGATCTAAATCAAAATCCTTCAGCAGTTCTAACCATCTTCTTTGCCTCATGTTCAAGTCTCGCTGCGTGAATACGTATTTCAAACTCTTATGATCAGTATAGATCTCTACCCGATCCCCGTATAAATAATGCCTCCACAACTTGAGTGAAAACACCACAGTTGCTAACTCCAAATCGTGAGTCGGGTAATTTTTCTCATGGTCTCGAAGCTGTCGAGATGCATATGCTATCACCTTTCCGTGCTGCATCAATACACATCCAAGACCCTTCCCAGATGCGTCATAATATACTGTAAAGCCTTCAGCTCCTACTGGAAGCGTCAAGATCGGGGCTGAGATCAATCTCTTCTTTAATTTTTCAAATGATGCCTGACAGCTAGCTGACCAAACAAACTCTACGTCCTTGTGCGTCAAACGAGTTAAGGGCACAGAGATCCTGGCAAAGTCCGCCACGAACCTTCTGTAGTAACCAGCTAATCCTAAGAAACTTCGCACTTCTGCAACCGTTCTCGGGACTGGCCAATGCTCTACGGCCTCAATCTTCTTCGGATCCACTGACACTCCTGCCCCAGAAATTACATGCCCCAGGAACGAAATGTGATCTAACCAGAATTCACACTTGTCGAGCTTCGCATAAAGTTGATGCTCCCTCAATGTCTGTAAGACAGTCCTAAGATGTTTCTCATGCTCCTCTTCACTGCTGGAATAGACAAGAATGTCATCTATGAACACCACCACAAATTTATCCAAATACGACAGAAAGATGCGGTTCATTAAATCCATGAATACTGCGGGGGCGTTGGTTAGTCCAAAGGGCATTACTAAAAACTCATAATGCCCATATCTAGATCTGGATGCTGTCTTCGGTATGTCTTGCTCCCGGACTCTTACTTGATAGTATCCTGACCTAAGATCGATCTTGGAAAAGATGCTGGCCTTGCTCTGTCACGCCCCGATTCATAGAGTCATTTATTCACATATTTTACCATGCATTTTATGTTCACGATTGAGATGGACACGCATTCGCATGGTCATAGGACAACTTATGCATAAGTGATGGGGATATGTTTTCTCGGACGGTACCCCGGGACGTTAGGGCGACCGATCCGGCCTAGGAGAAAACATTGGCATGCCAGTAGGGGCACGGGTTCTGCGAGGCATCCTTTGGGGCTAGCTACCTTCTCTGGAGTCATCGCATTACCAACGAAGACCTATATGGCAACGTCCGTATGGTTAAACACCAGTGACCATGTAGTCATGATGCATGCTAATGAATGTCTTATGCAGGCAGAGTAAGTATATCTGCTAACCTGTATTTGATGTAGGTATGAGGGAGTCGGCTATCGGTAAGAAATCACTTAAATGTGATAATTCAATATATGTGTTGGTTTAACTTGCATGCTTACGTTCCAAATAAGTTTGATGATGCTGTATGTAGCCTTTCAGTATGAGATCCTGCTTAACATGTTAAGTTCAGTATGCTAAGAAAGATGCCTTGCTAATCATTACTCAAACACAACATACATGTTAAGTGATGCTTGAAGTGAGAACTGTCATAATGTTTAAGATGTTAATGTTAACGATGCCTCAATGATGTCTTTTCATGATAACACCTAGTATGCCTCAATGATGCCTTTGCATGATAACACTAAGGATGTTAAAAAGATATGTCCACATGAATGCTACAAAGAATATGTTTACATGCTTCACTCTGATTATTGTCCATGAACTGTAAACTGATGCTAGGCCCCAAGTAGAAAGACTATTCTAATAAATGTTGCTTAAATGATCACTTTAAATGTTGGTTTATGCGAGTGGGTTGGATTCTACTCGCCAGTACATAGATGATGTGCTGACCCACGTTTTGTGGGCAGGTGCTCTTGCTTGGAATATTCTACGCACGAAGATTGGCTTGATTGGTTCCGCGGCATCGAAGATTTGTTGGGCATACAGAAGCTCACCTTGTACAAGATAATGTCTTCTGTTTATAAAGGGCATAATGTATGGAACATTGTAATCAGTTGTACCAGTGAGATTGTGAGCCAAGTCGGTATATCGAGTTGTCATCCATTGTTTCCAAATATCAAATGTAAGCTGTATAGCATTGTTCAGTTGGTTTCCAATGTAAAGAGAGATGTGCTGTAATTATTGTACTTCAATACAAGTCTTGTACTCTTCTTCAACTATCATTAAAGAGAATAAAGTTCTATACATCTCTGTGTGGCTTTAAGTTACTCTTTTTCTCCGCTGCTATAAAGAAGTGATGTACTTCTATTCAATGAGAAAGATTGTCCTCACTAAATTTAATTTATCTGCTTCTGCCGCTGCGATGTGTTCCTATTTGAAGAATAATCGAGTATGTACCATCTTTGCCTTGTACAAGTGCAATACCAGACTTGTACGGCATCACGCCCAAGCGAGGACGATCGATTCCAAGAGATAAAATATGTGAATAAATGACTCTATGAATCGGGGCGTGACAAATTGGTATCAGAGCACGGCTTTACGTCCTTGGTCTCTTCTTTGATTCATTTCAAATCAAAGTTGCATCGATGATTAACTAAAGTTGCTTCCGAGATAACTCAACGTTGCTTCTGCGATTAAATCAAAGATTGCTTCCGCGATTATGCTATTGTTGTTCGGTAATCATCCTTATGTTATCTGTGCTTGAAAGTTCGTTGACCCTCTTGGCTGCTCACTGGATGTTCCATACAATAAGTCTATATACATTGTGATGCCCCTAAATGAATGATTGTTGTTGGTTTGGACACGAATAACCCAACAATGACTCGATGCCATAGTATGCTATATTGTGAATGCTGTTTGGAAATATGGGAATAAAAGAAAGGTGGCTATGTATGCTGCGACAAGATGAGAATTGCATGTGATGTTGGAAAAGAATTGTGAATGAAATAATTGATGGATGAGTTTGACAGAACGGGTGAATTGACTCATGTGTGTTGCTAAGTGCTTTAGAGACGCTAAGAATGTTGGCTTATACTATTGAGACCCTAAGATGTTGGCTAAGTGTTGTGATCGTTATAGATCATGTAAGTCCGGAATAGAATTGAGTTGGTATTGTTTAAGGATGGCTTCGTTTCTGAGTGGTATATTGCCTCTACCACCTCAGAACTAGATGTATTTTGACCCTTTCCATAGGATAGCAATGAGACTATCTGTGGGTACTGGGTAGTGCCAAGACATAGCTGGGAGTCTTGTATTGTTGCTAGATGACTCGAGTGTCCCTTGACGGTGATGTTATATTGGGTAGCGAGATTGTCGAAAATTATAACAGGTGGCTTTGGTTAGAAATTGTTTAGTCGAGTGATGACTCAGACTAGTAAGACAGTTAGTATGCTATGGGTAAATGGATTTGGCTAAAAAATGTTGTGGCTTAAAATATCTGAATGTTGATTTCGAATGGTTGGATGCAAATTATGTGGCTAATACAATGTTGGTTGCTAAGCTGAGAAGTCCTAGGAATGTTATCTGTTAACCAAAAGAATATTAAAAAAAAAATTTTGTGCCTTGACCCTAAGGTGTAATAGATGTTAAATCCATCATGATCACCAAAGGATAGTTGTTGCCTATGTGCAAGTATGCTGAGGAATTTAATAGGATTAGAAAAGTCACAAGTAGTGACTCTGAATACTGGTGTTGCCTAGAGGATGGTTAATTGATACATGAAATGTCAGAAAAGAATGGGATAAACTATTCGACCCTTGCTGCATGAGATTAAGAATGTTCGTAAGATAATTTGATGATTGAGAAATATAGGGGATTGAGAAATGGCAAACTTGTTGGATAATGTCGGTATAGGTGACTGTTGGTTGGGATATGGATAGTTGGCTTATGACTTGGTGGTGTGACTCTGTCATACAGATCGAATAGTCTGATTCCATAAGTTATGATGAGACTATCGGAATCGATGACCCTTGAATAGTTAACCTTGGTTTATGGGTTCGTATGAGTACAAAGGAATTGGAATAGAAATTAAATTACTGGAATTTACTTGATGGATTATTGGAATGATGAGAATCGTATGTCAGATTGGGAATTGACCGTAATGTTGATAGATCGATCTTAGTCGATTGTTGGGTAAGTCTAGAATGAGCCTCTGTGGGAATTATTTCCTTGAGGAAGATCCTGGATAGATAGACTTGACCCTAGCGACCAGTTGATGAATTACCAATTGCTGGCTTAGCCCAATTGGCGATTCATTATTCAGACTGACTTGATACCCATAGGTTTGGGTAGAGTTCCTTAGAACTGTCGGTTGCTTGTTGGCCCTAAGAAGCAGAAACTAGTATAACCCTAGTAGCCGTCCACTCTAGGGGAGTCACCTGAATGATTAGGTATAGCTGTCGGTATAGCTAACCATTGAGACTGGACCGAATAATAGATGGCCGTTGGCGACCCATAGAATGACCTTATGGCATTGAACGAGAGATGGTGATGAGTATGATCTAAGAATGATAAGTTGTAAGTATATGCTCCAATATGAACCTTAGAGATGTTTGACCCTTGAGAATTATGTGTCGGCCTATAGTGGAAAATAGAATCGTGGGATGAGACTTGATTTGTATGTATCGAATAGTGAATTATTATATGAGATGGAATTGACTGTTCATGACGGAAATGTTGGATAAGTATCTATAGTCGGGTAGCTGGGTTAACCTTGACTGTTGCATAGAATTATACCCTGACTCGGATAATCGATAGCTGGTGATGTTGGATTGTATCTTTTAGAAAAGATGAATTGCCTCGGTGAAAAATGTTGTTGGATTTGGGAAGGAAAATGATTGTTGTTGTGAAACCTTGATATGATTGGCTCTAAGTTAGACCCTTGATTGAATGTTAGAAATGTTATGCTTGGATGGAGATTGTCCCTGATGTTAAGTGGTGGCCTGGAAAATAGTGATTGTGGCAAGGTGAATAAAGTGATAAGTCAATTGAAAGGATACTAAGTCTGATTGGAAAAGAGAGTTATATCGTGTCTGAATCGAATTATACTATCATGAAAGTTGGTTGAAGTACATATGTTTTGGGGACGCCTAAAATATGTGTATGGATACAGCCGAAGTGATAGGTTGCGACTGAGATAATGTTGTTGGAAGAAATTATCGCACTAGCGCAGACTTTGGCTGAAATGTATATATTTTGGGGACGCCTGAAATATGTGTATGGATCCAAAAGAAGTGATGTGTTGCGACCAAGATAGAATGCAAGAAAAATATTGGTGAATCAATGAGAAGTTGCAAGTATTTGGAAAAAGAGATAGATGGATTTAATCGTTGATTGATTAAAGTGATACTGTTGGACAGCTATTTTGAAATGACCGAGTGGGCTGAAATGAATATTGAATTGAAGCTTAATGAGTAACTCATTGTGATTAAGTGAATCTAGTAGATGAGTTGTTTTCTTAAGTTTCGAGGACGAAACTTTTTCTGAGTGGTATATTATGTAATGCCCCGCTCCGCACGAGGCATTTGGTTGGCTTGTTGGATGGGATCAGAAAGTTGGACCATGACTTATGTTGAGAACCAAGAGAGTTGAGACTGATGTAGTCTTTCTTAGCTGGCTAGACGGAATGGGTATTGGAATGTAGCTCGCTGGTGGAGCTACGCTTAGTGGGATTGGAGCAGGAAGACCGTTATATAAGGCAAGTGGAACTGTCCTCCTTCCTCCTTATTCCTGCATGCTTAATAAATGGAATAATATGATGCTATGAATATGTCCCTAATGTCTCTTACCTTGAATGTTGAATATTTGTGATGCGATGCTTTAGTTGCTAAATTGATAGAGATTCATATGCTGGAAATCATTGAATGAATAACACATGAACTTTGAATTTCTGAACGAATCACACTCGAACTGCTAATGTAACATGATACCTGAGATTGAATTGATAATGTCCCTTATGCTTAAGATCGATGAAATGAATGAATCACTTGAATAATGAGATGCTGCATAAATGATACATGAGAAAAGAATTGAATATGCTATTGTCCCTATGAAATGAATGAAATGCTACAGGTCCCTTTGAAATGAATGAATACTGTTGTTCCTCCTTAGAAGGAACAAATGAGAAATGTTGCAATGAAGCAATGAATGAGAATTGATGAGGCTTGGGATCGTTGAGATCACCAAATGAAATGATGGTAATGTTGGGAATGAATAAGTCATTGAACATGACTTGAATGAGATAAATGATGATGCACTGTTGTCTTTACTTCAATATTTTACCATGCATTTTATGTTCACGATTGAGATGGACACGCATTCGCATGGTCATAGGACAACTTATGCATAAGTGATGGGGATATGTTTTCTCGGACGGTACCCCGGGACGTTAGGGCGACCGATCCGGCCTAGGAGAAAACATTGGCGTGCCAGTAGGGGCACGGGTTCTGCGAGGCATCCTTTGGGGCTAGCTACCTTCTCTGGAGTCATCGCATTACCAACGAAGACCTATATGGCAACGTCCGTATGGTTAAACACCAGTGACCATGTAGTCATGATGCATGCTAATGAATGTCTTATGCAGGCAGAGTAAGTATATCTGCTAACCTGTATTTGATGCAGGTATGAGGGAGTCGGCTATCGGTAAGAAATCACTTAAATGTGATAATTCAATATATGTGTTGGTTTAACTTGCATGCTTACGTTCCAAATAAGTTTGATGATGCTGTATGTAGCCTTTCAGTATGAGATCCTGCTTAACATGTTAAGTTCAGTATGCTAAGAAAGATGCCTTGCTAATCATTGCTCAAACACAACATACATGTTAAGTGATGCTTGAAGTGAGAACTGTCATAATGTTTAAGATGTTAATGTTAACGATGCCTCAATGATGTCTTTTCATGATAACACCTAGTATGCCTCAATGATGCCTTTGCATGATAACACTAAGGATGTTAAAAAGATATGTCCACATGAATGCTACAAAGAATATGTTTACATGCTTCACTCTGATTATTGTCCATGAACTGTAAACTGATGCTAGGCCCCAAGTAGAAAGACTATTCTAATAAATGTTGCTTAAATGATCACTTTAAATGTTGGTTTATGCGAGTGGGTTGGATTCTACTCGCCAGTACATAGATGATGTGCTGACCCACGTTTTGTGGGCAGGTGCTCTTGCTTGGAATATTCTACGCACGAAGATTGGCTTGATTGGTTCCGCGGCATCGAAGATTTGTTGGGCATACAGAAGCTCTCCTTGTATAAGATGATGTCTTCTGTTTATAAAGGGCATAATGTATGGAACATTGTAATCAGTTGTACCAGTGAGATTGTGAGCCAAGTCGGTATATCGAGTTGTCATCCATTGTATCCAAATATCAAATGTAAGCTGTATAGCATTGTTCAGTTGGTTTCCAATGTAAAGAGAGATGTGCTGTAATTATTGTACTACAATACAAGTCTTGTACTCTTCTTCAACTATCATTAAAGAGAATAAAGTTCTATACATCTCTGTGTGGCTTTAAGTTACTCTTTTTCTCCGCTGCTATAAAGAAGTGATGTACTTCTATTCAATGAGAAAGATTGTCCTCACTAAATTCAATTTATCTGCTTCTGCCGCTGCGATGTGTTCCTATTTGAAGAATAATCGAGTATGTACCATCTTTGCCTTGTACAAGTGCAATACCAGACTTGTACGGCATCACGCCCAAGCGAGGACGATCGATTCCAAGAGATAAAATATGTGAATAAATGACTCTATGAATCGGGGCGTGACAAATTCAACTGGTCGAACAGGTCATCAATCCTTGGTACAACTTATCCTGCCTCGGATGAATCCCTTAGACTTCAACTCTTCTTCATGTTGATACAACTTATCCTGCTCTGACGGCGACATTCTGTAAACTCTATCTGCAATAGGCCTCGTTCCAGGGTTCAACTCAATGCTAAATTCTACCTCTCTGACTGGGGGTATCCCTGGGAGCTCATCAGGGAAGACGTCGAGAAAATCTTCGACCACTCTCGGAATCTGTCCTGGCTCTGACACTGCTGCTGAGATGACGCCTCCGGCCTGATTCTTTAAGGTTCGAGTAAAGATGAACTGCTCTATCCCAGGAACACTGAATATGACCCTACCTCCTCTACAATCAATTGTCGCATGACTGTCTCTCAACCAGTCCATGCCAAGAACGACATCAAAATTCTCCATAGGGAATTCAATCAATGATGCGGGCAGTAAATGCCCACACACCTCCACCGGATATGAAAAGTGCACTCTGCTAACTTCTACGAGCCCATTGCCGGTGAGTATATCTATCCTCTCCGACAATGCCTCAAACTCTAATCCAATCCGTGTAGCATATTGTGCAGAGATGAATGAATGAGTAGCGCCTGAATCAAATAATGCTATAGCGGGAAATGAGGTGACGAGAATTTTACCTGCCACCACGTCACTAGACGCTAGAGCCTCTCCCAAGGTCAATGTGAGAGCCTGGCCCCGCAGAGCCCCTTGTTGCGGCCTTCCTTGACCATGCTGTTGCTGCCCCTGAGGGCCTTCGGCTTCCTGTGCCTGGCGAAACATCTGAGCCTGCATTGGTAAGCGCTGGGCTAGGGGCCTTACGGCTAATACTGGCCCTCCACTCGGGGTTGCCACTGGAGCTGGCAATGCTGGAAACTGTTGAGCTGGCCCTCCTGGCCTCTGCATCATAGGACAAGTGGAAATACGGTGGTCTGCACGACCACACCTCAAGCATAAGCCATTCGCTGACCGACACACCTCCCTCGTGTGCCCTACCTTTCCACCGAATGTACAGCCCTGGGGTGCTCCCTGACGCTGTTGTTGGTCCCTCGGCTGCTGATGCCGAACTGGCGCTATATTAGTTGACACGGCCGTCCTCCGCGACGCTCCTGCATCATGAATACGTACACCGGGTGCTGGTGCCGACGTTCGCTGCACTGCTCCTCCTCCAACCTGGGAATGAGATCTCTTCTGACCTCCTGTCCTTGATGCTAACCTCTGCTGGGTAAGCTCGTGCCTCCGAGCGGCCGTCAAAACAGCGTCAAACGTCTGGTAGTCGTGTCCTTCCACAAGCTGTAATAGTTCCAAATGAAGTCCCTGCTGGAACCTCATAGCCTTCTTCGGCTCCGTTGCCACCATTGCTGGTGTGAAACGGCACAATCTGCAGAACTCTGCGGCATACCCATCTACGGTCTTGCCTGCTTGCTTGAGACTGATAAACTTCTGCTGGAGCTCATATCGAGCTACTACGCCAAAATACTTGGCCTTGAATCTGTCACTGAAGGTGGTCCAACGAACATGACGTCTTATACCAACTTCTTCTGATGCCCACCAGTCGCGGGCAAGATCCTGAAGTACTAATTTGACCTGATCAACCTTCTCATCATCTGGAACCTTGGCCGCCACAAGAATGGCTTTAATGTCTTGAATCCAGGCATCCGAAGTGATGGCATCCTCCGTGCCATCAAAATACCTCGGGTTCAAGCGACGGAACCTTCCTGATGCTCCCGAGTCAACCCCGGCACTCCTCTCAAGAGCTAACTGAATCCTCTGGTTCAGCAACACGTTCTGCTCCTGCTGCCGAATCTGTTGCTGTTGGTGAGTGACAAGAATCCCTCGGACGATCTCCAGGAGTGCTACGGCATCTGGTACTGCCGTCGCTGCTGGTGCTGCAGGAGTTCCAATAACCTGCGGCTGCACTGCCTCTGGCCCCACTTCTGCTCGTGCCTGCACTGGAGAAGGTTCTCTCCTCTGTTGCTGCCCAGTCGAGCCATGCTCTTGCTGCTCTGCCTCATGGGCCTCACCCGCTACTGAGAATGAAGCACCCCTATAGAGAAAGGTATAAGATCATCAAGTCCGGACAAGGAAGATTTCGAGGATGCAAGTCAGGTTAGAGATCAAGGCAAGGACAGAGAATTCGAAACAGAATTTCAAGGGGAACAAGTTTTGATTGAGACTCCTAATAATTCGTAATACCCCACAAGTCTGAAAATCAGACCTGCATGGGCCACCACTAAAACCTTGTCACGCCCCAGTACCGAAATACGGGGACGAACTAGGCCAGCTACTCCATATGAGGTACGTAACGTCATACGGCGATCGTGGCTGTCGAGAGACTAGGGGGTACATGCTACAATCAAGTCTCCTATGGTCCCACAGAGTTCTATGTCTCAATCAATTAAGTCAAATCAGCAATTAAATGAACATTAAAGATAAAGCAGTAAGGCGTCCCTGACGTTTCATCAAAATGATCATGAGAGACTAGCTTTATAATTTAGCTATCTCAGAGAGTCAGGAGTACAAAATTATACACAGCTGCAGTCTGTTTAATTACAATTATGTACTGACACAAAATATCAAGTAACCCGGCTAACAGGTGCCGGTGGCTAAACGCCGCAAAAGTATAAGCAGGAATGGTGGAGAAGAAAACCCACTCGAGTTCTCGAACCGCCATGCTCCTAGTATGCACCATGGATGTCAGGGAGGAAGATCGTGTCCTCTGGCTCTGCTACGAGATCTGGCCAAACAAAACCAGCGGGGTCAGCCCCGAATAGCAAGTACCGCCAAAGGGGCACAAGAGTTAAGATTAAAAACCCAACTAATAGAATGACTGATAATAGTAATACTTATGCTACTATTATAGGGTAGCGCAACATCCTCAAACCCATATGGCACCCTTACAACCAAACAAGGACAAAAGGTGCCGCATGGAGTCGGGACGTATCGTACTCTATAACTTTCACATAAGTTAAAAAGGTATAAACCATAAAATCTCCTGATCGTGACTTCGGTCGATAGCCTATCGCAACACAATAACCAACCCAACAATCAAACAAGAACATGGGTTGGATCATGTACCATGATAGACCATGTTCCTCAGTCATTCACAGAAGTAGCACTTTACAACCAGAATAAGTCTTCCGTTCATAACTTCGGTCCACAGCCTGTCATAGTACGATAACCAACCCAACAATCAAACAAGAACATCGGTTGGATCACGCACCATGACAGTCCGCTTCCCTCAGTTATTCACGGAAGGTAAATAGGAAACATGCAAGTCGTTTTCACGGCCAATCAAGTCTACGAGTTTCTAGTGGAACGAGGTTATCCTCGCGTCATGCTATTAGAAAATCCTCAGATCGTATCTTTCCAGCAAGGCTAGCCAACCCAGGGGTTCGCGTAGACAGGTGTCATGGAGCACAGGTCCCTCGTGAGGCCACCTTACTAAGACATGTAATATATAGCAAGAATTAATCGGATACAGTCATCCACTCGTTGCGGATGACACAGTATCCGTGGAGACCAGCCGGCGCGCCAAGATAATATCTCAGGGCGACTGGTGTAACACGATCTCGGGACTCTGCCCTCCCCATGCATCTAGTATATTCAGTTGCCTAGTTTAACCCTAGGTGAAATCTTGGACTCTCAAGGGAAGAGCTGTGTGAAAAGTCACGCAAGCTCAAGGGAAGAGCTGCATGAAAATTTACGCAAGCTCAAGGGAAGAGATGCGTGAAAAGTCACGCAGACTCAAGGAAAGAGCTGCGTGAAAAGTCACGCAAGCTCAAGGGAAGAGATGCGTGAAAAGTCACGCAAGCTCAAGGGAAGTGCTGCATAAAAAGTTACGCAGACTCAAGGGAAGAGCTGCGTGAAAAGTCACGCAAGCTCAAGGGAAGAGATGCGTGAAAAGTCACGCAAGCTCAAGGGAAGAGTGCTGCGTGAAAAGTCACGCAGACTCAAGGGAAGAGCTGTGTGAAAAGTCACGCAAGCTCAAGGGAAGACACGCTTCCAACAGGAAGCGTGCTCAAACAGGAGCACACTGTTCACTGTCTTCTCCAAAACAGCAAGAACACCATGGCTGAACCCAAGCTTCAAAGTATCATAACTTGGCCATCCGAACTCCAAATCCAGATTTCCAAAGCTCCAACTTGGGTGAAATTGAATGCTCTTCCACATGGAAGCATCAAAAACCCATAAAATCCAACTAAAGTAGTTCAAACCATGCAAAATCCGAAAATGATTAAAACTTAGATCTACAAAAATCAAAGCTTCAAAATAGAAATTTCCAAGTTCTAAACTAGTATAGATTGAGAAGAAGAACATATTTTGGCAAATAGTTTTGTAAGAATCATTAACAAAATAATGGATCCTTCTCTTGAGCAAGTTGGTACTTGCCTTGGTTGGTGGAGGAAGTAAATGAGAAGAAGTAAATGAGAGGAGAGAGAAGGAGATGAGTTATATATATAGATCTTGGACCAATGGGTTCATGATGAACCAAAGGGTTCATGATGAACCATAGGTGAACCAAAAATAGGTTACCCAAATGAGCCAAAACTGTAGGCCCAAATGCAGAAAATAAATTAGGAAATAATATTTTGTCGAATATTTTTTGGGAAATACATGAAGAAATACTGCATAATAAATATCGTATAAATTCAAGGTAAATACAATTTATGGGTTTACGTATTAAAATACGTATTCCAGGATTGGGGAGGGACACCCAGCCCCGGACGGCCCAGTCCCAAGCGTGCTGCCCATCCCCTATACGACACCGCGAGAGAGAGAGAGAGATCGAGAGAGAGAGAGGGGGTTACCTTCGGGAGAAAGAGGAGAGGACACCGACGCCACCGACGACACCGACGCCGATCACCAAAGCCGACACCGGCGAGAGAGAGAGAGAGAGAGAGAGGGGAGAGAGAGTGAATTTGGGGGAATGCGAAAAGTTTCCCCCGTCGTTTCATTTAAAGTCTGGTACGTATATATAGCGACGGACTAGCGACGTAGAAAAACTCGTCGCCCAGTAGTCGCCATGTTTGATAAGTGCCGACTGAATATCCGTCGCTACGTAGTCGAAGAAATGTAACGCCAAATTCCTACACAATTCCTGCCAAATAATCGACTACGTAGCGACGACTGGACATCCGTCGCTATAATTTCGACGGCCTAGCGACAGATATGCGACCTTTCCTCCCCCTAAAATTAAAATAAAAATGGCAAAGGTGTGTGATCGGTAATCAGTCGGTGAGCGGCCACGAAGCCGTCGCTAACGTCGATGGAAAAATTCTGTCGCTAATTATCCATCGCTAATTTAGTGTATTTTGGTAGTGAAACATCTGAAAACTCTTCGACTATCCGGGGCAACTTCATTGCTGCTACTGACATCCGCAATACTGGAGGAGAAGGCTCAACTTCGCCTCGGGAGAAAGAAAACTCTGGCTCGCCTAGAATGCTAAAAACAACCCTACCAATATGGCACTCTATTCTAGCATACTGGTTCCTCAACAAATCTATCCCTAAGACCAGATCATAATCGGCCATCAGGAATTCTATCAATCTAGCGGGAACTTCCTTACCGCTAACTACGATCCGACACGAGAAAAACACTCTATCGACTCCCACAAGTCCGTTACCAGAAAGTATATTAAGCCTTACTGATAATGACTCGGGCTCCAATCCTATCCGTGTCGCGAATCGTACAGATATAAAAGAATACGATGCACCAGAATCAAATAAAGCAGAAGCTGAAAAGGAGTTGACGTGAATAGTACCTGCCACTACCTCTCCTGGTGCCAATCCTTCCTCTGCAGTCATCACCATAGCCTGACCATGCCCTCGGGGTGCTGGTCCCCTCTGCTGAAATCTTCGCTGCCTATTATGACTCAAGGCTTGGGCTTAAGCATGCTGCTGGGGGTATTGTTGCTGGAACGCCTAGGACTGAGGCGGCAAGGGCCTCGACAATGGATACTGCTGCTGCTGGACCGGAGCTGGTCCTCTCACCGAAGAGCTAGAAAGGTTGGACGATGATGAACCACCCCTATTCGGGCAGGATCCAACCCTATGGTCTACTGCTCCATAAGCCAGACACAATCTCTGTGCCCTGCGACACTCTGCCACTACATGGCCTGGCTTCCCACAATAAGAACATCCCACTGCGGAAGACTGTTTTTGCTTCTGCTGCTGCTGCTGAGGGTACGTCGGGGCTGAATGCTGAACCGACGTCACTGATGCCGCTCACCTCGGAGCTCCAATGGTCAAAGTCCTGGCTTCCGAGGCTAGGGCTGAAGACTGATTCATCTGGCCGTGGGATCTCTTTTGACCTCCGGCCCTATCCACGATCCTCTGGGAGGTATACTCATGTCTCCTAGCTGCTCTCAAGTGTAACACCCAGTTTTCCAGATGAGGGTAATTTTGAAATTTTGTAATTATAATTATTAATTATTGATATTTTTTTATATTATAATTTTTGGTGATTTTTAATTATTTTTTAAAAACTATTTAAAAACTGCTTTAAGTCATGACTTGTGATTTTGACGTGCTGCTAGTGAAACCCTAGTGACTGCATGACCTAGAGTCTAACCATGTCATTAGGATGATTTAATTATTATTTTTAGACTAGGGATAATTTGGTCATTTTGACTTATTTGAATTATTTGATGATTTATTGAATTGGTGAATTCTAGGTTGACTTGACTTGTTGAGACCTAGTAAACTAGCCTAGAAGCTAATCCTAGCCATGGTGACCCTAGTCTAACTTAGGTTAACCTACTTTTAGTCATTAGAAACTAATTTTAGAATGAGGGGATTTGATTTAGTGAATTTAAGTCATGGCTTATGATTTCATGAAATGACTTATGGCTTAATGATTGTTTGATCATGACTTAAGCCCATGGGCCAATTTAGGAAACCCTAACCCTAATTTTTACAACTTTTGACCAGCCACTAGGGCTCCCACTTCCCTATAAATATTCTCCTCCTTGTTCTTGCCTCTTTTATTAAATTTTTACAAGTTTGAAGAAAGAGGTAAGAGCCTTCTTCCCCAATCCATAACTTCCTCATTTCAATTCCTTTTTGGCTCAAATCTTTTGCATTGGGTTCTAATTGATCCCTACTTTATGTTCATGGAGAGAAATCTCAGGTTTAAATCAATTTGGAGATATTGGCTAGCAAGAAGAAGAATCCTCCATTTGAAGCTTTTCCATGCAATTTGCACATATAGGTAAAATCATTTAAATTGATTTAAATTTCAGTTTTCTTTGCATGTAGGGCTAGATCTAGGAGTCCCCTAGGTGTTCCTGAAATTTGGGTGAATTTTGTGTCCGTTTGGTGTCCGTATCGGACATGTGTCGTAGTGTAGTATAGGTGTTTGTTGAAATGCCTCTATGGATTGAATGTTAATATTTTTTGAAACAAATTATATATTTGGATAGCCCTTAATATGTAGATTATTTTTTTATATGACTGAGCACATTTTTGGACATGTTCGTGTCATATTTGGACACACACGTGTGCACGAGGACACCGTGCAGTGTCCTGCTGCTCGGGTGGCACTGCGGACACGACACAGGCTCTCGTGAGCTGAAATTCGGTGGACACGTTCCCCTAGTGACTGACACGACACCTATAAAATTTTGTGGGTTCTCGTTTTGTGTGCACGGAGAAAACCGACCCGCACTGGCCGCACTGGCCGCGCGCGCGCACTGTGCACGCGTGGAATTTAACTACTGACACGCACGTTTAACTGACACGACACATCTCGTGGACACGGGATAGGCACTTGGACATGTCCCCCTAGTCTAGGCGTACACGTGTACACGGCCATGTGTCACCACGTGGCCTGTGTCGTGCACTGGACACACGTGCACGTGTGCACGAGGACTGGGAAATCCTGTATCCATACACGATTTCAAATTGGTTTTGGACACCCCGTGTCCTGATTCTTGGACTCGTGGGTGTCCCATTGGACTCACGGGACATGTCCCTATGACTATACTCATGTCTTGCTATTTTTTAATTCAATTTTGTGTGAGTTATCATAGGGCTCGAAATGGGATTTTTAGAGTATCAGTCCAATGAACTGGCAGTCAAATTAAAACCTGTTTTCTGAGATTTAATGTGATTACAACTATTTTTTTTCCAATGATTATTTGCAGTGATTGATGCACCTACATGTATCTAGTTTATTAGCCTACAAATTTGTAGGGTGTGAAAAATTCTGACACGCTGACATAAGACCAAGTCAGCCAAAGGCCATACGCTCAGCCAAAGGCCATACGCTCAGTGCAAAAGTCATACGCTCAGTGAATATTTTATTATTTTTTGACTAACAGTACAGCATACGCTCAGTGGGGGATGCATCTGACACTTTGTCTTTCGTGCAAAAAAAAGCTGTCTTAGGAGAATTAACCGTCGTATGGATTTTCGAGAGTTGATTTTGTCTTTTACGAGGACAGCTCATTGAAGAACAGTTTGGCAACTCTAGAGGGGGGTGAATAGAGTTTATATAGAAAAATAGCCAATTAAAAATAACTCTTTCACCAACAATAAATAATCAGAGTAAAGTGCGGAAAATAAATGAAGAGCAGAAGAGCATACGCAAACACAGCGATTTTAACCTGGTTTCCCTCGTGGAGGACTAGTCCAGGCCTGAGAACTCTAGCTCAGGATTAAATCCACTATTTGTGAAATAGTAGCTTACAACCCGTGCCTTTTCTTCAGAAGAGCACGTCAACTTCTAACAGAGGATCGCAGTGGCGAGTTGCTTGGAATTGTCCAAGCGACTTCTTCACTCTTGCACAAGAATCCTAACTGAGAGATGCTGAGCACTCGAGACTTAGGAGGCTTGTGGCTAGTAGATAGGAAGGGTATGGCTTATTGAGTTTGTAGGAGAGAAGAGAAGAGAAGATTGAGTGAATTGAAATGAGAGAATTCATGCCCTATTTATAGTGTTTTTAGAGGCAGAATTCGGCCAGAATTCGGGTAGAAAAATTCAAAAATTTGGCCGTTGGACAGCTAGCAACCAGCTAACCCTAAAATTAGGGTTCCTGATTTCTAGGGGACAGAGTTCGACCCAAACTCTGTGTGGAGGCAGAGTTCGGCCCGAACTCTGTCTCCAGAGCACAGAGTGGTTCTAAGTGGGACTTGTGGGCAATTTTTGTTTTGGTGGAGCTTGGGATTTTGGGTAGGCTTATAGACTAAGTTCCAAGAGCTCAGCATAACTCAGAGTACATACTTCTAGACTCAATAAAATGTAAAAGTACAGACTCAAAAATACACTGAGAGTCGGAAACTGAGCTGTTGTCTGTCCTGAACTGAATGCAGACGTCGTGTGTCGTATTGAATTTATACAGATATTATTTAGTCAATGTAGTCAATATTTGGTTGACTGTGACTTTGTGTCAACAATCTCCCCCATATTGATAATTGACAAAATAATAAATGTATATTTCAATATTCATACCTGGACACAGTTGGTTAAAACACAGCTCCCCCATAAACAATGCCGAGCTAGAATAAGATAGCTCCCCCGTAATCAGTGAACGGTGCCGAGCTAGAATCAATAGCTCTCCTCCGTAAATAATGCATAGAACCTGTGGCCTGATAAAAATATTTTCCCAAAAGCAAACACAAGCACAGACAGATATACATATTTCTCCCCCTTTTGGCAGTTAGCAATATAAAGGATCATATAGACTGCATAAGGAAAAGCATGGAAATAGCAGTATAGATAATGAAAAGTAATCCAACCACACCAAGCAGAGAAGAAACAGTATAATACTAATAAAACAAGTCACTGACATAAAGTAAAACTACGAAAAATAGCATAAAATGTTATCCACTAACCAGCACATCATCAGGGTTTGAAGACATAAATCCAGTACATAAATCCATAACAAACTGAAATAACTAAAAATCAAAAGGCAACTAAGACCATCAGCAGTGGCAGCAGCATATCAAGCCAATTTCCATCATGGAGCATGAGAAGGTCCTGGAACATCGAAAAGGTCCTGGAACATCTGAAGATCCACAAAAGCATCATCCGGATCCATATACCTCATGACCCACGGATCGTCTATACGATGACCCGCACGATCTGGATCCCGCTCAATAGGCACATGCAGATCAGGATGACGAGCAAGCGAATACCGCATATCATGCAGAGAGTTCCCAAGGGCACTGATCTGCAAGGTGGTACGGTAATCCTGCTGCGTCCAGCGATCATCCTCAACGGCAAAACGATCGCGAAGCATAGTCTGAAGAGAATCCAGGTTGGCAGGAGGAGGAGGTACATCCTGACCGAGTGGAGGGGCGTCAGCCTCCTTATCAGCAGAATGCTCAGATGACTCAGAAGCAGTGACAGGCTGAAGGCGTCGTGCTTTGGATAGAAAGGTAGGTGCAGGCATGAACGGACAAGCATCAAGTGGTATATGAAAAGCACGAAAGATCAAAGGAAGATACAGAGGATAAACCAAAGCTCGTGGTTTCCTCCTACAGCGAATCATCCAGTCCATCATGGTACGTGGAAGATTGAAAGGAATTCCAAAATGAAGATGATAAAGAGCAGATATTTCAAGATAAGTGATGTCATCATGGGAACCTGTTTTGGGTAGAATGGTGTTAGAAATAATCCAATGAAGGTCAGAAAAATATGGGTTGAGATATTTAGCCGTGAGCTTGCGAGGACGTGTGTATGGAGTACACAAATCGTCCTTGAAGCTCTCAAGGGAAATTCCGTCGGAAAAACGGAACGAGCGAGCGTCAACTAGCTTTTCCCAAGAATTGGGCTCTTGAAGATCAAGATATTCGGCTAAGTCAAAGTCATCAAAAGATATATTGATACCTGCAACTCGTGAATAAATATGAAGGTCATCAAAGGTTAAGTTGCAGTAGAACATTTGAACGGCATGACGATAGATAGCAAAAGTTGTAGTAACTAGTTCATCAAGATAGAGGTCATGGAATAAAGAATCATATTGAGAGAATATGGAAAAATTAATAGGATGTCCTGTGAATACCTGACGATTCCGAAAGTCACTAAACCAGTAGTTTGATGCATCTAGTGAGACAAAAAGTCTGTTGTCATAGGTGGAAGGATTTTGAGGACGAGGTGGATTGAACAAAGGATGAGGTGGTTGAAGTTGTTCAATGATTTGTTCAATTGATGGAGGAGAATCCGAAGAGGAAATACTCTCAACTCGAATTCTCTTCCCACGATTGAACAAGCAAGGAGCCATTAAAAGATTTTAACTAGAAGATAGAAAATGGGAATGGTACCTCAAACAAGTAATAAACAATGGAAGAGAATGGAGAGAAACCCCGTTTTCTTGATTTTGAGAAGCAATGGAGCACTCTAGATCAAAAACTAGGGTTAGGGTTTCAAAGAAAGATTTTGTATAGGTGAGAAAGGTGGTAGTAGTGAAGGAGAGAGATGGAATCCCGACATAAAGTAGGGCTTTGTCTTTGGTCGGGTGAAATATTGACCATTGGATTAGAATTGATCCAACGGCAGAGCCAGATCCCGACTCTGGAACCTAAGAACCGAACTCGGCCCGAACTCTGATAGGGGCAGAGTTCGGCCCGAGTTCTGGATCAATGGTCCAGAACTGAAAACAAGCAAAGAACATGAAGAAAATGTTTAAGAGTTAAACAAAAGATAGTTGAGGACAACAAAGAGTGTTGAATTTAAAGAAATAGATAGAGAGGTACTCAGAAAACAGAATGAACTTTAGAAAATATCAATTAGGCAATATTAAATCGAAAATGAGCCATATAATAAATAAGGACATATACTGTGGTTCAATAGTCCAAATTTGCCATGGGTTAGCTGCAGGGGCCGGATCCCAGCTAGCGGTAGTCCTGAGGACTAGTGCACCGTGTCGCTTAGGCTTTTACGCCTTGTTGTCAGAAGGACCCTTTCGACTTGTACCCATACCAAATTCTTCGTAAAAGAATCACAATATACTCGATATTTACGCAGGTGAGTTTCAATTTATAACTGCTTCATCTAAAATTCTAAGTTCACGACAAAGAAAATTGAAGCGCTCTTCGGATAGTGGCTTAGTAAAGAAATCTGCCAGCTGATGATCAGTGTCAATAAATTCTAAGTTAATCGTGCCATTTTGCTGATGATCACGCAAAAAGTGGTGTCTGATTTCAATGTGTTTAGTACGTGAGTGGCAGACAGGGTTCTTAGTCAAATCGATTGCACTAGTATTGTCACAGAATATAGGAATATGCATGAAAGATAACTTATAGTCTTCAAGGGTTTGCTTCATCCACAGAATTTGTGCACAACAACGCCCAGCTGCTATGTATTCAGCTTCTGTTGTGGATAGTGCAACAGAGTTCTGCTTCTTGCTAAACCAGGAGACTAAAGCTTTTCCTAATAAATGACACGTGCCGCTCGTACTTTTACGGTCGACCTTGCATCCAGCGAAGTCAGCATCGGAGTAACCAATAAGATCAAATGATGTTGACTTGGGATACCATAGGCCCACTGTAACCGTACCCTTAAGGTATCTAAAGATACGCTTAACCGCGGTCATGTGTGATTCCTTAGGATTAGCTTGATATCTAGCACATAGGCAAATATTGAACATAATATCGGGACGACTAGCAGTTAAATAAAGTAAGCTGCCTATCATACCTCGATACTTACGTTGATCAACAGGTTTGCCACTCTCATCTGGTTCGAGTTTGGTTGAAGTAGCCATTGGCGTGCTGATTGGTTTGATGTTGTCAAGATCGAACTTCTTCTGCATGTCCTTGGTGTACTTTGATTGGCAGATGAAAGTTCCATTAGCCAGTTGTTTTACTTGCAGACCAAGAAAATAGTTGAGCTCTCCCATCAAGCTCATCTCAAATTCCGTCTGCATACACTTGGCAAATTCTTGACAAAGAGTTTCATCAGTAGACCCAAAAATAATATCATCAACATAAATCTGAATTAATAGAATGGTGTCTTTGAAAGATTTGATAAACAGTGTAGTATCAATTTTTCCTTTTAAAAACCTTTTTCAAGCAAGAAACTGCTTAGCCTTTCATACCAAGCTCTGGGGGCTTGTTTAAGGCCATAAAGCGCTTTCTTCAGCTTGAACACGTGGTCGAGAAATTTGTGATTTTCAAAGCCAGGGGGTTGTTTGACATAAACTTCCTCCTTAATAAAGCCATTCAAGAAAGCACTTTTAACATCCATTTGAAATAATTTAAAGTTCTGATGATTGGCAAAAGCACAAAGCATCCGAATGGATTCTAGTCTAGCAACAGGAGCATATGTCTCATCGTAGTCGATACCTTCCTCTTGATTGTATCCTTGAGCTACTAGACGGGCTTTGTTACAAGTGACTGAACCATCTTCATTTACTTTGTTTCTAAACACCCATTTGGTACCAATTATTGAGTGATTAGCCGGTCTAGGAACTAGTTCCCATACTTGGCTCCTCTCAAATTGGTTGAGTTCTTCTTGCATAGCAGAAATCCAAAATTCATCATTAAAAGCTTCAGAAATGTTTTTAGGCTCTACTTGTGAAATGAAGGCAGTGCTAGCAACGGAGTCTCTTAGTGATGATCTAGTAGTTACTCCACGTGAAACTTCTCCTATAACTAAATTTTCTGGATGAGAAGGTTTGAAAGAGAATTTCTTAGGCAAACCCTCCAGAGAATTAGTTTCAGTTGAAGTGTTCATTGGAGTAGAAATTGATGGCTCAACATCATCATCAAGAGCGCTTACTGCACTGTTATCTTCATCAAAAGTCACATTAGTTGACTCCTCCACAATAAGTGAGCGTTTGTTGAAAACTCTATATCCCTTACTCTTGGCGGCATAACCAAGAAAGATACCATCGTCAGCTTTGGCATCAAATTTGCCTAAGTTGTCTTTGGTGTTAAGGATAAAACATCTACAACCAAAAACTTTAAAATACGAAACATTGGGGGTTCTCCCAAACCAAAGCTCATAGGGTGTTTTCTTCGTAATGGGACGAATAAGCACCCTATTCAAAATGTGGCATGCTGTACTTACAGCCTATGCCCAAAAATATTTTGGAAGAGAAAATTTATTCAACATGACTCTAGCCATATCGCCAAGAGTCCTATTCTTCCGCTCCACAACACCATTTTATTGAGGAGTTCTAGGACAAGAAAATTCATGATCAAAACCATTTGCATTACAAAAACTTTCAAAATCATAATTTATGAATTCGCCTCCATGATCACTTCGGATTCGAGTAATCATGTAGCCTTTTTCGTTTTGAACTTTCTTTACAAAAATTTTGAAAGCAGAAATAGCATCGCTCTTATTAGCAAGAAAGAAAACCCATGTAAATCTCGAAAAATCATCAACAATAACAAATGCATAAAGTTTGCCTCCAAGGCTAGCTATTCTACTAGGACCAAATAAATCCATATGAAGTAGTTGCAAGGGTCTAGTAGTACTTACAGAGTTGATAGAATGAAATGAGGATTTAGTTGCCTTGTTTAGTTCACATTCGGCACATACCGTGTCCTTTTTGAACGTGATGTCAGGCAATCCTCTCACTAGCTTCTTGGTGGAAAGCCTGGATATAGCATCCATGTTGGCATGACCAAGACGCTGGTGCCAAAGTAGTCGTTCATCTTTGTGGGCATATAGACATCTACCTGCATTGTTAGTATTTATAGAAAGATAGAAAATGTAGATGTTGTCCTCTCTTTTCCCTTCAAAAGCAATGTCTCCTGTTGACCTATCATAGATGTAGCAACTGTTTTGTCCAAAGTTAATATCATATCCATGATCAGCAAGATGACTAATGCTGAGCAGGTTATGCTTTAACTCGGTCACTAGGCAGACATCCTTTATTACAGGAGAAGGAGGATGACCAATGATACCATTACCTATAATGTGCCCTTTGAGATTGTTACCGAAGGATACGTATCCTTCTCTCTTCATCGATAGTGATGCAAAAAGATTTGCGTCTCCCGTCATATGTCGCGAGCATCCACTATCGAGAATCCACTTACTTTCAGTTGAGGAGGGAAGGTCCACCTACATCAAGAGTAGATGTGACCTTTGGTACCCGAGTTCTTGAGGGTCCTGAAAAGTTAGTCTTTGGGAACCAAGCATATATCCTTTTATCTACAAGTCTTCTAACTCTGCACTGTGGTGAGATGTGTCCATGTAATCCACAATAAGTACAGATAGCATTCTTATTTATACTAGGAGCATGAGAGTAATATCTATAATCAACAGGATGAGGATGGACATGATGTGAAGAGTTAGCATGGTGAAGATGATTATGCATGGAATAAGTGGCATGGTGATGGTGTCTATGAGGCATAGAATGATGGTATTGTCTATGATGTGTGACTTGCTGATATTGTCTAGATGGCATGGCATGATGATTTTGTCTATATGGTATATGAAGACCTTATCTATATGGCATTGTATGATGATTTTGTCTATATGGCATGGCATGATGATTTTTATGTGTGGAGTGATGTTGATTGTGTCTTTGTGCATGATGAGTGTGTACTGAGTGAGAATTGTTCTTACGTGCACGTGGTTTGTGAAAGTGTGTATATAAATGCATGGTTATATGCTGCATGAGAATGACGTGGTTGACTAGCAGGAGTGGTGTTGTGCCCATGTGATTGGGTTTGAGGTTGAACAACCTGTTTACCCAATTTGGTTTCTAATCTTTTAGAAACAGCTTGCAGTTCATCAACCTTAATATTTAAGCCATAAATCTTAGTCATGGAAATCTTGTGTCTACTCTTTTCTTCAGCAAGCAACGTGTTGAGAGTAGTGATTTCTTGAGTTTGTTGCTCAATACGTGCTTCAGCATCATGTAAGCTTAATTTAAGCTTGGATACTTCATCAGTGTCATTAGTGGGTGATGTGTTTCTAACATTATCAAGAAGTAAAGAAATTCTTTGTATCTCATCTTCTAGACTTTTGATTTTGTCCTTGGCATGTTTATATTTACCGATGACCTTTTTATGATCATCGAGTAAATCAGTGAAAGCATCGCCAAGTTCATCAAAAGAGAAGTCATCCAGAGTTTCGTTAGATACCTTGTTGGAAGTTGCCATCAGGCACACATTTGCTGTATCTTGAGGAGAGTCCTTTTCTTCCTCAGAGTCACTCGCTTCACTTTCATGCCAGATGCCTGTGTTGGCATATTTCTTTGATGAGTTCCTTTTGTATGGCTTCTCATAGCGGTTGCCCTTCTTCAGGAATGGGCAGTCTTTTCGGACATGTCCAGTTTTCTTGCAACCATAACAAGTTGGTTCCTCTTCATCGTCTTCTTGAGATTCCTTCTTCCTTCGATTGAAGCGAAGGAATTTCCTGAAGTTGCGAACCATGAGAGCTTGGTCTTCATCATCCGAGTTATCTTCTTCGGTCTCATCATGATTAGCTCTTCGTTGATGAGCTTTGAGTGCGATCTCCCTGGTCTTCGGAGCAGGCTCTTCGAAGTCCTTGAGGTCAAGCTCGTGAGTCATAAGCTTACCCATCAAGGTCTCCATTGATATTGTTGTGAGATCGTTTCCTTCTATGATGGCTGTCACCTTAGGGTTCCAAATCTTTGGTAGCCCTCTGAGCAGCTTACGAATCTTCTCGTGGTTTGAGTACTGCTTTCCAAGCGAAGATAGAGGATTGATGATGTCGAGGAATCTTGTGATCATTTGAGTGATCGTCTCACTTGGCTTCATCTTGAAGGCTTCGTATTCTTGAGTGAGACGGCTTATTTTAGATTCCTTGACCTGTGTGGTTCCTTCATACGTCACTTCTAGAAGTCTCCATACTTCATGAGCAGTGGTGCATGTAGAGACCCTGTTGAACTCATTCCTGTCTATAGCACAGAATAAAGCATTAATAGCCCTAGCATCTAGACTTGCCTGTTTCTTCTCCTCGACAGAATATTTGTCGTGTGGTTTCTCAATGAGGTCACCATCGACAACTATCCTGGCGGGCTTTTTATAACCGTCAGTGACGACAGTCCACAGGTCAAAGTCTAGAGACTTAAGATAGAAGCTCATCCTTGTTTTCCAATATGTATAGTTAGTTCCATCAAATAGGGGAGGCCTATGAGTGGACTGACCTTCACCATGATTGGAAATCAAGGATTGTGTGGTTGCCATGGATCAGCTCTTAGGATGTTAGTCCTTGTAAAGAGAACAGAGTTCTGATACCAATTGAAGAACAGTTTGGCAACTCTAGAGGGGGGTGAATAGAGTTTATATAGAAAAATAGCCAATTAAAAATAACTCTTTCACCAACAATAAATAATCAGAGTAAAGTGCGGAAAATAAATGAAGAGCAGAAGAGCATACGCAAACACAGCGATTTTAACCTGGTTTCCCTCGTGGAGGACTAGTCCAGGCCTGAGAACTCTAGCTCAGGATTAAATCCACTATTTGTGAAATAGTAGCTTACAACCCGTGCCTTTTCTTCAGAAGAGCACGTCAACTTCTAACAGAGGATCGCAGTGGCGATTTGCTTGGAATTGTCCAAGCGACTTCTTCACTCTTGCACAAGAATCCTAACTGAGAGATGCTGAGCACTCGAGACTTAGGAGGCTTGTGGCTAGTAGATAGGAAGGGTATGGCTTATTGAGTTTGTAGGAGAGAAGAGAAGAGAAGATTGAGTGAATTGAAATGAGAGAATTCATGCCCTATTTATAGTGTTTTTAGAGGCAGAATTCGGCCAGAATTCGGGTAGGAAAATTCAAAAATTTGGCCGTTGGACAGCTAGCAACCAGCTAACCCTAAAATTAGGGTTCCTGATTTCTCGGGGACAGAGTTCGGCCCGAACTCTGTGTGGAGGCAGAGTTCGGCCCGAACTCTGTCTCCAGAGCACAGAGTGGTTCTAAGTGGGACTTGTGGGCAATTTTTGTTTTGGTGGAGCTTGGGATTTTGGGTAGGCTTATAGACTAAGTTCCAAGAGCTCAGCATAACTCAGAGTACATACTTCTAGACTCAATAAAATGTAAAAGTACAGACTCGAAAATACACTGAGAGTCGGAAACTGAGATGTTGTCTGTCCTGAACTGAATGCAGACGTCGTGTGTCGTATTGAATTTATACAGATATTATTTAGTCAATGTAGTCAATATTTGGTTGACTGTGACTTTGTGTCAACACTCATTAGCCATCATGAATGCACAGCCATCATTACTGTCATTTCTGACAGTCTATCAGCCGTCATATCCACAACACGACGCTCGAGAGATATTTGTCAGTTATTGGAAGATATAGCGTATTCGAGAAGATTAAGGACAGCCACGTGTCTACTTCTCGAGTTATACGACTCCTCATCAAGACAGTGTATGTACTTCATACGACTCCTCATCAAGGTAGCGTATATACTCCATACGACTCCTCATCAAGTGAGCGTATATACTCCATACGACTTCTTGTCACCCGAGTGAGCGTATAGACTCCATACGACTCTTCTTCAAACAAGACAGCGTATGCTAGTCATACTTCTCCAAAAGACAGCGTATCAAAGCAAATGCATTCAGAATGACTTCAAATGTACAGTCAACACACGTTCTCATGTGTCCTGTATTCGGTTACCCACTCATTCAGAAGTTATGCAACATGGCATTCATGCCATCAGTCTCTCCTGGATATACTCCACTACTCTCAACCGCACTCCAACGTGTCTCCACCAAAATTCGCCACGCGTCCCTGCAGTTATGCACACGTCAAGTAACTGACTGAGCGTATACCCAGAGCAGTTATCCAGAACTCTATAAAAGAGAGTTTCTCCACCTTCAATAGACACCACATTCAATTCAGAAAGAACAGAGAGATTGCCCAGTTGCTGTCCAAGTTCTTCGAGGTCCGAGCCTTCTTCATCGCATCGTCCAAGGGATAAAGTGATCGTCTTCTAGATCTGATTCCTACAGTTGTAATTTTCTCAGAAACACAATAAATAAATAGAATTTATTTATGGAAAACAAATTGGCGACTCTACTGGGGAAAGCTGTCTCCTATAACGAGACAACAACAACTCAATGCGATACTTTGTCGATCGGTTCGACGAAGAAGATGATGGTCATACAATTCGACCAATCTGCTTACGAAGAAATGCTCAAGGCGAAGGAGGGCCGAACGGCTTCCTCCGCTTTTCCCTCTGCCAAAAAGAAGGGACGTTCTGTCTATGTCCCTAAGTCTTCTCCGGCGGCCCGAGACGCTTCTGTCACTTCCCACGCTGACAAGAACACGTCTCCAACCTCAGCGAAGCACGCCTCGGCTTCTCTGTATACAGCAACAGTGGCTTCTCCTAGTCACGCTGACAAAATGGGTTATTTAGCCAAGTCAGCATGTCCAAGGAAATCCATCTCTGGACATGTCAAAGTCTCTTCTTCTTCTACTCCTACGACAGCAGTCGGCTCTTTAGCCATTAATGACTCTCTGCGTATGGCAATCATTGACCAACCATACGCTAGTCAAAAGGCAGCGTATGACAAGAATTCTCTGAAGATTCCTCTACAGCTTGCACATCTTGTGCCAACCAAGGAGAACGACTCTTTAGTCAACTCCTCTGCTCCTAAGGTTTTTACCTCTGGAGTTAATTTGACTAGTACTCTTACTAGATCAAACAAAGGAAAACGCCTTTTGGCTACTTCCTCTAAAGATGGATTATTACCGAGTTCCAGTCGGAATAATGATCATCTTCCTTCTTTCAAAATTTCTCGATCCGAGAAAGGCAAATTGCAAGTATCCAGGACTGATACCAAAGTTGTACCTCCTATGGACCTTCGTAACAAGCTTAACCGGAATCGTCTCGGTTCTACTTCCGGCATAAAGAAGCCTTATCAAACTGGGACAAGTATAATGGACCCTGATGCACAATATGCTAAGAACTATATCGCTCAGATCAATCGGTCTTTGTACATTCAAGAACCAAAAAGACAGAAGAATAAAAGACAAGTTTCTACACAGAGACTATCTTCAAACACTTCCCAGTCTGTTTTCGTGGATCTCCGAGAATATCTGCAAAACAAGCGGAGAATCAATACTCTATCTGTCTCTGACATTGCTCATATTCGTCATAAAGAGCATTGTTGTAACTTCCAACCTCGGGTCGTGATCCAGTGTTGTTGTTCACCGAAAAGACGATCTGTCTTCGAACGGATTCAACATGAACCAATACTAGACGAAGACGAACCTCTTTATGCTTCCGTCAACATGACCTCCAGAAATACTGGGGGTAGAATACGATCTGATTCTATGTTAGATTCTGAAGACGGTGTTTACCTCGGCACCAGATCCAGAACCAGAGCTTCGACCAGGGTCTCTTCTTCTTCTCATCCAGGTGATAATCCTGAGACCACGGAGGACTTCCTAGGAGAGTCCAACTTCCCAGTATTAACTTCCGTGAATAGCCCCAAGAAAGATGCTGACTCTCATAGCGACGATTCGGAACAAACTGTTTCATCGTCGATACCTCGAATGATTACCACTTATATGGTAGATGGCAATCACGAACCTTCGAATAGCACTGAGGCTCATGAACAAAGGATTTCTTCCTTGGAACAACAGTTACGAGCCATGGCGGATACATTGACTGCTATGCATACTCTTATACAAGCTCAGCAACAAACTCAGCAAGTTCAACAAACAGTACCACCAGTGGTATTAAATACTCCTGTTGCCCCAAACCTGGAACCTTCTACTATTCCGAAAGTATAGTCTAATGTTCATGTACAGCCCACTCCAAGTCAATCCGGAGCTGGGGGTGGTACATATACTGCAGTCCCTCCTCCCAATTATGCTCAACAAGCAACGACACCGCAATCTTCCGGAGCAGTCACTGAAGAGTTGAAGAATCTTCGGTCTCAATTCGAAGCGTTCAAGCAAAAGGACGGCTTACAAAGATTAGGTATCAAGCAGCCTTACCCCATACAATGGAAGGATGTATCGTACCCCCCAAAATACAAGCCTCCGACCATCTCTTTCTTTGATGGGACCACCTCCCCAAGTCAGTTCATCAATCACTTTGAGGTAATGACTGATCAGCTGCAACCGAGCGATGCCCTCCTCACTCGGGTATTTGTTGGTTGTCTTAAAGGAACCGCTTATGAATGGTATCGAAGTCTCCCTGATGGGTGCATTACTTCGTTTGTCGGGTTCAAACAGATGTTTCTAGAACGATTCTATGAAGGCATTAACGACATGACCATGTCAGCCCTTATACGAATCAAACAGAAAAATAATAAAAGCACTGAGAGCTTCATTGAAAGATTCAGAAGAGAAGCTCTAAAAATGCCTCTCGGAACTCCCGATGCCGTCAATATCGACACTTGCAAGTCGAACCTCTTACCAATCATCAGCATGTGGACAGGATCCACTCAGTTCCAAGATTGGCCTTCCTTCATCGTCAGTGCCAAAGCTGCCGAAGTCAGTGCTGAGACTTTCAAAGGTCTGGGGGTACACATGACTCCTAAAGAATCAAGTCAAAGTACTAGTAATAGTGCGCGACCCAACAATCGTAAAGGAAAAGAGACTCTCCAAGTCAATCTCCAGAGCAACAATCAAGAGGTAATATCTGCCCAAGCTACCCCAGCTCCAGCAAATCAACAGCAGAGACCTCCTCGGCCGAAGGAAGAATACTCTTTCGACGACGACGATGTTCAAGGCATCTTCGAATGTTTACTTAAAGGTAACAAGATACAACTGCCAGGTATCAAAAAGCCTGATGAAGCCAACAAGACGGATCATCCAAAATACTATCCATATCACAGAATGCTGGGTCAAATAATACGGTCTTGCTTCGTATTAAAAGGAAAGATCCAAGAATTGATCAAATCAGGAGCTGTGACACTAACACCTAAAGACAAGACAGTCACAGCAAATGTGATTTCGATGCAGTTCGGTGACTTCCCTCCGTTATTGGTGGAAAATGGGATTGTCCCTATCCCCAAAGCAACCCTTAAAGTTGTGAATATTCTACCAGCCCAGAATGAAGGACTTGTTCCCGTCACCACTAAAAAGGGAGAGATTATGTGGATCCACCCCGATTTAGTGACGGAGTTCGAGATGTCTTCCTCTTCTCCTCGGAAGGCTCCTCTGTCTAAAAAGAAACCTGGGAAGACTAAGTCATGCCATATGACTTCTAGCATCACACCCAATCTTTCTCTAACCTCTACTTTTTTAGCAGAAAAGTCACTCCCTACAGAGGTAAAAATTGTACCTCGATCCGAAGACAGATATAAACCTGCGTTTCATCTATATAGTTCATAATCTCGTGAATTAATGGCGAAGATGGGTTATGATCTAGCCACTGCTCCTGGTTTAAGCTCCGGTAAAGGACTCCGAGCACCTCTAGCCCTCACTTTGAGACATAATCAATCCCGTGTTGGCCTCGGTTTCTGGACTGAAGCTCTCATCAAGCACCGAAAAACCAAGAACAAGATGAAGGATTGCAACATGGTTTCGGTAGACTCTGAACCTGAGCCTGAAGTCAAAGCTCTCGCCGGAACCCGGTCAGGAAAAACATATCTGAAAGATTACGCTGAAGCTCCTGAGGAAACTCCTGATGTCCCTCCGGTTGCAGCTCCAGCACCCATCTTTAACGAAGGACCTTCAAATGCTCCTGCTGAGACGATTCCCTCTAAACCAACAACAGTCGACAAAGGGAAGCAACCTGCCCGCTTCGACAAACCAATCAAGAAGTCTCTTTCTCCCAGATTACAGAAGCCATATAATTTTGACATTCTGGCTCAACTTGCTAATACTCCAGCCAGGTTGTCCATCTTCGAACTTTTACGTTTATCCAAGGAAACTCGAGAAACGTTAAGTGAAGCTCTACTGCATGCAGACTCTTGCCTGACTCATCTGAAGAAGCCGGAAGCAGAGTCGGTGACTTGCCTACATTGTAACAGTGTCTTGGAAATCATTCTGAACATCACTTTTACCCAAGACGATATGCTTCTAGAGGACAATCGTCATGATCGGCCTCTCTACTTCACTGGGTATATTGACACGATGAAGGTCGACCGTATTCTAATTGATCCAGGATCAGCTCTAAGTATTATACCTAAGAGTCTCTTGGATGCCTTACGGATTCCAGTTCATCATCTAGTCAAGACAGTCACTACCATTTTAGGGTTCAATCAAAGCAAGAGCGAACCTCTGGGGAAAATTCGCCTAAAAATACAAATATGCAATTTCTGGGCGAGTGTCACATTCTACGTGATTGAGTTAGTTGGTGTCACGACCCGCACCCGGATATACGAATACGAATACGTGGGCCACGCCCAGCCTACGTCGCAGTATCGACGGTAGAACGCTGTCTAGTACCCAATAAATATACACTACGTCTAGAAGGCCTATAACTATAAATATACTCTAGTCACACCACAACAGCTAGGGATGATAAGACAAGAAAGATAAATAAAGCACAAGAACAACTAGAAACTACTAGAAGGAATCATAAGACAGAAAAATAAAGAAGGAACAACAAGACTAACTAAGGATAACTACCAGGCAACTCACATAGAAGAATAGTGAGATCCACCTCAGCTAGCAACATCATGAAGTCCACTAATGGTATAACAACTCCTAAAATGTTATCAACGGTATCCTGTCAGGAAAATGAGCAAGTACAAACACTAACAGCAGTTCCATGTGAATTGACAAATTCTATAAGAGACATTATAATGAACTATAAGACAAAGATATATAAAGATCTGGGAACCGTTCGGAAGCTGAGTTACAACCCTTAAACCAAACAAGGACCGGGGTTGTAACTCTTCTTCCGAACAGAGCTTAGTCTCCAATCAAGTTACAATATAATGGTATGTAGAACATGTGAGTAATCTGAATATCATAGCATGGTGAGAAAGTACTGAATGTAGAGCAGATCAGGATACATGATAAGATAAGTAAATATAAAATGTGCCTCGAATATTATAGCCTAATGTGATCGGTATGGGTCAAGAATCAGGCTTTCAGCCGACCGGCTACAAGTACGTGGACTCGGCCCGACCGGGATGGTAAGCTATGGAGCAAGTAGTAGCACAGGTCAGGCTATACCCATCGTGAGGTGAGGGTATAGCTATGATACAAGTAGTAACTCAAGGTGGGCATTGATCACACTATCTATAATATTCCCCATTCCCCGAATAGTATACGGATCCGGACATAGCACGTCATGACGCGGGATTCCCTAAGAGGAGAGCAAGTCCTCTTCAGGAATCAGCATCAATACAAGTACAAGAATCAAGACCAAGCAAGTTCCAGTATCCCAAGAAATTCAGGAATGACATCTCATGACAGTAATCCGACAATACTAGTCCGTGAACTATCGTGTCTGAGAATCAAGTAAGACACTATGACTGAATCGGATATAGCAAATATCAAGACAATGAAAACTATCAGTGAATGTACTCGCCTGCGGTCCTGAGCTGTCAAATGGGGTCGATGCTCAGAGTGATGCCACAGACCTAAAGATAAGATATATATAAACTAATTAGGGTTCAACAGTGTTAGGCTTAATTCTATAGTATAAGCTATGTAATCTAGGTCAATCCCAGTCCAACTAAGTCAAACTAGGTCACAAGAAGTCAAACCAAGTCAAACAAGGTTAAACTGGGTCAATGGTTGACTTAAAGTTGACTTTTGGTCAACTGGTCAACCAAGGTCAAACTAGTCTAACCTAGGTCAAATGTTGACTCTACTTCGACGTTCAGTCAAAGAAGTCAACCATGGTCAAACTGGGTCAAATATAGTCTCTATAAATATCTACAGGGTCAACTCATTCAATTTCAGTGATTGTGAAATCACCGGAATCGATGGAACTCAAAATACCACAAAGGAGAAGGATTATAATAATAGGGTAAAAACCTACAGATGTTGTCGGATGATAAAATAAATATCACCAACATGTCCAGAATGGTCAAATCAGCTATGATAGCCTGTCCAAAAGTCCAATTTGGACACAGGGGCAAAACGGTAAATTTTGGGCCAAAATGATGTCCGCTGTTGGACACACTTTGCACCAAAAAATGTGCCAAAATAAAAGTGCACAAAAGATAAAAAAATTATATGTCTACGAATCCAGAATGACGATACGAACCCAACGGTATATCCAGAATTGGATTCCGCTGACCCGATCTCAAATTGGTCCGTTGACCAGGACATTGGAAACCGATTTGCACGAAAAAGCGTGTCAGAGCTAATGTCCTCAAAACTCAGCAAATTATATGTCAACGAGTCCAGAATGACGATACAAACTCAACCATATATCCAGAGTTGGATTCTGATGAGCCGAACTGAAAATGACCCGTTGACCCGGATATTGGTATCCGACTTGCAGCGAAATGCGTTGTGAAACCCATAATTTATATTTATTAATTAAATAATGTTTTGGAAATATTATTATTAGTATTTCAAAATTATTATTATTAATATTACTATTAATTATTTTGGGTGAAAAAGGATTTTTGCAAATAAATATAACATGGATTTTTGTTTTCGGACCCAGACCCGAGTCCGAGCCCAGACCCAGGCCTGAGCCCTATTCCATTTCCTTTTAAAATCTGGTTTGGACTTGGTTTAATAATAAGTAATAAAAAAATATATATTTGTGGCTGGTCCCGAAGGACCAGCACACGTTTGGATTAGTCACCTCACTCCTATTCTTTCTCCCCCTCACTTTGTTCTTCACCACACGAACAGATCACCACCACCCTTACTAAACTCCACTCGTTTTCCTACGTTCTCACCCACCATTTCGTTCACAGAAGAAGAGTAATACACTCAACTACTCTCATCTCTCTCTTTGCTATTTTCTCACATACTTATCAGAGGAGAACTCGTCTTCCCATCACAGAAACCCTTTCTCATTTCTCTCCCCCTATTTCCCTTCTCCATCTACCCCGCGCCCCTCCTCCACCTACTCGCGTGCGACCTTCCGTCGCCCTACGCCAGCCGAGCCCGACCGCGCTGCCCGCGCCCGCCGAGCCTCCCTCGCGGTGCCCCCTTGCCCCGACGCCGGCCAAGCCGACCGCGCCCTCTCCCGAGCGGCCGACCGACCGCGGCGGAACCCCGCCCGCTGTCCAGATCCGCCCCGCACGGCTTTTCTCCGGCGCGCACCACCCCACGCGCCCTTCTCGTCGTCCCCGTCGTCTCTCCGGCGATCCGTTCCCTTGACGTTGCCGACAGCGTCGCTGTCCGCCGACAGCGCTGCTCTTCACAGCGTCTCTCTTCTGGCCAGCGTGCCCTAGCTTTGGAATTCCGGCGTTCGTCGTCAACGTCGCTGCTGGATTATTATTTTCTTTCCATTATATCATCTGAGAGCTCTAGCCGAGCATCCCAAGGTATAAATTCTCTGCCCCGTTGCATTTTATTGGTAGTCGATGATGATAACGGTCCTCGGTTTCCCTTCGGAAATCCGGTTTAGCTACGCTGTAGTTCGGTTAGCTACGTTAGCATTTTTGTGATGTGGTTTGCGGAGATTTTATGATGTTGGTTTGATTTCGGAATTCCCGAGTATTTCGGGAAGCTTATGTTGGTTGGGAAACAATTTCTGTGGTTATATTTTCGGTATAAATGGGTTATTCTTTGGTTGGAACAATTGTAGGTTTTGTTGGCACATTTCCCAGTTTTGGGTTATCCCGAAATAGAGGAAATGCTGCCCAAATTTTTACAAAAACTTTATTTATTTGGATTTCAAATTGGTTTTCGGAAAATGAATTCAAAACTGATTTTCGGGCGACGACCGTACCGATCTGTGGGCCCTAGCGAAATGCAAACGCACCGGTCCGACCGGACGTTGAGGTATTAGCTAGATGTGATGATGGACCGAGTCTGAGACTCCAAACTTTTGATTTAAATTATTTTATTTAATGTTTAAGTTATTTATTATAGATAATTATTTTTACTGCACATTTAATTAGGAACTAAATATTTCCCTCTGATTTTATGTAAAAGAATTGTAAAGGGCATAAGCATATAACTCTAGGATGATTAGCTGTGCCCCTGTATTGCATGGTGTAAGTTTTATTTCTTTTCTGGGTGGTTGATGTGATTCTTTTGGGTGGTTGGATTGGACGTATAAACCGTAGTTAGAACGTATTCATTTCTCGTTTATAATTAATTAAGAGTTAAATTAAATGGATAAAATATTGGAAAGATAACTAGATTATGTTTTGTCACTGGAAGAAACTATTTTTATAGATATATTACAAAAGCACAAAGTTTTTCAAAGATAATTGGTTCTTGTTATTATTTCCCAAATAATCAAATTAACCGGTTTAATCAACGCACGTAGCTTGCGACGTAAACGTTAGCTGTAGCCTAATAACAACTTAAAACCTGACTAGGATTTACTACTAGAGATTGCAACTAGCACACTTAGCCTGGTTATACAGTGGATCTAAGTCGAGTTCTCAACTGTAGGAACTCGAAGACATACCTGACGTTCCTCCTCGGTATCAACTCGTCTTTCCAGTCATTCAATACAAGACAAGTTTCGGATTATGTATTCCTGTATTTTACTTAGTAAAGTTAAGCTGCATGTCAAACCACACTGCTGACACGGAACTCTATCTTAGGGTTCAACTATTGATTGATACTGTACTGAATGTGGGACTGGGGGAATCGTGTAGGCGTTTATGACCAAAGCCCCTATGACATAACTGTGTTAGCTTACCCCTCTTACACACGGGGATAAGCCATATCGTATCGCTAGGATACTACTGTTCAAACCCAAGCCGGTCATAGGCGTTTGCATATTCAAAACACACAGAACTGTTTTAAACTGCTGAAAATTTTTATTTCAAACTGTTTATCCTGTACTTTCCAATTACTATTTAAATTATGAGATGCATATTTTATTCTTGCTCCCTCCTGACTGGAGACAACATTTTAGATAACACTGAGGATGATGAGCTATACTATAATAGCTATTATGACCCGATTCTCTACCCTCCGACGGTACCGGAGCCGTCTTTGGAGGACGCTGATCCAGGGACTACAGAACCAGATATTTAGATAGTTCTTCCTTTCTGCATTTTCTTCTTTATTTGGAGTTTGTAGTTTTATTTCAGCATTTCCCTTTCCAGTTGTACTTCTGAATATTTTATTAAATAAAGTTTCAATTTCCGAATATAATAGTTGTGACAAATGTACTTGTGTTATTGTGAATACCTGCAATGGAACAGCTTACTGCCGCCGTCTCATCACGGTGCAGGCTGGGCATGGTCCGGTTCGACCCATTAACTTGGGATCGGGTCGTGACATGTTTTCAGTGGTGGCCCATGCAGGTCCACAACAACAACAACTTAGGAAAACCTATCTAGAAGTAACTAGAACACTAGAACATCAATTTGTCACGACGTAGGACCGAAATATTTTATTATTAAATATTTTTGATTGGTATAGACTGGTAGGCTACCTTGCTTATGTATTGCAACCTATACTTTTCAGAATATGACCAAGGGAAAGACCACCCCTGCTGGTGATGCGGTGCCATCCCCCGATCGTACCCCATCTCCCCCAGCACGACTAGAATCCCCATCCTTGCAGATGACCGATCGGCCCCATGAATCACCAGCACCTGGCGTCGCTTCTGGAACTGCAGATCAAGCGGCAGACCCTACCTTTTCTCGGGCTGAGGTGCAGGTCACTGCAGCAGTAGCTGCTCAAGCTGTGGCCTCAGTGCCCGATAACTCCTCCGACCTCGCAAGCCTGCTACGAGGTGTACTTGAAGGTCAGAAAGCCCAAGCTGAAGCCCAGAAAGCTCAAGCAGAAGCCCATCGCGAGCAGAACGCGATCATGAGGGAAGGCATGGAGAATGCCTATAAACTGGCAATGGCTGCTTTCGAGAGAAGAGAAGCGCCTCAATTGGAACCAAGACCGGCTAAGGTAAGCATAGTTCTAGAGTTAGTTTATGCAACTTTAAGAGCCATTTAATCTGATGAGAGATATAATGATGTTTGAAGGTCGGTGACATAGAGAGTTTTAAGAAGCAAGGCCCTCGACCTTTCAAAGGAACCGAGGGTATCATCTACGCCGATGAATGGCTAGATAGCATGGAGCGTCTCTTGAGCGTCGCTCGACTCCCGGAGGACCTCAAGACGGAAGCTGTAGGACTCCAACTACAGGATGTGGCGAGCATCTGGTATCGGAATGAACCCCGACTCCAGGACAAGCAGCTCGACTGGAACACTTTCAAGAAGCTGTTCCGCAGGAAGTTCTTCCCGACATCGGAGATGCGGGACATGGAGAGGCAATTCCAGGACCTGAAGCAGGGAAACATGATGGTCAGCGAGTATGCGACAGAGTTCAGCCGACTAAGCCGCTTTGCCCAGAACCTGGTAGCTGACCCCAAGGATCGTGCTGAGCGATTCAGGTATGGCTTACGAGAAGAGATTCGCACCCCTGTGATCGCAGGTGGCACGAAGACCTATGAGAGGATCCTGATCCGAGCTCAAGATGTGGAGAAGAGCCAGCCTTCTCGATCCAAGAGGGAGTACCCTGGGAATAGCAACTACTAGGGTAACCAGAAGAAGCCCTATGTCAGCAATTTCAACAACAACAGGCCCCAACACCAGCAACAACACCATCAAGGAAGGAACAACGATAAGTCACCTCAGAAGTAGATTCCTGTCTGCGACTACTGCAAGAGACTGGGGCACCAGACGAATATCTGCAGGAAGAGACTAGGGCACTGCCTAGTTTGTGGGTCTGCCACCCACCAAGTGAGGGACTGCCCCGCATCCCAATTCCGGAGCGGAGGAGCACAGAAGAAGGCTCCCCTACCTACTCAGCAGCAACAGTTTGGACAGCACCAACAGAAGTCCGAGCGAGCTTATGCCCTAGCAGCTGATGAGCAGGAGCCAGAGCAGGAACCCACCCCAGATGTTATCACAGGTTCCATTTACGTGTTTTCACATCCTGCTCTAGCATTATTTGATTCGGGTGCATCACATAGTTTTATTTCATCCAAGTTTATATCTGCACACCACATAGATTCGGGACTTAGCAAGGTGATTAGTAGGGTTATGACCGGTGGTGGACCTATACCCATCACTGAGGTTTGTAACTGTCCCATAACCATATCTGGCCATCAGTTTTCAACACCTTTACTAGTGATGCCCCTGCCCAACTATGATGTAGTCCTAGGGATGTACTGGTTAAGTGAACAACATGCGCTGATAGATTGTCACCGAGGATGTGTAATCTTCAGCCCACCAGGAGAACCGGAGTTTGTAATCTCTCGGGCTCCGGAGGATATGAAGAGTATTTCCTACTCCTCTATCACCGAAGAACCCGGGCCTCCTCACCCTATTATTGCAGAATTTATGGACGTCTTTCCAGATAGTCTTCCAGGATTGCCGCCGGATCGAGGTGTAGAATTCACCATCGATCTAGTACCCGGCTCTTCCCCTATCTCTCGGGGATGCTACAGAGTCAACCCTAAGGAGGCTAAGGAGATGAAGGATCAGATCGACGAGCTGAAGTCGCAAGGGTTTATCAGAGACGGAGCTTCACCCTGGGGAGCACCAGTATTGTTCGTGCCCAAGAAGGATGGAACTGTGAGGATGTGCATAGACTATCGGGCGCTGAACAACATCACCATCAAGAACAAGTACCCCCTGCCCCGGATCGACGACCTGTTCGATCAACTGAGTGGAGCCAAGGTATTTTCAAAGATAGATCTCAGATCAGGCTACCATCAAATCAAGGTCAAGAAAGAAGATATTCCCAAGACGGCGTTCAACACCAAGTATAGACAGTTTGAATTCTTGGTCATGCCGTTTGGACTGACAAATGCTCCTGCGGTATTCATGAACCTCATGAACAAGGTTTTCCATGAATATCTGGATCAGTTTGTTGTTGTCTTTATCGACAACATACTGATCTACTCGAAGACGGAGGAAGAGCATGAAGAGCACTTGAGGAAAGTGCTGAGTACCTTGAGGAAGGAGAAGCTCTATGGTAAGCTATCAAAATGTGAATTCTTTTTAGACAAGGTAGAATTTTTGGGCCATGTTGTCACAGGAAAAGGAATCTCGGTGGATCCAAAGAAGATAGCTGCTATCGAGAAGTGGACTGCACCAAGTTCGGTTGCAGAGATCAGGAGCTTTTTGGGACTGGCTGGCTACTACCGGAAGTTCGTGAAGGATTTCTCCAAGATTGCGGAGCCAATGACGAAGCTTACCAGGAAGAATGAGGAGTTCATATGGTCTGAAGCGTGCCAGTCAGCTTTTGAGGAACTGAAGAAGAGGCTCACAACTGCGCCGATACTTGCGCTACCCGCAGGTACCGGAGGTTTCTCAATCTATAGTGATGCTTCCGGAAAAGGACTGGGTTGCGTTCTTCAATAACACGGAAAAGTGATTGCCTATGCATCTAGACAATTACGGACTCATGAGAAGAACTACCCCACACATGACTTGGAGCTTACAGCGGTGATTTTTGCCTTGAAGCTATGGAAGCACTACCTGTATAGTGAGAGAGTAGAAATATTTACTGACCACAAAAGTCTAAAATATGTTTTCACTCAGAAGGAGCTGAACATGAGACAAAGATGATGGCTGGAGCTAATAAAGGATTTTGATATCAACCTGCAGTACCACCTGGGTAAGGCTAATATTGTTGCAGATGCACTTAGTCGATACCCAATGGCGATGTTCTTGACCAAGGAGCACCATTTGCTGGAGGACATGGAGAAGCTTGGATTGGAAGTTGTACTGCCTGAGGCGGAAATGAAGAAGCTTGGAAGAGAAGTCATCGTACCAGGAGCTGAACCATCATTGATGCAGTTGCAAGTGCGTTCGAGTCTTATGGACAAGATCAAGGAGACACAATTCCAAGACGAGACGCTTTGCAAACTCAGAGACCAAGTGTTGGCAGGAACACTGGAAGGATTCTCAATCGCCAGCGACGAAGCATTGAAGAATGGTACGAGGCTGTGCGTACCAACTGGCGAACTAAGGAACGAGCTGATGCAAGAAGCGCACCAGTCGCAGTACTCTATACACCCTGGAGCCAATAAGATGTACCAGGATATGCGGACTATAGTATGGTGGTACGGAATGAAGAAGGACGTATCCAGGTATATGGCAAGATGTTTAATTTGTCAGCAAGTTAAAGCCAGCAGGCAGAGACCAGCAGGATTATTGCAGCCGCTCGACATCCCGGAGTGGAAATGGGAGCACATCACGATGGATTTTGTATCGGGACTGCCTCGATCCCAAGGAGGGAAGGATGCCATCTGGGTTATAGTGGACCGACTAACGAAGTCAGCTCACTTTATCCCCTTCAAGGTTGGTTTATCCACCGAAAAGTTGGCAGCACTGTACATGCGGCACATCTACCGAATTTATGGAGTTCCGGTAAGTAATGTATCTGACAGAGATACCAGATTCACCTCACATTTTTGGAAGAGTTTGCATGACAGCTTGGGGACCCAACTGAAGTTCAGCACCGCCTACCACCCTCAGACTGACGGGCAATCGGAGAGAACAATCCAGACGCTGGAAGATATGCTGAGATCCTGCATCCTGGAATTTGGAGGGTCTTGGGAAGACCACTTGCACTTGGTAGAGTTCTCTTACAACAACAGCTACCAAGCTAGCATCGGGATGACACCGTTCGAGGCACTCTATGGACGTCGTTGCCGCACCCCTCTTGCCTGGGACGACGTCGGAGAACGAGTGTTGCTTGGACCTGAGATGGTGACCGAAGCAGCAGAAAAGGTGAGAATGATTAGAGACAAGATCCGGATAGCCCAAGACAGACAGAAGCATTGGGCCGATTGCAGCAGACGGTCTTTGGAGTTTGAAGAAGGCGACAGTGTATTTATGAAGATCTCGCCTACCAGAGGAATAATTCGCTTCGGCAGAGCAGGAAAATTGAGCCCCAGGTATATTGGTCCATTTGAGATACTTAGCAGGATTGGAGAAGTGGCTTATCGGGTGGCTCTACCCCCAAGTCTCGAAGGCGTCCACAACGTCTTCCACGTCTCGCAGCTGAGACGCTACATCCCAGACCCGAGCCATATCGTGGACCATTCAGAGCTGGAGATTGGACCAAGCCTCACAGTGCCGGAGAAACCAGTAGCAATTTTGGATTGAGGCGAGAAGAGGACCAGGAACACCGTGACGCCAATAGTTAGAGTGATATGGCGTCACAACTCACCAGGCGAGTCGACCTGGGAGCGAGAAGACCAGATGCGGGAGCAGTACCCGTACCTGTTTGAGACTTGAGATAATCCCTAACCTTACTTTAATTTCGAGGACGAAATTTTCTAAGGAGGGAAGATTGTGAAACCCATAATTTGTATTTATTGATTAAATAATGTTTTGGTAATATTATTATTAGTATTTCAAAATTATTATTATTAATATTACTATTAATTATTTTGGGTGAAAAAGGATTTTTGAAAATAAATATAACATGGATTTTTGTTTTCGGACCCAGACCCGAGTCCGAGCCCAGACCCAGGCCTGAGCCCTATTCCATTTCCTTTTAAAATCTGGTTTAGACTTGGTTTAATAATAAGTAATAAAAAAAATATATATTTGTGGCTGGTCCCGAAGGACCAGCACACGTTTGGATTAGTCACCTCACTCCTATTCTTTCTCCCCCTCACTTCGTTCTTCACCACACGAACAGATCACCACCACCCTTATTAAACTCCACTCGTTTTCCCACGTTCTCACCCACCATTTCGTTCACAGAAGAAGAGTAATACACTCAACTACTCTCATCTCTCTCTTTGCTATTTTCTCACATACTTATCAGAGGAGAACTCCTCTTCCTATCACAGAAACCCTTTCTTATTTCTCTCCCCCTATTTCCTTTCTCCATCTACCCCGCGCCCCTCCTCCACCTACTCGCGCGCGACCTTTCGTCGCCCCACGCCAGCCGAGCCCGACCGCGCTGCCCGCGCCCCGCGCCCGCCGAGCCTTCCTCGCGGCGCCCCCTTTCCCCGACGCCGGCCAAGCCGACCGCGCCCTCCCCCGAGCGGCCGGCCGACCGCGACGGAACCCCGCCCGCTGTACAGATCCGCCCCGTACGGCTTTTCTCCGGCGCGCACCACCCCGCGCGCCCTTCTCGCCGTCCCCGTCGTCTCTCCGGCGATCCGTTCCCTTGACGCTGCCGACAGCGTCGCTGTCCGTCGACAGCGCTGCTCTTCGCAGCGTCTCTCTTTTGGCCAGCGTGCCCTAGCTTTGGAATTCCGGCGTTCGTCATCAACGTCGCTGCTGGATTATTATTTTCTTTCCATTATATCATCTGAGAGCTCTAGCCGAGCATTCCAAGGTATAAATTCTCTGCCCCGTTGCATTTCATTGGTAGTCGATGATGATAACGGTCCCCGGTTTCCCTTCAGAAATCCGGTTTAGCTACGCTGTAGTTCGGTTAGCTACGTTAGCATTTTTGTGATGTGGTTTGCGGAGATTTTATGATGTTGGTTTGATTTCAGAATTCCCGAGTATTTCGGGAAGGTTCTTTTGGTTGGGAAACAATTTCTGTGGTTATATTTTCGGTATAAATGGGTTATTCTTTGGTTGGAACAATTGCAGGTTTTGTTGGCACATTTTCCAGTTTTGGGTTGTCCCGAAATAGAGGAAATGCTGCCCAAATTTTTACAAAAACTTTATTTATTTGGATTTCAAATTGGTTTTCGTAAAATGAATTCAAAACTGATTTTCGGACGACGACCATACCGGTCTGTGGGCCCTAGCGAAATACAAACGCACCGGCCCGACCGGACGTTGAGGTATTAGCTAGATGTGACGATGGACCGAGTCTGAGACTCCAAACTTTTGATTTAAATTATTTTATTTAATGTTTAAGTTATTTATTATAGATAATTATTTTTACTGCACATTTAATTAGGAACTAAACATTTTCCTCTGATTTTATGTAAAAGAATTGTAAAGGGCATAAGCCCATAACTCTAGGATGATTAGCTGTGCCCCTGTATTGCATGGTGTAAGTTTTATTTCTTTTCTGGGTGGTTGATGTGATTCTTTTGGGTGGTTGGATTGGACGTATAAACCGTAGTTAGAACGTATTCATTTCTCGTTTATAATTAATTAAGAATTAAATTAAATGGATAAAATATTAGAAAGATAACTAGATTATGTTTTGTCACTGGAAGAAACTATTTTTATAGATATATTACAAAAGCACAAAGTTTTTCAAAAATAATTGGTTCTTGTTATTATTTCCCAAATAATCAAATTAACCGGTTTAATCAACGCACGTAGCTTGCGACGTAAACGTTAGCTGTCGCCTAATAACAACTTAAAACCTGACTAGGACTTACTACTAGAGATTGCAACTAGCACACTTAGCCAGGTTATACAGCGGATCTAAGTCGAGTTCTCAACTGTAGGAACTCGAAGACATACCTGACGTTCCTCCTCGGTATCAACTCGTCTTTCCAGTCATTCAATACAAGGCAAGTTTCGAATTATGTATTCCTGTATTTTACTTAGTAAAGTTAATTAAGCTGCATGTTAAACCACACTGCTGACACGGAACTCTATCTTAGGGTTCAACTACTGATTGATACTGTACTGAATGTGGGACTGGGGGAATAGTGTAGGCGTTTATGTCATGACCCGCACCCTGTGTAGGAGCACGAGAAGTGGGTACGTCCAGCCTACGCCGCAGTGTCGACGGTAGAACGCTGTCCTAGGTTGCTAACTAATCTCATGCAGTGTATATAATGTACTTGCCAAGATCTCAACTCCGAAGGGAGGACAAGTAAAAGATATGATATACTCAATCATAGTCTAAGCACGATAAGATAACACAGAAATCTAGATACCAACTAAAAACAACAGAAATTAAACTACTAAAATAATAACAACAATGTCTCAAACAAACTCTAATACAACTCAATATCTCAAGTTTAATGCAAGAAGCTCAAAACATGAAAGCTAAGTAAGTCTACTAGCTAAACTCCTGAATCACTCCTGAGAGTCGGAACCAAAGGTAGCTAATCCCTCGCCAGGTCCATGGTAAGTAGGGCATGTGTCATCAGGAGTATCATCTGTAATATTTTCAACAGGTCCAATCAGGACAGGAACGAGCACATCTCATCTAGAAATCCCAAGTAAATGACAAAGACTATAAAGCAGTTTTTAGACAGTTATACAGATGAGCATGACAGTTTTATACAGATAATGATGTAGAGAAACAGTGAGGGTACAAGGAAAGTAAAGTAACTAACAAGAGAAGAAATCATGGCAAAGAAGACTGTAGTAAACTAGCTGAACTAGAATAACATGGTATAAGTCCAGACAGTATAAAATGTAATCCCAGTATGAGTCCAGTCCATATAATCCAATACTAGATGATTCCAGTACAGATGAGTCCAGTAAAAATGAGTCCAGAAGTGATCCATGATTCCAGGGTAAGTCCAGACTATACTCTAACAGTGTGTTTTAAAATACTGAGATCAACATGTAAACGGCTAGGGGTAATCAGGCACATCGCACACTCGGCCAAGTGTGGGATGGCTAGCATTCCAGAATAGTTCCAAGGGAGGTGGTTCCAGATTTTAGGTATGTTCACATGTCTACTCAAGTATTTCCCCGCCCACAAATGAATCCATAATCCAACACTACAACCAGTATGAGTCCAGCCAATGATTCCAGAAATGATTCCAGTAGGGTGATGCCAGTAGTAATTCTAGATATAGAGGCCAGACATGAATAAATGAGTGTCGCATGTAATGGATCTAGCAATACTAATCGTGTTTGTACAGAGAATCACATATAGCTAACTAGAACTGAAATACAGTAAATGACAAGTAATGAAAGAACTATCAGAGAACGTACTCGCCTGACACTCCGAAAAGAGTAGTGTAATATCAGATGTCTGTACCAGGGTCACAATGTCCTAAAATAGAGTAATACAGTTATGACATGTCTAATATGAAGGTAAATGAAATCTACAATGCAATCTATATGAATTCTAAGCCAATCTAGGTCAAAGTCAAACTTGGTCAACACTACAGTCAATCTAAGTCAAATCAAGTCATATTAGGTCACAAGAAGTTTAACTAAGTCATTCAAGGTTAAACAAGGTCAAACAAGTCAAGGTTAGTCAAATCTAGGTTAAAGTCAAACTTCTGGTCAACATTCTAATCAAACTAGTCAAATACTAGTCAACATGATCAATCTGGGTCAAGTCTAGGTCAAACTTAGACCAACTAAGGTTTTGGTTAATCATATACTAGCCTGTAAGATAATTAGGTCAATGGCCAACTCTAACTCAAACTCTATAAGGCTAACATGTCTTTGGATACCAAGGATTCTATACCACAAAGCTAAGGCATAACCAATCTCCTATACAAGGTATATCATACAAAATATATATATATAGCACAATACCAACCTTAATCCTGTAATCAAGCTAATCCCATTCTCCAACTCAAGTCATGACTCAACTCTAAGTATTCCACTTAACCCCATACATATCTTAATTTACATAGGACTACCCATATAACTTAGGTTACTATTTACTCATATAGGTTAAACCTAAACCAACTAGTCATTAGGCTAAGGTTTAGTCAAACTTAGTCAGTTAGTCCTTCTAAGACCATCTAAGTCATTTATAGATCAATTAGGTCATTTCTAGGTCAAGGTTGACCTATAGTTGACTTTGGTCAACAATGGTCAATAATGGTCAACTTGTTAGTCAACCTAGGTCTACTAGTTAGGGTTTAGTCAAACTAGTCATTCTAGGTTAGTTCAAGTCAAACTAGGTTGATTAGGTCAAGTTTGACCTAAGGTTGACCTTGGTCAACACTTGGTCAAACAAGGGGTAAACTAGTTAAGTCATGGGTATTTGGTTAATTAGGGTTAACCCCAAACCATGGGCTAGTAATCTTGGCCATAGGCCATGTCTTATAGGTTTCCTCTAAACCTATATCTTAACAAGTTATACACACATATATATATATATATCTATATATATAGATATACCCATCTATCTAATGCCTATATATATACATAGGCCATAATACATATATATACATATCTACAATATATATATATATATATATATATATATATATATATACAATATATATACCTACTATCTATACCATATATAACCAATATATAAAATAATATATATATATACACTATATATATCATATATATATATACATATAACATATATATATATATAGAGAGAGGGAGAGACTTAGAGTGAAAGAGAGAGAGAATGAGAGAGAGGTGGACAGAGAGAGAGAGAGAATGAGAGAGAGAGTGACACACTGCTGTACACAGCAGGGGGGGTTCAGTTTCCTGGAACAGGAAACCAGTCCCTAAACTATACCAATACACACACACACGCCCTACATATATACATACATGTATATACACATGTATATACATGTATACTCACCTAAATTTCTCCTACACACACATACATATATACATGTATATACAATATATATACACATAATTATACATATATATATACATCAAAAATTAATTTGAAATCGGATTTTGAGAACTGGAAATACAAAAATACTGTTCATACTGAACATAGAGGGGGGTAAACCAAATTCGACCCCTAAACCCTAGCTAATAGTTCAATCCAATGGTTGGTAATTGTGTCCCCATACGTGTAGGTGTCGTGTGTGTGCACGGGAGTCCACCACGACACGACACGGCGTGTCCAAGTGTTTAAAAACACAAACGGGTAAGTCACAGTGTCACAACGTCGTGCACGCGTGCACTTAGCTCTAGGACACGACACACGTGTCTAGGAGTCTCGTGCACGTGTGGGTAGGTTCGCCTAGGGTTGGTCTAGGGTTTAGGTAGCCTGTCTCGTGTCCACGTGTCCTCAGGACACGGTACGAACTCTGTATCAGTCGAAGAAAATCGACTGATACTCAGTGTTCTGCACCGCGTCGTGCATGGGTTCTCGTGTCTCGTGGACACGACACGAGCCACGTGGGGCCTCGTGGTCATATCCACATGTAGCCCACATGATGGGCTATACACTCGTGCAAACACGAGGTGTCGAAGTGTCGTGTCCGCGCGATACGAGACGTGCGAAGTGGACTCTGTGCGTGCGTGCACTGTCAGTGCACGATCAGTGCACGTGTCCTCGTGTCCTCAATACGACACGAGGTGTCCTGAAAGTTTAGGGGTATGTGCGCAGACACTGCCCCTGTGTCCACACCAATTTTGGCATGTCGAAGTGTCGTGTCCAGCGTGCACGAACAGTGTGGTAGCAGGACAGCGTGTACAGTCTCGTGCACGCGTGTCGAAGGGTCGTGTGCTCTACACGGGGCACGTAGAGCCTTGTGCTCGTGTCAGTGGGCTGGTGGGGAAGTTAGGTTCGTATCTAGGTTACTGTATCGTGTCCACGACTCATGTGGACACGATAGGAAGTGTCGAACAGTGGGGTTTAAACAGTGTGCAGTGTAGTGTTTAACAGTGTGTTCGTGTCCAATTTGGACACGGACACGATACGATTTCGTGCTCAGTAAGTTAGGGTTGTGTCCTACGTGTCTAGGGCTACCCAAAAATATAATTTGTTTTACAAAAACACAACATTAAACCCTAAGTGACATTTCACCAAACACAGAATTTAGAACACAGATACGTGTCCGATACGGACACCAACCAAATCTAAATCCTACCAAACTTGACACACAGTTCCCTAGTACCTAGATGCATGCAAATATGAAAAGAAAACACAATATTAACTATGTTTATGGACATTTACCTATGAGTGCAAAACTCAAAGAAAACAAGGTTTTGGGGGGGTGTCCTCTTCACTTGGTGATGCCCAAAGCTCCACAAATCCTTGATAGCAGGCCCTAGATAGTATCCTCTAGTGTAGGGGAGTCCAATGCAAGAAACTAGGCTCAATTTGGAGCTAAAATGGTTAAGTGGTGAAGGGTTGAAGTAGAGGAAAAAATCAAGGTTCCAAGTAATGAAAATGGGACTTTTTTGTGAAGGGGTGTACATATATAGGGGGGTGTTGTCGGCTGCCATGGGGGGGTAGGGGTAGGCTATAGGGCCCCTTTCCACCTTGCAAAGCTTAGCCCCTAAGACTTTGACTAGGTAGATAGATATTTAGGTTTTTCTAAAATATCTAAAAAGTAATATCTAGATATTTATCAACTAGATATTTACACATAAAGCTAACATCCTCTACTTAGTCTTCTAGGTTAGTGGCTAACCTCTAGATTAGTGCTAAACTAGGTTAGGGACTAACATGACACTAATCAATAATTAAAATAATAATAAAATCACAAAATCACAATTAAAGTCTAGTAAATTACCAAAATACCCTTTTGGCCAAAAACTACTAATTTGATGTTCTAAGCCTATGGCTAAGCTCACATGGTCATGGCAACTCCTAGTTTAAGAAATAGCTAGGGTTTACACTAAGGTTTTACTAGTAAAGTCACAAAGTCATAAGTCATGACTTAGAAATTGGTTTAACTTAACTAAAATCACCAGAAAATCATACCATGACTAAAATACTACTAATAAATAATAAAAATAATAAATTTTCAAAAATACTCCAATTTCAGAAAACTGGATGTTACAAGTCTACCCACCTTAAAATAATTTCGTCCTCGAAATTTAGATGGTCGTACTCCTCCTAGGTCAAACCTCCAACAATCAGGGACGAAGCCACTACCTAGGCAACATACAAGGTCAACAAGCAAATATGGGTAGTAGACCTATACTGGGTCATGTCCAAAAATTGGTTGGCAGTTTTAGGTCATAAGGTGTCCTCAATTTAAATCGAAGCCAAAAGTAACTCCATGGGGTAAATCAGGATGGAGTCTCGGGTCAGGAAAATCGTACTAAGCAATTGAAGTTAAAATGGTGTGCCTTAGTGGGATACTAAGGTCATGGGTGTAGGTTGTCAAGTCTAGGTCATGCCTGTGAAATTGGTTTTGAGAAAACAACTAGTCTTGTGCTCCTAATTTAAAAGTCATGGTAATGTGCCTACGATGATCATAATTAGAGTGGGAATGGTCAATGGCCTAAATTTAAACCAGAAGTTGTGATGCAATAGTAGTACAAGGATAGGTTAAATGGGATAGTCTGTGACTATGGGTATTAGACTAGGTAGGTAGGAAAACAATGAATCAATAGGGTTAAGAGGTTTACCATTCTATGGTTAGAGCTACTCTTCTAAGTCAAAGGTATAGCACATACATCAATTCATTCCTAAAGGATTATATTAACAATTAGAGCTACTCCTACTCCTACTCCTACTCCTAAGTAAGAGATAAAATCAAAAGAACTATCAGGTCAAATTCATCAAAAATAAGAAATAGGTAGGAGCATATGGAATTGGATTTTAAGACAGATATAATGAAACAAGATGGGAATGGATTTGAAAGAACAGAACCTACAAGTGGCTCCATCCATGTAGAATAATATATGAAAGCGAACCAAAGTACAATAGGTTGATCAGACCATCATGCACCGGCCCTGATTAGACAATATGTTAGTGGGTACTAGCCCCCAATAAAATATGTCGTGATCAAGCTCGATAAAATATAAGCTTGCAAAACTAAGGCTAAATTAGCAGTAAAGAAGGTCAAAATATAAGGGAGGTAGTGATGAATAAGGTTAAATAGTCCAAGATCCCTTAAACATCAAGGAGTGAGGGTGAATTAAAACAAGAGGAAAAGGGTTTTCAATATCGAAGTTCAAAATAAGATTCTCAAGGGTCGTCCCGGAATCTCTCATGAAATTCTAACAGTGATTGAGTATACTCTCATCCTAATACCTTAATTCCTATATTCTATCGCAGGCTCGTAGCAGTACAACTAAGTCGTCGTGCTACTACGAAATCGCACAAATGCGAATCTCGACCTGCATGGGCCACCACTAAAAACGTGTCACGACCCGCACCCTGTGTAGGGGCACGAGAAGTGGGTACGTCCAGCCTACGCCGCAGTGTCGGCGGTAGAACGCTGTCCTAGGTTGCTAACTAATCTCATGCAGTGTATATAATATACTTGCCAAGATCTCAACTCCGAAGGGAGGACAAGTAAAAGATATGATATACTCAATCATAGTCTAAGCACGATAAGATAACACAGAAATCTAGATACCAACTAACAACAACAGAAATTAAACTACTAAAATAATAACAACAATGTCTCAAACAAACTCTAATACAACTCAATATCTCAAGTTTAATGCAACAAGCTCAAAACATGAAAGCTAAGTAAGTCTACTAGCTAAACTCCTGAATCACTCCTGAGAGTCGGAACCAAAGGTAGCTAATCCCTCGCCAGGTCCATTGTAAGTAGGGCATGTGTCGTCAGGAGTATCATCTGTAATATTTTCAACAGGTCCAATCAGGACAGGAATGAGCACATCTCATCTAGAAATCCCAAGTAAATGACAAAGACTATAAAGCAGTTTTTAGACAGTTATACAGATGAGCATGGCAGTTTTATACAGATAATGATGTAGAGAAACAGTGAGGGTACAAGGAAAGTAAAGTAACTAACAAGAGAAGAAATTATGGCAAAGAAGACTGTAGTAAACTAGCTGAACTAGAATAACATGGTATAAGTCCAGACAGTATAAAATGTAATCCCAGTATGAGTCCAGTCCATATAATCCAATACTAGATGATTCCAGTACAGATGAGTCCAGTAAAAATGAGTCCAGAAGTGATCCATGATTCCAGGGTAAGTCCAGACTATACTCTAACAGTGTGTTTTAAAATACTGAGATCAACATGTAAACGGCTAGGGGTAATCAGGCACATCGCACACTCGGCCAAGTGTGGGATGGCTAGCATTCCAGAATAGTTCCAAGGGAGGTGGTTCCAGATTTTAGGTATGTTCACATGTCTACTCAAGTATTTCCCCACCCACAAATGAATCCATAATCCAACACTACAACCAGTATGAGTCCAGCCAATGATTCCAGAAATGATTCCAGTAGGGTGATGCCAGTAGTGATTCCAGATATAGAGGCCAGACATGAATAAATGAGTGTCGCATGTAATGGATCCAGCAATACTAATCGTGTTTGTACAGAGAATCACATATAGCTAACTAGAACTGAAATACAGTAAATGACAAGTAATGAAAGAACTATCAGAGAATGTACTCGCCTGACACTCCGGAAAGAGTAGTGTAATATCAGATGTCTGTACCAGGGTCACAATGTCCTAAAATAGAGTAATACAGTTATGACATGTCTAATATGAAGGTAAATGAAATCTACAATGCAATCTATATGAATTCTAAGCCAATCTAGGTCAAAGTCAAACTTGGTCAACACTACAGTCAATCTAAGTCAAATTAAGTCATATTAGGTCACAAGAAGTTTAACTAAGTCATTTAAGGTTAAACAAGGTCAAACAAGTCAAGGTTAGTCAAATCTAGGTTAAAGTCAAACTTTGGTCAACATTCTAATCAAACTAGTCAAATACTAGTCAACATGATCAATCTGGGTCAAGTCTAGGTCAAACTTAGACCAACTAAGGTTTGGTTAATCATATACTAGCCTGTAAGATAATTAGGTCAATGGCCAACTCTAACTCAAACTCTATAAGGCTAACATGTCTTTGGATACCAAGGATTCTATACCACAAAGCTAAGGCATAACCAATCTCCTATACAAGGTATATCATACAAAATATATATATAGCACAATACCAACCTTAATCCTGTAATCAAGCTAATCCCATTCTCCAACTCAAGTCATGACTCAACTCTAAGTATTCCACTTAACCCCATACATATCTTAATTTACATAGGACTACCCATATAACTTAGGTTACTATTTACTCATATAGGTTAAACCTAAACCAACTAGTCATTAGGCTAAGGTTTAGTCAAACTTAGTCAGCTAGTCCTTCTAAGACCATCTAAGTCATTTATAGATCAATTAGGTCATTTCTAGGTCAAGGTTGACCTATAGTTGACTTTGGTCAACAATGGTCAACAATGGTCAACTTGTTAGTCAACCTAGGTCTACTAGTTAGGGTTTAGTCAAACTAGTCATTCTAGGTTAGTTCAAGTCAAACTAGGTTGATTAGGTCAAGTTTGACCTAAGGTTGACCTTGGTCAACACTTGGTCAAACAAGGGGTAAACTAGTTAAGTCATGGGTATTTGGTTAATTAGGGTTAACCCCAAACCATGGGCTAGTAATCTTGGCCATAGGCCATGTCTTATAGGTTTCCTCTAAACCTATATCTTAACAAGTTATACACATATATATATATATATATATATATATATATATATATATATATATATATATATATAGATATACCCATCTATCTAATGCCTATATATATACATAGGCCATAATACATATATATACATATCTACAATATATATATATATACAATATATATACCTACTATCTATACCATATATAACCAATATATAAAATAATATATATATATACACTATATATATCATATATATATATACATATAACATATATATATATATATATATATATATATAGAGAGAGAGGGAGAGACTTAGAGTGAAAGAGAGAGAGAATGAGAGAGAGGTGGACAGAGAGAGAGAGAGAATGAGAGAGAGAGTGACACACTGCTGTACACAGCAGGGGGGGTTCAGTTTCCTGGAACAGGAAACCAGTCCCTAAACTATACCAATACACACACACACACCCTACATATATACATACATGTATATACACATGTATATACATGTATACTCACCTAAATTTCTCCTACACACACACATACATATATACATGTATATACAATATATATACACATAATTATACATATATATATACATCAAAAATCAATTTGAAATCGGATTTTGAGAACTGGAAATACAAAAATATTGTTCATACTGAACATAGAGGGGGGTAAACCAAATTCGACCCCTAAACCCTAGCTAATAGTTTAATCCAATGGTTGGTAATTGTGTCCCCATACGTGTAGGTGTCGTGTGTGTCCACGGGAGTCCACCACGACACGACACGGCGTGTCCAAGTGTTTAAAAACACAAACGGGTAAGTCACAGTGTCACAGCGTCGTGCACGCGTGCACTTAGCTCTAGGACACGACACACGTGTCTAGGAGTCTCGTGCACGTGTGGGTAGGTTCGCCTAGGGTTGGTCTAGGGTTTAGGTAGCCTGTCTCGTGTCCACGTGTCCTCAGGACACGGCACGAACTCTGTATCAGTCGAAGAAAATCGACTGATACTCAGTGTTCTGTACCGCGTCGTGCATGGGTTCTCGTGTCTCGTGGACACGACACGAGCCACGTGGGGCCTCGTGGTCATATCCACGTGTAGCCCACATGATGGGCTACACACTCGTGCAAATACGAGGTGTCGAAGTGTCGTGTCCGTGCGATACGAGACGTGCGAAGTGGACTCTGTGCGTGCGTGCACTGTCAGTGCACGACCAGTGCACGTGTCCTCGTGTCCTCAATACGACACGAGGTGTCCTGAAAGTTTAGGGGTGTGTGCACAGACACTGCCCCTGTGTCCACACCAATTTTGGCGTGTCGAAGTGTCGTGTCCAGCGTGCACGAACAGTGTGGTAGCAGAACAGCGTGCACAGTCTCGTGCACGCGTGTCGAAGGGTCGTGTGCTCTACACGGGGCACGTAGAGCCTTGTGCTCGTGTCAGTGGGCTGGTAGGGAAGTTAGGTTCGTGTCTAGGTTACTGTATCGTGTCCACGACTCATGTGGACACGATAGGAAGTGTCGAACAGTGGGGTTTGAACAGTGTGCAGTGTAGTATTTAACAGTGTGTTCGTGTCCAATTTGGACACGGACACGATACGATTTCGTGCTCAGTAAGTTAGGGTTGTGTCCTACGTGTCTAGGGCTACCCAAAAATATAATTTGTTTTACAAAAACACAACATTAAACCCTAAGTGACATTTCACCAAACACAGAATTTAGAACACAGATACGTGTCCGATACGGACACCAACCAAATCTAATCCTACCAAACTTGACACACAGTTTCCTAGTACCTAGATGCATGCAAATATGAAAAGAAAACACAATATTAACTATGTTTATGGACATTTACCTATGAGTGCAAAACTCAAAGAAAATAAGGTTTTGGGGGGGTGTCCTCTTCACTTGGTGATGCCCAAAGCTCCCCAAATCCTTGATAGCAGGCCCTAGATAGTATCCTCTAGTGTAGGGGAGTCCAATGCAAGAAACTAGGCTCAATTTGGAGCTAAAATGGTTAAGTGGTGAAGGGTTGAAGTAGAGGGAAAAATCAAGGTTCCAAGTAATGAAAATGGGACTTTTTTGTGAAGGGGTGTACATATATAGGGGGGGTGTTGTTGGCTGCCATGGGGGGGGGGGGGGGGGTAGGGGTAGGCTATAGGGCCCCTTTCCACCTTGCAAAGCTTAGCCCCTAAGGCTTTGACTAGGTAGATAGATATTTAGGTTTTTCTAAAATATCTAAAAAGTAATATCTAGATATTTATCAACTAGATATTTACACATAAAGCTAACATCCTCTACTTAGTCTTCTAGGTTAGTGGCTAACCTCTAGATTAGTGCTAAACTAGGTTAGGGACTAACATGACACTAATCAATAATTAAAATAATAATAAAATCACAAATCACAATTAAAGTCTAGTAAATTACCAAAATACCTATTTGGCCAAAACTACTAATTTGATGTTCTAAGCCTATGGCTAAGCTCACATGGTCATGGCAACTCCTAGTTTAAGGAATAGCTAGGGTTTACACTAAGGTTTTACTAGTAAAGTCACAAAGTCATAAGTCATGACTTAGAAATTGGTTTAACTTAACTAAAATCACCAAAAATCATACCATGACTAAATACTACTAATAAATAAAAAATAATAAATTTTCAAAAACTCCAATTTCAGAAAACTGGATGTTACACTAAGACTCAGATATCGACTCCCATTTTCATATGGAGGCCCTAATCTCTCCTAGGCCGAGCGTTCCAGGTACCCCCAGATACCACCCGAGAGATAAATATTTTTCTTGTATACAAGTTGTCCTAGACCAAATGCATGCTCTAGCCGTTCTATCAGATGAGACATATTTGGACTTATGCACAGATATACGACACGTTTATTTCATGCCTTCTTGTTCATCTCAACACGTACAAGTTCGTCTGTACATGTCTATATTTCCAAGCATACTTAGTAACCGAACAGATGATCATTCTTATGGAGCAGATAGAGTAGCAATACTATTCTTGCATTTGATTCAATTTAATTATCTTCTCTTATCTTTTGTTGTTGTGGTATCGTTGATCATCGGGACAAGGCAACAGAGTGGACTAGAGATCATTTTTATTAGGCGTACAGATCAATGTTTGTTCGGTTGAAGCAACTCACCGAGATGAATCTTAGTTGAGAGAAGGAGGGACTTCACGCGCCGTTCACGAACAGTCTCACGCGTCCTACATTGGCACCAATAGTTGATTAGCATACTTCGTCTCTTTCTCTCAAGATTCGAAATGAATGCGAAATGCGATAAAAGCGAACAATAAAACCAATCATCGAAAACCAATACGAAAATGCATTCATCAAAACCAAGCGAAAGAAAACATCCAACAAAACTCTTGGATTCATTTCATAGAAGCCAATCCATTAATTGGAAAGGTTCATTGTATTTCATCCGTGATCAATCGATACCGGCAAAGGTTTCCCCGAATACTCAGTTCAAGACTGAGTCAGCAAGCCGTAGATATTACATAGTGGACCGTGAGGAGCGGGGCACTACATAATAGTACGAGCATTCCAATTTGTATATTTTTGATCTGGAATCATGGTACTCGATACAGATCGTTAAATTTGGCAATTCCAATCAATCATTGAAAATTCCTTTCCTGGTAAACTTGTTTTATCAGAGATTCTTTCAATGTGAAATAAGTTAGGGTAAAACTTTAGATTTTTTGTCAATTTGGTACTCTATAACTACAGGTGTTATGAACTTTGACTTCGTAGTTTGTACCATTGTTTTTCCTTTGTTGCCTAATTCGTGGCTCATGAGCCACAACTCTTTTTTGCAAATTGCTCAGGCAAAGAAGAGAACGTGCTTATGAGGTTTTATGATGCCTTTGTTATTTTGCTTGAAGGTTCCAAGTCATTTGCTATTTGATTTTTGTTTTATTGTCTGCTTACATGTTTTCGTTAGCACGTTGTTACCATCTTTAATTTTGGATGTAGTAGTTCAAGTTGATGTATGTCTAGCTTAAGAAAAAGTCTTGAGTTTCACATCTAACTCAATGAAGTAAAGAGTTAAATTTTCTTACGTTTTATAAAAAAATGTATTTTCGTATATGAAATAATTACTCAAATTTGAACAACTAAGTATCATACCAACTAGTATAATTCAAGTATCATTCGAGTCCATATTCTTTGTATCATTGATTTCTCACCTCAATTCCTTTTTGTCCATGTTCATATCATCCTACGACTGGTCATTAATCTACAATATCCTCTAGTTTACGAACCCTTAAACTATAATATTATTTTATTAGAATCTTCCTCAAGCTACAAGGATACAATTTATAACCACTAAGAATCGTCTTCTAGAATTAATCATTTCTCCTTATGGATCATTCATCGTTAGTTATTGAAAATTAATTTAAAGTGAAGAATCCTTAAATCCATACTCTCGTTTACTGAACATTCTCTCTAACCATAGTGTAGTATTTAAGCCTCAAGACGTATTTTTCCCATCACTACTCCTTTCTTTTCTTACGAAACAATTGATAGTCTAAATTTATTAAAATCTCTTAAACACATCATATATGTTGAACCTCAAATTGTTCATCTACCAATTGTAGTCATCCATATAACTGTAGAGTCAATATCTTTCATGTCCTTATTCTTTAATCATTGATCTTTTCCTCGGTTCCAATATCACTATGTCTCACTAACCCGTGTTGTTATTTACAACTCCATAAAATCACAAAAGCTTTTAGAAACTCATCATCATATTTGACTAAAGAATTTTCCCTATCCTTCTTCTACTAATTTAAGCCCATAGACATATCGTTCTCATCACAACTCGAGTTTTAACCCCTATCATTCATCCACAAGTTTCGAGTGAGGTAATTATATCATTCCCCTTCTCAACTTAGGCAATGACAAATCTAATTATATCCTTGATAGCTCCTACTTAATCATCATTGTCTCATGATCCTTCTATCCGAAGTGTTCTTCTCCAATATAACTATTCATAACTCGTCATAAATATAGCCAATCAATATAATCCAAGAAATCATACCACATCAAAATCACACCCCTTAACTCCTAAAACATCATAATTACACAAATAGTTCTATCTAGTTAGGCTAGGCAATCTTTTGCTAGGGTCTACCTAGTCCAGTCATTTTTAAATAACGAGGTAGCAGGGGCCTAAGGCTGAAACATATTGAAAGTATAGTCATTATGCATTTCTATATTTTATAAATAGTTACATAATCATGTACTGATCATGGACTACTTGTGCACAAGATTAAATTTCTCGACCGACGACCGGGACACCGAATCCGTATCGACCTAGGAAGAATGGTTGGTCGTACATTCATCTTAAAGTTAAATTGTATGGTGCTAAGAAATATTTAGTGATGCTAGCTACCTGCGCTATAAGACAATTCTTATACCGTTGGTTTGGTCCAAAATTGGTGAGCAAACTATTGACCGTCATGTAGTTAAATATGGTGCTTCTACATGTTGCTACTTTTCAGCTTAACTCTAAGTTTCGATGTTCTTAATTCGTACTATATATATTTTTGCTGCAAAGATTTGCAAGTCTTGAATATTTCAATGCAATGATTTCATGTGATTTAGTCAAAGTTATAACCTTGTACAAGTTAATTTAGTCTTATACTGTATTACGTGTCCAAATACGATTTCTTTAGGAATCAGAACGTAATATCTATTGTCCGAAAGACTGATATTGATCAATTCTTGAGTTGTGCACACTCAAGGAGTGCTGCAGTTAGTTTTTACTAATAGATTGTGTCAACTAAAGATGTATATATATCCTTATCTCTTGATATTTTAAGATGTTATTGTAATCTTTCGTTAAGCCAACCACTATTATAAATAGATATTATACTGAAGACCCCTTGAAGGGATTCAACATCTGAATTACTTCTCTCTCTAATTTTTTAATCAATATTTGACTACAACAAAAACGAGCTCTAAAAAAAATGCCATTGTCCACATTTTAATAAATAAAGCCAGCCTAATTTTTTTATTCCAATCACAACGGTCCAGTAAGGGCAGTTCCGTCACTCCCGACCCCCAAAATATTTGAAAAAGGGGAGAACGAGAGGGAACCACTATTAGTCACTCTCACTCTTCTAACCCTAACCCTAAATTTCCCAAATAGATCGCTCTCAAAATCGGAGAAAGGAAACCCTAACGATGCAGGAGCTCTTCGGATCGGTCCGGAAGTCCCTCGTCTTCCGTCCGAACCCTAACCCTGGCTCCTCCGACGATCCACCCGCCCTCGGCATCACTGAAAAGATCGGATCTTGCCTCCGGAAATCGAGGGTCGGACTGGGGTTAGGTTTTATCCAGAAACCCCTCTCCCCGCCCCCGATAAAAGAGAAGAGCGCCCCTTCGGTCCGGTGGAGGAAGGGGGAGTTGATCGGCTGCGGCGCGTTCGGCCATGTTTACATGGGCATGAATCTCGATTCCGGAGAGCTACTAGCGGTTAAGCAGGTGAAGTTTTGATGAAATTTCGGATCTTTCTGGTACTAATTTGGGTTTTCATTTCGTTTTGATTGTCGATTCGGTGCTTGATTGTGCAGGTCTTGATCGGAGCAAACAGCTCGTCGAAGGAGAAGGCCCAAGTTAGAATCTTTTTCTGTAAATTTGATTGTGTTTGTTACTTATATAGGAAAAAAAATCGAACTTTATTTGTTTTGTCAAAATTTGGACAGGCCCATATAAGGGAACTGGAGGAAGAAGTGAATCTTCTCAAGAATCTCTCCCATCCGAATATTGTTGTGAGTGTCACTCGATAGAATGCCCATTTTGTAGTTTTTTTAATTGTAAATTCACTGATTTGTGATACATTTTGTTGGTATTTATCTAGAGATACTTGGGAACCTCTAGGGAGGAAGGCACATTAAACATACTGTTAGAGTTTGTCCCGGGTGGATCCATCTCGTCGTTGCTCGGGAAACTGGGTTCATTCCCTGAGCCTGTATGTAAAGAAGTGAGATTGTCAATGACAAGCACTGGAATGTCGATGCAAGTAAATAATGTGAATTTTTTTTTTTTTCCACAGGTCATAAGGAAGTATACGAGACAGCTGTTGCAGGGCCTTGAGTATCTTCATTGCAATAAAATCATTCATAGGGATATAAAGGCATGACTTCACCTTGACTCTTTAGAATGTATTGGTGTGTGTTATGTTTTTGTCATTCTAACTTGAATTATATGCATATCCAGGGCGCAAATATTCTTGTTGATAATAAAGGTCACATAAAACTTGCAGACTTTGGGGCATCCAAGCAAGTTGCTAAGCTGGTATGGGTACACACGTTTTCTTCCCCCCTTTCCCTGTATAGTATCATTCTGTCATCAAGTTGTTTCTGTGCCAAGTAATGTCAATTTTGCAACAATGCTCATGAGTATTCAGATAGTTGGTAGCATTTTTTTTGTGAGGTGTTATCGTAATTGTGAACTGCGAGAATCAATTAAATGAACTAAGAAGGGTGACCTTTATGTTGCATGGAAATAATCATTTTTGAATCCGTCCATGTGTTGCATTAACGTCAGTTTTGTCTAGTCTATGTACTGATTCTTTATGCATGCATGCACACTTTCCTGAAATATTGTTTACTTCTAAAATATGGATTCAGGCAACTATGACTGCTGCTAAGTCTATGAAAGGCACACCTTATTGGATGGCACCAGAAGTAATTGTTCAGAGCGGGCATAGTTTGTAAGTGCTGATTCATTGCTCCCTGTTATATCTAACATCTAAATGCAATCTTTTAAGGTTTGAACATTTAGATTTTAGACCTTTTCTCATAGTTTGCTTTGGCTTAAATGTAAATTTATAAGGTAGTAGAACATTTTAAAGCACTCTGAAATATATATTAGCCAAAAACCAAAGTTGGATTCACATACAATTTAGTACCAAATCACCCCCCCCCCCCCCCCCAAAAAAAAAAAAAAAAAAAAACACGCAATCACACACACCTGCAAACCTTGAATACTACATGCAATTTTCTTCTTTACATATCTCTTAGTGCTTAGGGTTCAAGTTGTTATGTATGCGTTTCCATGGACAAGGGGTTAACCAAGAATTTCAGATACAAAATAAACTAACAAAGTGACCCATCCAGTTACATGAGTAGTGGCCAATCAAAGATACTTAGGATTCCAAGTGATGTAACAGACTAATAATGGAAGTTGCTTTTGCCAAAATGAAACAGTTGGGTCTCAGGTATCCTGTCATGACATTAAAGAATCTGGATCTACAAGATCACATGGTTGTGGGTGGAAAAGCGTCACATTCCTTCTTGTTTGTGATTTTGGCTGCTTGACTTGTTAATGTGGGGAAACAATCACGAAGATTGAACCCAAAATGCGGAGGCAGACTAAAGGTGGATACGCTATCAGATACGGAGGATGGCGCAATGTCGGATTTGGTGTCGATACGAACTTGTCGAATTGCCGCAAAAAATACTCTTGGAGAAAAGTTTTATGCATCGTTTTTCGTCCTCATAAGGCTACAAAGGGCTATTTATAGCCTTATATTTGGACAACAAAAGAAAAATATATCATAAAGCAAAAGACTAAAGGCTTAATTGTAACCTAAGCAGTTAAAAACCGTTATATATCGGTTATATAACCGATATATAACGATATCGGTCCGGCACCAATTTTTTTGGGAAAAAAATCGATAAAATATCGGTACCGATATTATCGGCCGATATGACCGATATATCAGTATATATCGGTTTTGAAAAAAAAAATCGATATATAACGGTTAGGTTTTGTTAAAACCAAAAGTCGGGGGGAAAGAAGTACAAGTTCACGAGGTATTATAGATTCACTCTCCTCACTTGTTCACGATAATGAATATATGGAGGATGAAGAAGATGAAGATGGACAAACTAGGAAAGAAGGTGGAGAAGATGGTGATGGTGAAAACGAAAAAAATGAAGTTGAAGTTGAGGCTAATGAAGATTATTAGATGTTGAAATTTGAAAGTTGAATTGGGATTTTTTTTTGTTTTCATATTAGTTGAACCTTTTGAAGTGATACTTTTTATATTGTAATGTTTGTTTGGGTTTGAACCTTTTAGTTTTAATGCTTTAAGAAACTCTTCTTACATATTTTATAATATATAACTATTAAGTGTGTTGTTCATATATAAAAATTGTGTTAAAAATGTAAATTGATATTTACCGTTATAAATCCGATATATCAGTGATATATCAATAACTCTACTGGACCGTTATCATGAAAAAACCGTTTTTAACTGCATATATTGTAACTAAATACCCTCAACTATCCACTTTTGTAACTTGATACCCTAAAGTTTTATATTGTATCGGTTAGTACCCTGAACTATTGAGGAGTTGCAAGTTGTTACCCTCCATTCATTAACGGTTTAGTTTTTCGTCTAAACAAAGAAATACAATTTTTTAGAGCAAATAAATTAAATTCTAATCTAATACTTAATTGGGAAACTAGTAGATAATCCCATCTGTGGGATTTCGGGAGGACATGTATACCCTTGATGACTCTATAAATAGTTCCCTACTGGGCTAAACCCAACTCCTTCTTTCAGCAGAAGAGGCCCTGAGAGACCTCCTTGATCTTCTCGATTGGAGAGTTCCTTGCATGAGTTCTCGAGTTCTACAAGTGTTGCAAGGTCGACACCTCGTTGGTCGACACCATAGAAAGCTTTTCTAAACCAGGCGAGAGGAGGTGTACGTTATTCCATATTTGGCAGGAGATCGGTCCCAAGCATCTCTGATCTCCTCTATAGGAGTTTAGCAAGAGATCCGTCATCTCTTTCTACAAACTTATTAACTTGCTAGCAAGTTACCTGTTTTGCTTTCGAGAGCAAAGTTCGAGGACTAAAAGAGGATTTGAACACCCTGTTAGTCTCTTTGGAAAGTTCTCACAAAGGTCTCATGGATTTCAATCAGCCATCGACCGCAAGCATTCTGAAGCACCCGAGAAGAATCTATCGGTTGTTCTCTCACAAGCAAGACAGAAGAAGACTCACGTCTCGTCGGATTAACGAAACAAAGTGCTCTTGTGCTGGCCATACTTCCATCGGCACACTTCTCCAAAACTTTATATCATAAAGAGTTCTTTGTAAGTTTTCTTTAATTCTATAAAGAGTTCTTTGTAAGTTCTTTTCCTTAATTCTTTGTAGTAAGAGAAGATTATTTCATTGTAATTTCTCTACATATTTGTACAAGTTTAATTTTCATGAAAAATGTTATTAAACAACCACCACTCACATCCTACACGATAAACCTAACCCTAGCTCCATTTTTTTTCTCAAACCCAATTCTCTCTTCTTTCTCCTAAACCATCACCTAGAAAACTTCCATCTTCAAACTTTTCACAACAACAACCTCTTATCTTCACCAAGTACGTCCTAACCCCTGTTCCATTCTCTACCGTCTTGACATGTCTACGAATTTCACTGCACGCTGATAAGATCACGACTACCTTCGTGAGTAGATACGAGCTCCCTCTCGTTACTGGTGCTGACCACCTGACCAATCACCATCTCCTTTGTGCACATGCCATGGTGGATTGAGAGACCCCGACCAAGAGGACATAATTGTGCCTGCCTTTGATTAGCAACAACGAGATTTGTCGCCCTATTCCTTGCATCTTTGTTACACTTCACTTCATGCTCGTAGCCTGGGCCTGTAACAACCCGTTAGTGCTCACAACTTTGTCTCCGACCATGTCTTATTTATGGGTTCTCTATGTCGTCTAGACGCATACTAGCCTTTGCATTGCCAAGCCGCATGTGAGTCTCTGTTGTTCTAGACACTACAATGCTCTTAGTACTTATTGCCTCGGCCTGCAACCTGTTCCCTGCTTACTGGCTCCGTGTCGATCACATATTTGCTATGTGCTGGCTGCTCTCATGTGTCGTTGTCGCTCCAGATGATCACCCTTGCTCATCTCCCACGGCTTCCCACTATCACCTAGCCGACCAACACAACCTGCCTTCCAATCTTGGCCAACAATCACCTATCCTCCATGTAGTGTTACGATCCCAACTTTGATCCATCCGCTACAAGTCGGAGTCACATGCGATTATTATCATGTTATTATCCACCTCAACCCATTTCCTTTATGCCCATCTCCCTGTACCTCCATTTGACTCCACGATCTCATCAATCAGCCGCCATTCCGGCTCTCATGATGTCCTTGACCAATTTCTAGCCGCCATTCTACTCCGGCAAAAACCTACTCGCAACATCCACTACTACTCTTAACACCATCAACCACCGTTCGACTTTAGAAGCTACTCCACTATCCCTAGTTTAACAGTTGCAACTAGCCCTCCTATGCCAACTACTATCCGAGGTTCCTCGACCATCCAAACATCTTGACAACGTTTCACATCCCCTTCTCCCATGATTATCTAAGGCAAGTCATGTTAACTGGCATAGAACTTGCACAATCATCCTTAGCTGCAAGGTCCATGACTCCTCTGGCCCGTGAGGCCATGACAGACTTATATTGCTTGCGGCAGAACACACCTCCCATGTCATATTAGCCCACAAACTGTGGCATTTAAGCCCACATCTCCACATTCGTAGGTCCCTCAAGGGGTTTCGTCCCCCAAGCCCGTGATGTAGTTGTCTCTCCGAGCACGTTCTCGTGCTCTGCATTGGTTTGCTCTCCAAGCACGTCCCTCATACTTTGTGCTGGGGTTGACTCTCCGAGCACATCCCTCGTACTCCACCTTGAGGGTGTGGCTAAGCTCACGTAGCACAAGAACACTTACTCTTACTTAGCGAACTATCGATGGTAGATCGTGTCAGTTTGATGGTGAGTGTTTTAAGAATATTGTCACTGTGTAATTTTTGTTTTTATGATCTTTAGTTCCATCTTGGATATAGTTGTACGAGGAATAGTTACATATCTGTATTCAAACCACATTAATGAAGTGTTCTAGTAGCCACAATAAAGTCCTACTCGTAGTATCGGTATTAGAATCGGTATCGGACCATTCTATGAGTATCGCGATCGACGGTGTCGGTTTAGAGTATCGGATTTTTTGTTATCGAAAAACATAATTATTAATAAATTATTAACATTCTAGAAAAGAAATTTGATACATTTAGGCATAATTGTAAGTATTTACAATGTTGTTTCTTAGTAGTTTTGAAATTGAATGAAATAGTAGCCACCTTGCCGATTGATTTACATGCGATAAATAAGTTTCCTTCTTTTACATGCTTTTACAAGTTTACTATACTTTACATCCTTGCTACTTGGTCTTTTTTCCTTCTATTTTCTTTGCCGAATTGGTCGGAAAAGAGAGCCTCGATGTCGGTATCGGTTAGTATCGGATCAGGACATGCCAAACCGTATTGGTATCAACCGTATCGGATCGGTATTGGCCGATACTGCAAACTAAGGTTCTAACAATCGTTTCTTGAATGGAAAATATTTAAGGACTAATACAGTCGCCAAACCATGCCTTTTTCTGTTCTCTTAGTCTTTTTAGTACTACAAGTGTACTGCAGACTCAGTCCATCATCCATTTGGGCTTTTTGACCTGAAACCCCATGGTCATCCTTTTCTGTGCTGACAGATTTTGTCATCCTTGTGGTATGAGTCTTCAGTTCAAGAAAAGGGTCATTTTCTCACATTCCAAGTAGGTTATATGTTCCATGAGGGTTTTTGTAAAGTTATTTATGGTATTTACTACTATCTTCCGTGTCTGAGGGGAATTAAATTGAAATTTTCTTTGCCAACATGTTGCTCAAATTCTAAACCTTTCCCCTAAATGTGACATGTATTTATTGACTGGACCTGACCTCATAGTGTGAAGCTAAAGCATAAAAGGGTAGTGCCTGGTTACAAGTTTGGAGTCTATGGACTTGATTCCTCTCAAATCTGGTACTAATTGGTGACTACTGGCCCCAACCTAGTCTGCACCGACTTTAAAAAAAACAACCTTTTTTAAGGTTCAGCTTGTAGACTTTGCAATTAATCCAGCATAATATTAGCTCATTTAGTTTGTTCATAAGATTAGTTTGAAGACCATAACAAAAGCTATTAGCAACTAGTGTGTCTTTACTATGAGTTATGATGGCAATTTCCTTCGGTTGGACTAATGTGTTCAGATCATGTTATTTCTGGAAGAGCGATAAACCATAGTCATTTGAGTAGACAACAAATGTTTGTTCAACATGCTAGTAGAATTTATTTATATGTATGATGCCTAGCCGTTGAAAATTTTGCATGCTTAACATGTTAACACTGCTATCCCCAAATTGGCAAATAAACATGATAAGGCACCTCATTATTTTGTTGAGGGGTCTTTTTGGGCAATCTCAAAAAGATGTGGAAGCAATATGTGTGTTAATAACTTAATAAATTAGGTAATGCATGATACAAAGTTGTATTATATGTTAGCTAATTGTATTAATGCCCACATTCACCAAGAAACCAGAAGATCACTGAGGATGAGCACTGTATCAAGATCCTTAACTCCATAGTTGTAAGAGGTCCTATTGGCATGAACCGAGGCTTGGTTCTTGGATCCTGAAAGATGCATGTACATGTCATGAAACATCCTCTCTATAAAATGCCAAAAGGTTGTGCACATCTTGATCTTATCCAGACCCTTCGCTATAGAAAGCCCCATGGCACTGGAAAATACCTTGTTTGTTAAGTCATACTTGTTTTTAGTTCTTTTTAGCTTATAATAAGGATAATTTAACCTAATGGACTTGAAGTTAGAATGTGTACAAGATAAAATTTTATGGTTAAGCCCAATACAGAGTATCATATCTTTTGTGGTTTTTCTTTACATTTAGATGACTTTACAGGGCAAGTTATAAAAAGGAAAGGAAATTCCTTGGGCCAAACTTTTATGTTGTTATTATTATTATTATCTAAGTATTTACTGTTTAAGTTCTTAATTCCTTTTTGTGTTCTACTACTTTTAGTTCTGCTGACATATGGAGTGTTGCTTGTACTGTTATTGAGATGGCAACTGGCAAACCTCCATGGAGCCAGCAATACCAAGAGGTTAGTTACTTTGTCCCATATCCTTTTCTTTCTATATGTTTGGAAAAAAAGTAATCTAGTACTATGTTCATACCATGACTTATACCAATATCTTCAGGTTGCTGCTTTATTTCATGTTGGAACAACAAAATCACATCCACCTATTCCGGAACATCTATCTTCAGAAGCAAAGGATTTCCTGTTGAAGTGCTTACATGAGTAAGCTATTAATTCATAAATGTATATATATATATATATATATATATATATATATATATATATATATATATATAATCATGTACTCATCATTCTGAACTATGCACATAGTACTGTTAATCATGTACTCATCACTTTTGTTCTCTGCAAACTAATGTACACAGTTAAGTTGTTCTGTCAGATAATACACATTCTTGAGAGCATTTTTATACTCTCACTAAGCAAGCGTACACCTGAGTTTACTAACTGACTAATATCCCAATTTCAATTTCTTTCGAATAAAAATATCTTCAGTTTCTTATCGTTTCCTTGAATGACCATGCTGTTGGTACAAATTTATGACATCCCGCTCTTGACATCTATGCTTTCATGAGTAATTTGTCCACCTAAGTTGGTCTTGTTGACAATAATTATATTTTTTTCTCTCATGGTGACCAACTAATAAATTTAGGCCAAAATAGTAACTCTGTCTTGATGACGATGACATTTTCATACCGAAATATATAAAGCAGCCCATTCTTCATGTGTAATTTGGCCATAAAGTTTCACTTTGATGACAAATCTTATAGATTTTCAGTCTTGCTCACCAACTAATAAACTTACCTTAAAGTAGCAACTTGGTCTTGATGACCAGATAATAAATATGGTTACCTTTAGTTCATACTTTCTTATACATAAGTGAAAACCTTTATATTTTTGTCTTACATTCAGTATATTTTCTTTATATTTCTGGACTTTGGATAATTAATACTCCACTCTTTGCAGGGAGCCGAATTTGAGGCCTACAGCATCTGATTTGTTGCAGGTAGTAAATCACATTCTTTGTCATGTTTTAATATATTATTCCAACTCTTTCCACTTTGCCAGTCGTTAACTCCAATGTTTCCATGCAGCATCCATTCATAGCAGAAGAATATCAGGATTCACATCCTTTAAATCGCTCATCAGCAGCGGTTAGTTGACAGGTTTTTCATGTTCTTTTGTATTGGTTCATATCTCCACTTTTCTTTATCTGATATTATTTGCGAAACAGGAATCCTCTCCAAGCATGTGTCAGACTCCAAAAGCTCAAATGATAAACAAGTAAGAAATAATGTCACTTACAGCACTCCTGAAATTATTTTCAGCTACCAGTTGCCTAAAAAATACCTCTTGATGCAGTCTTGGTCCAATTAATAAACCTCTAACTTCTAGTGGAGGCTTGAGAAATGCTGATTATGTTAATGGGAGTTGTTCGACTATCTCACATGAGAAACATTTAGGAGGCAGGCCTTTGTGGGGGAGTAGTGATAGTGTTGACATGTGCCGATTTGCTGATGAAGATGACTTCCCAGTAATTGGATCTGTAAGGACCAAATATCTGTACTCCACTTCATGCCCTTAATTCATGCCCTTCAGTTAAAAAATTATATCTAGGTCTATAGGATACAAAATATTTATATAATTGGTTGATATTTGTTTTGTCATTGATTACAGAGCTTTAATCCAATGTCTGAGCCCTTTGATGACTGGCCATGCAAGTTTGACGTGATTCCAGAACAAAGAATGGACCTAGAGGACTCTGGTGAACCAATTAGGGATGCATCAGACAGTGCTGGAAAAGGTGAAAATGACTTCTCATTCCCTTGTGACGTTATGCGTGAGGATGATAATGAAGATACAGAGATAAAAATTACAGCCTTTCTGGAAGAAAAGGTTTGTGGATGCCTGTGGCTTACTATTGTTTGACATGTTTCATGAAATCACTCTACCCTCTACTGAATAAGAATGTAATGGACAACCATCTTTTTGTGTGCCATTTAGGCTCTTGATCTGAAGAAACTAATGACTCCACTATATGAGGAGTTCCTCAATACGTCGAATCCCCTCTCCATTTCTTCAGGTGTTGGGAACATGGGCAAGGAAAAGATTACAAGCAGTGCAAAATTGCCTCCCATAATCAAGAGATCTCCTAGCAAGGTGGCGAGTGGGGCATCAACACCTTCTCATGCGGATACTATGAACCATAACTTGAGCCCTGGTAACTGCAGCAGACGAGTCTCAATTGTTGAACTTGAGAGCAGTCGGATAGTGAGCGAAATACCATCTCCTAGTTTGAACAAACTAGGAGAGCTTCTTCAAGATGCCCAACAAAAGCCAAACAACAGCCCAAGGTTTCTTAAACATATTTCCATGATTTTGAATGATTTTGGTACTTTCGGCATTTATTAAACGGCGGATCTTTGTGTCATTTATTTTCTGATGATGATTTTTTTTGTTGCAATATTATGTCAGAGGTATCTCTATGCGTTTCTTTGTTCTTTCTGATTAACACATTCATATGATGTTTAGTGCTAGCGACGCAAGTTTTTCTGAGAGGCATAGGAAGTGGAAAGAAGAGCTTGTTCAAGAGCTTGCAAGAGAAAGAGGTATTAATCTGTCCTCTTGTAACCTTCTTCTGTCTGATTATGACAACTAACTCAATCTATGCTCGTGCTTGCAGAGATGATGCGGCAGGCAGGTGTTGTTGGAGGGAAAGCTTCTTCATCTCCGAAGGACAGCAGGGGACTGAGCAGAAAGAGAGATCGTCTGAGGTTAACCTAGCCAAGAAAATGATCACTGAGATATTTTCTCGCTTATATGGAGGTATTCACTGATGAACTACGACATAGTTGCATCTTTAATGGGGCATTGAGTCTTCACAGTTCATAGATTGAAAAGTTTACTCTATGCATTATTGTAGTTCTTGGACTGATACGAAGAGGAGGCTTCTTGGTATAGTTTGTTTAAGATACCTACCTATTGTACTTCGATGCATGATGTGGAGGAGGCGTCTGAAGCTCTGACGCAGAGTACAAATGTTGGGCATGTCAAGAGTCTGCTGTTGCGTTTGACTTCAGTACTGGCTATCACAAGGGCTGCCTTTCGAGCCAACTAGATGATGTCTTCTGGAAACGAGACTTGTATGACCATGTTCTTCAGAGAGTTTGGTACAACACACAGATCTCATTGATAATAAGTAGAGGCCTGGCTTTTTTGCAAGTTTCTAAGCCAAAATGTAATTAGGTTCTGTATTGTTTTCTACTGTCAGTGTTTTGTAATATTCTGCCTTCTTGATTTTGTATCTCTGTCGTATTGATATATAAAGAAAAATAATCAATGCCACTCCTATTGTAGAAAAACTACATCCTGTTCTATTATGTCGATGTAGATATGTTGATTAAATTGCTTTTGTACTTTTTTTGGTTTCTTGGAATATAGATATCTGAAGATTAACTTGGCTGACAGGGTTCTGACCAACTAACACAATTCTATTAGAGTTTGGGCTTGGATTTTGGACTTGATTCCCAGAGATGGGTCGGGTTCAAACTGGGATCTGTCAATCTTTGACCTGATATTTTTTGTGTGATTCATTATTCGGTTTTGGACGGAGAACTGAATAAAGTTTGGTTCTGTTTTGAAAATACTAATTTTTTTTTTTTTCAGTTTTGGGTATCATGTTTCAAATAAGGGTTACGCAATTATGTAAATATTCTTAATTTTATACATAATTTATGATAAAAAAATGTGTATGTTTTGAAAACAATAATATAATATATATATATATATATATATATATATATATATATATATATATATATATGTGTGTGTGTGTGTGTGTGTGTGTGTGTGTGTGTTAAAGTCCCAACTTTGGTAATTTAATAATTAGTCATAATTTAGGTCAAACTTTGAAATACAACTAACGTATGTATACACATTATAATTTTAATATAATTTAATCATAATTTCAACTTTGAGTTACACCTATTAAATAATAAAAATAGTTCAACCGAATAAACTGATTCGATTATCGGTTTCTGTTACGGCTAATTTCGATTCTATTTTAGTTTTAAATTTTTAGAGGTTCGGTTTATTATGTTTTGACTTTTTCGGTTTGTTTGTAGTCAAATAAACCGAACGCACAACCCTGCTGATCCAAAACACCATAATTTTCTAGGTTCTATACCCTTGTAAGTTAATATCATCTCCTCCTTACTAACATGATAACAAACATAAACAGGCACAAGAAACAGTTTGGAAGTATAAATGCATGTGATATTTTGGAAGTATAAATGCATGTGAATATGTGATAAGATACTAACAGCTTAAAAGAAATGTGGAGCAGAATCTGTTTCTTCTTCCTTTACAGATGGGGAACTTCAATCACTTGAAAGAATCTTTAGTTAAGAAAGCAAACGTCCTCTTCTTCTTTTTTTCCCCTTTCTTAACATGGAAAAATTGGCACATGAAGGATGTAATTTTGTGGACATAATTTCACGCCTACCACCTACCTCAAAGTTTTTTTTTTTTTTTTTGTTGGTATATTTATCCTAAGTTTGATATAGTGTTGCATTCCCTTTTGGTACATGAAATTCCAATAATACAAGCTACTTATACGGAAACATTGAAACTTTAGATACAACGACTTCACTTGCATCCAACTTAAAATTAGACTTCCAGCACCATTTATAACAACAAATTGATGCATGTCAAATCTATTTATAGGAAAACAAACATTGTTTTGCACTTAAATACTCCAAACCTAGGAAATGTGGATACTTGTATCCAAACGTATCAGATATGTCATACACGTTCGATACGTTCAAATATCTCCATGATACATGTTTTTGCTTATTCTGAAAATTGATTAATTTTTAGATACTTATTCGAAACGTGTAGGATACATATCTTTGAATAAGAAAAGGATAAAAACCAGGCCGGATACTAGTTACACAATTCAAACATGTTAAACTAACTTAAACCAAAATACAAAAATTATAGAAAAATTTGGTACACACACCTATTTTACGTGCTGCAAAATTATATGTGTGTTCTATTCCACGCCAAACAAGGCTGCACCTCTCTATCGTTGCAGCTTCCGCAACCCCATCTCCTCCACTGCTACTTTCTTTGCATCCCTCCTACCTCTCCCCCCTGCCATGCGACAACTAGGGGTGAGCATTCGGTTTTTTCAATTTCAATTGAATTGAAATAGTTAAAATCGAATAAATCAAAATTCTAAAAATTCAAAACCAAAACCGAAACTAAAACCAAATCAATAATCAATTCGGTAATTATACTATTTTATTGTTTAATGGGCCGGACCCTAATTTGGTATCACGGTTACATTATATGAAAAATTTATAATTTTTATACATATGTTTGTGGTATCTCAAACTTGGGCCGAAAGTTGGACTAGTTGTTAAATTATCAAAATTGAACTTTAAAACACACACGTATAGTTATTGTTTTCAAAATATACACCAAAATATACACATCTTTAATCATAAAATATGCCAAAAAATTGAGGGTATTTAATGATTGCATAAATCTTGTTTGATTTTTTGTTTTTTTTTGACGGAAACCGAAACCTAAAATCGAGAATGAAGAACAAATTTGAATATTTTCAAAATCGAAAACGAATCAATTTTTTTTTCAAATAGAAAACTGGGTTGTTCAAAATTATTTTTGAGTATAATTGTCTTTTAGTAATGGAATATTTTAGCAAATGTCCTCATTCAAAATATAGAAACTAGCATATACCTCCACTATTAAAAAAAACATAGAAAATACTCACATTCCAAAATTTGGGTTAAAATAGTGGGAGTATATCTTAAATTTGTAATTGTTCCAAGAAACTAGTTTTTTTAAGAAGTGAAGGTATATGCTAGTTTCTATATTTTAGACGAAGATATTTCTAAATTTTCTTTTTAAAAAATCTTGCAACTTTACCTTTCCTTTGTGCCCCAATCTCTAAAGCAACCCTGGGGATATGGATCTCCTCAAGTACATTTGTAAGTTTTTTTTTAAAAAGTTGATTACACTAAACTTATCACAATATTCTTTTTACTAGACAAGATTCATCTATCGATAATATCCTACATTGAAACCATTTTCAAGAAACTTAACACACTAAATAAGAGCAAAAAAAATCTAATATATCAGATTCCATTTGGGCCCATCTTATTGTTTAGGGATATGGAGTTATGGACCCACCCATTGGTAGATAATACCAAAACACTCTCAAGGCCAATGCTGCCTTTAAACACACCCATTCCATTCTTTGCAATCATCCACCCCCACCAACTTCAAATCAATAAACCAGCCTCTCTTCTTGCATAGAAGTCCCCAACTCTTTTTCTTTACTTTCACATAAGTACTTTCCAAAAAAATATTATCTGCTTAAAAGTCCCTAAAATCATAAGATATGCACCACTTATTTGGCTTTCTATATATATAGATAGGTGGGTAATAGAAAAGTAGGTTACGCGATATCTCTATCTTATTTAGTCCATCTTCATTTGTGTAAGAGTAAAGGTGTTTTCTCAAAGTTGGGAAGTCGAATTCTTTTCTGTACAACGACATATCCAAAACAATAGTGTAATTGAACTAAAAAAATGCCAAGATAGATAAGTAACAATACATTAAAAAATGGGCTAATTAGTGTTTAGACCCTGGGTTTTATACCAACTTAGAGTTTAAGTCCTAACATGTCCAATTGAAGAATTTGGATCCTGAATATTTCTTTTTTCCCATTATACCTTTCCTCCCAATGCATGAGAATATGTTTTTAAATATAAAATGGAGGGTATAATGGAAAAGATTGAAAAAAATAAATAAAACTCAGAGCCTAAACTTTCTAATTGGACATGTTATGGCCTAAAGTCTAAGCTGATATAAAATCCAGGGTCTAAACTCTAATTAGCCCTTAAAAAATATACTAAAAAATAATTGTATTAGTAGGAAGTTAGAGGTGACGCACAAGGTTAGAGAAGATTATTTTAGATGGTTTGGACACGTACAACACAAACCACTAGAAGCTCCTATAAGGAGCAATGATATAGTAGTAGTAGAGCTGTTAGAAGTGTTGGAGTTTTTTCTTGACATGTAGAGAGTTTGCACTCAACACATGCCTAGTATTTAGTCCCACATTGGAAAAACACCATGAGTTGTATCTTAATATATACTTGGTATGTTGTTGAGATGTGCACATTGGGTGGTGACCCTAAGGAGGGAACCATGTAGGTAATTTTACTAGGAGGTAAGGATAAGACTCCATGGTAAAGCATTAATGCTTTTTGCTCTTGAAATTTATTCCATTGGAGCTGCGACTCGGACTCGGACTCAGACTCTGGCTCATGGGCTCATGGGCTCATGTGGCATTTTGTTGGCGTACTTTGCACTTAGCACGTTAGCATCGTCGTTAGGTGCGCGGCCTGATCGCGTGGCCAGATGGTGTGCTGTGCACGTGTTGCGCAAGTGCGCGCTATTGTCGCAGGTGCGCAGTTGGCGCGCGCTGTGCGCCAGTTGGCTCAAATCGTGTCTATGCATGATTTGAGCGGTTACAGAACGTTCGGAGCAGTTTTTTTCCACGTCCCAAATATTTTGCTAACTGGGCGGTTACAGTGCGGGCCTATATAAGCTTCTCTCCTCTCTCTCACAGAGTTAAGTGCTATTCAAAAAAATTCCTTAAGAATTTCCATAGAGTTCAAGACAGGAGAAAATCTGTGCGACAACGCCATTTAGCGCCAGAGTTCGCACCATCCGAGGAGTCAGAAGAGCGGAGTGTTCCGAAGTTCTCCGTCGAACTTACTGGTTCCTGGAAGCTGTTCGTATGAGGCGAATCAAGCTTTGAGCGCCGGTGATCATTCACCCCAGCAGGCCATTTCACTAATTCTGTTCATTCACTTTTATCTCGTTCTAAATGAGAACGTTTCTGATCTAATCAGAAAACGTTAGTAGACTTTTTCGTTGCTGGTGCTACTAATTCTCCTGTACCTTCTTTGAAGTGACACATTAGTGTTCGATTCTCAGAATCCTTCGGGATCTCTGTCGTGCACCTTCTTCGAAGTGTTACATAATTTCAATTTTCCATCAAAAAATTACGTCCCGGGACTAACAATCTCAAAGCTTGATTCCACAAGATGGAAAACTTTCGTGCTACACTCATCAATCCTAACTTTAAGAAGTTAGAACAATTTGATGGAGAGCACTATCAAGTCTGGAAGAGGAAGGTTAGCCTAAGTCTTCAACTTTCTGAAGTTGACCACGTGCTAACTGAGGAAGAACCGACTGTTCCAGAAACTGGATCTGCAGCCGCAATTACTACTGCTACTAAAAGTTAGACCAAATAAAGAAGAGAGAATAACCTCTGTAGGCTTCTCATTCTAAATGCTATGGAGGACTCCCTGGCAGAATCATATTCTAAGAAAACTATTGCCAGAGAGATATGAGAGTCTCTAGAAAAACTGTACGAAGATGACAAGAACAGGAGCAAGATATTTATTGTAGAAAAATATCATAAATGGCTCTTTGAAGACGAGAAGACTATGCTGCCGCAGGTGAAGGAGTGCCTGAAGCTTTGGCAGAAGTTGGAAGATGAGGCGACGCTGTAAGCCCCTGATTTTCAAAAATTTATTAAACTAGTATTAATTAATTATTAAATGTAATTATTGGTTTTAAAATAATTTAATGTGATTTTAGGAATTTTTCTAGAATTTTAAAATGATTTTTAAATGAGTTTTAAATACTAAAAATATCTATATGTAATTTTCTAAATTGTTTAAATATTATTTTGTAATTTTTAGAAATGTTTTAATATAGTTTTGTAATAAGTAGAATTGTTTTTATATCAATTTGTAATTTTTAAAATTATTTTAATGTGGTTTTGTAATTTTTACAATTGTTTTCATAGTAGTTTGCAAATTATGAATTGTTTATGCAAATTATAATTTGCATTCAGTTAGGGTTGGGACCTAAATGCAATTACCTAAAACCTAGGGACTCTAGTGCAAAACCCTAACCTACCCCCGACGACTGCCCCGACCGACTCGCCGCCCTGCCCCCGCCTTTCCCGGCTGCCCAACCGACCTACGACCGCCCTAACCCCTCTATTTAAACCCCCGCAGCCCCCCGACCAAACCACCACCACCCCAACCCATCTCAGCCAACCGCCGCCTCCTTCTTCCCCACTCTTTCCCGTCGGAACCCTAACTCCGACGATCACCACCCCCACCCCTACACAAACCCTCACGGCCAACCACCACTACCATCACGTCTGCCTCGACGAGCCGCGTCCAGCGCCACCCAAGCGCCGCCGTCCCGACGCCCCCAGCCGTCGATCGCCTCTTCGACAGCAGCCCGACTTCGGACACGTACGTGTCACTCCCTCCTCCCTTCGATTCGTGACTCGTGTACACGAACACGGACTCGCCTGGTCCCGACGAACCTAATGGTAAGCTCGGACACGGCCAACTGGACTCGTGCGCATCGTGCACGCCTAGGACACAAGACTCCTGTGTCCCTAACTGTCAGGACACAGGGTTATTTTTTTATATTTTAATTAATTAGAAAACCTAAATAAATCTAAACCTAATCCTATCTCTAACATCGCGGGCCAACTGGCCCACTGGCCAGCGTGCAATCAATAAAATCCCCCCCCCCCCCCCCCGCTCTGCTAGCCCGAGTTCGAGCCCCCCCCCCCCCATGCTGCTGTTTCTTTTCTTTTCTTTTCTTTTCCTTTTCTTTTTTCTTTTTCTTTTGTTTTTATATATAATTATATATATATGTATACATATATTTGTATATATGTATATATGTATTATTATACATACTATATTTAGGTATATATAGTTGCTGTTTTTATAAATATATATATGAATATACTTCATTATTTTATGTATGTATATATATATATATATATATATATATTTTTATATATATATATATATATATATATATATATATATATATATATATATATATATATATATATATATATATATATATATATATATATGTGTGTGTATTATGTATACATATATATTTATGTACAAATATTTCCTTATGTATATATATTATTATATATATACTATTATATATATATATATATGTATACATTAATTTTGTATATATATATATATATATGTTATATAGATAAGTATTTTCTTATATGTATGTATATGTACATATATTTGTATATATATATATATAATATATAGTTGAGCATTTTCCTATATATAAATATCCCTATATTTATATATATATATTATTTCCTATGTGTATTCTACTTAGCTTAGTGTAAATTATTTATATAAAATAATGTTCATACTTTTATAGTTACTAAGTAAAACTTTACCTTAATAAAATAATAATATTTATTTTGACTATTACCAAATTATATTTTTATTGTATTTAAATTACTGCAACCATTTGGTGTCCAAGCCTAGCATGGGTATTTGGACCCAAATGTGTTTTCACACATTCAAGACCTGTACAAGTCATATTGGACTTGATTCATGGTCTTGGGTTCTGTATTTGAACTTTGGTTCAAATTATATACATGGACAAAATATGCAGATAATTAATTATTGTGTGCATTGCTGTTTTTGATTTTCTAAAAATACTTAAAGTATTGCTAAAATTATGGAAAAATAGTTTTTAGATACTATGTTAAGTTGGCTAATTTAGTATAATTTTTGTAGTATTTAATTTACTGTTTTGCCACTAGTTTGGCATATGAAACCAAAACTCATTTTCTGTATACTTAGGAAAACTGATTTTTATATAATATTTGTACTGGTTAATAAATTCCAGAAAAATTATAATAAATTTCTATAATTAGCAAGGATCGTTTTGGTACTTTGTTTTATGTAAAACTAGGCTTTTTGCCTATCTCTAAAAATTGTTAGAACACAATGATCTTTTGATTTATTTATTGATTAATTACGACTTGTAGCTTTTTGTGTTAATTGGAGTTTTAGTCGTGTTGAACCCCATCCCTCACTAGTGTAAAGACCCTAGAAAGTTAGTTAACATAGTGTGTCACCCCACATTGATCTCCTATGCCAAGTCATCATTTTGGCTAGGTGCCCAGTCACAAGTCGTGTCGCACCAATTAGTGTCCTAGTGTTTTAGCTTAGTGTAAAGCTAAGTTTATGCATTTACTTCTACAGTGACGAGTTACCGGACATCCATAGTACTGTTATCGCAGCTTGTTTTGTTTTGCTTTGCTAGAGGCAAGTACTTTCTACGAACTTTACATATTGTCACATAAATGAACTGCAAACCCCACCATGTTAAATGCTGATCCTTGGAGTAGCAAGTCAGATCTTTACATGCTGTACTTTCAGTTACTACCATGCTTAGGACAGTTCTTATATCTTCACATGTTTCATACTGGTTCTCGGTACATGTTTCACTATGCTTTATACTGCTCTGAGCATTCACGAGTTTTATACTGCTTCCAGTACCTGCCATGCTTATACTGCTCTCGTATCTCTCACATGTTAGAATATGGGTTATGGGAAAACTGACAGTTGAGTACGTGATCATGCCCCTATCTGCGACCTTGATGCCGTGTAAGGACGACATTATGCATGTAGACCTTGCCATAGGCCCAAAAGCCCGCGAACTTGTACGTCATTTAGGCATGTATGAAAGTACATATGGTTCTTAACGGTGCCACAGCACCATCACCTATTGACCGATCACGTACCTGCTACAGTTTTAAACATTACATATACATCTGTCTTTATGACATATGTATCCTTGCCATGATAGATTGTGTGATGCCATGTTTCCAGTTATTTCTTCTATGTTCATTGCCATGTTTCATATGCTAGTTTGCTAGAAAACAGTACTTGCTCCCGTCCTGACAGGATAACGTTGTAGGTATACTTACTGAGGAGGAGTTACTCTGCGACTCATACTATGGAGTTACTGCCGAGGACCCGGCTCTGCTTTACGAGGATGTTCCTGCGGGGAGACTCGTCTAGTTTGCTTAGCTGCTTGGGATACTTAGTGTAGACATGTATTAGACTATATCATTTTGTAACTGGACATGTATCCAGTTTTACATTTCAGTTTACTTGTACTTGGATATTTTACTATATACAACGACTTTTGTGTTTGGAGCATTTATGATTCTTCTTCACTTATAGAATTGTTAGCACATTTAGTCTTATCTTGTTATCTCTAGAACAGCTTACTGCGCTTTATCTTAAGCGTAGGCTGGACATGGCTCGGCCCGGCCCAACAATTTGGGTAACGGGTCGTGACAGACGCCCCTCATCGACAAGTTTGTTGTTGGAGGGATGGTCTCAAAGCTCCCCGCTGGTTGGAGCAAGTTCTATGCAAACATGCATAGGAAGAAATTGGAGATCAGTCTCAAAAATCTCCTACAAAAAATCTATGTTGAGGACCAGATGAGGGCTCAACTGAAGGTGGACGCTCTGTCCAAACAAATGGCTAACACCAATTTGGTTCACACCAAGGAATCTTAGGGAAAGCAGGCGGCTTCCCACAGTAAGAAGAAGGGCCCCAACAATCTGAAAGTGAAGGGGACTTCCTTCAAACAACAGAAGCCAAAGTCCCATTTGGCTTGCTTCAAGTGTGGCAAGAAAGGTCACTTCAAGTGTGAATGCAAATCTAAGCCCAAGCAATCAGAGCAAGGTGAGTCTAGTAAGGTTTCTATGATCACTGACGTAATTGCAATGATTGCTCAGGTCACTACGGTGGGGGCTGACTCTGACTGGTGGGTAGACACTGGTACTATCTGTCATATCTGCTCAAACAAGGAATAATTTACCACATACACACCAACTTCTGAAGTTGTTATGGTAGCGAACCAGGCACAAGCTGAAGTGCAAGGGATCGGGACGGTGGTGTTGAAGCTGACTTCAGGGAAGTCTCAGACGCTTCAAGGTGTGAAGCATGTACCTGCTATCGCAAAGAACTTGATCTCGGTAGGTCTACTCTGTAACGCAGGCCTAAGAATAGACATCAATGCTGGCCAGATAGTGATGTCTATAAAGGGAACATACTTCAGAAAAGCTTTTTATACCGAAGAAATGTTTAAAATTTAGCTTGTAAATCAGTCCAATGTTATTAATGCAATCGCTCATTCTGCTTAAACTCTTGAGTTGTGGCATAATAGACTAGGACATGTTCATTGTAAAAAGAATAAACAGAATGTCTAGTCTAGGACTTATCTCCAAATGTGGGGGTAAGGTAGAGAAATGTGAAGTTTATGCTTAGACAAAGATCACAAGAAAACCCTTTCCTCGGGTTAATCGAAGCACAGATCTTCTGGAGTTGGTACAATCCGATATCGGTGACTTCAAACAGTTCTCTACAAAGACCGGGATGAAGTATTTCATAACCTTCATTGACGACTTTTCAAAGTACGCATTCGTTTACTTGCTGAAGGCTAAAGACGAAGCGTTCGAGAGTTCAAAGAGTTCAGGGCTGAGGCTAAACGGCAAACTGGACAACAACTCAAGAGAATAAGAAGTGATCGAGGAGGAGAGTACCGGTCTCATGAATTCATATCGTTCTGCAAAGAATATGGAATTGTCAACGAGACTAGTGCTCCGTATTCTCCTCAATCTAACGGAATAGCAGAAAGGAAGAACAGAACGTTGACAGAAATGATAAACTCAATGATGTTGACTGCGGGTCTTCTAAAATACTACTGGGGAGAAGCTGCATTGACGGCCATTTTATTTTGAATAGAGTGCCGCATGCAACTTCAGACATTACTCCTTATGAACTTTGGTTCAAAGTCAGACCTAACTTGAATATCATTCGATTTAGGGAGTGTATGGCATATGTGAAGCTCCCAGATCTGAAGATTTAGAAGCTCGGGATAAGGACTACGAAGACGATCTTCTTAGGTTCTGCCGAGAAGATTGATGCTCGAAGATTTTTTGATATTGAATCAAATCATATCATTGAATCTCGCGACGCAGAATATTTTGAAGATAAGTTTGCAAGGCACAAGAACATTGTTCTTGCGGATATTTTGTAGAACAATGAGGGTGCACAGGAAACTGAAGTTTTCAATGAGAACGTAGTCTAAGAAGAAGTTATTATCGAAACAACTGTTGAACCAGAGCTCGTTGAGCCGTCAACTGAGTGAGGAGGCCGAAGGACTTCGAAAATGACTTTGTCACCTATCATGTGGAAGCATATCCCCTTACCAATGATGAGGTGATGTGTGAAACCCGTAATTTTTAATTAATTAATTTAGTGTTATTTTCTTATTAGATTAAAATTATTATTTCTGGAATTTTAGTGTTTGGTCAAACCCGTAAAATTTTGGTTAATTAATTTAATAATTTTTAGCTTAATTATTATCATTTTAGAAAAACCATATTTTTAGAAAAATAATTTTCTAGTATTTTTAGTGTCTGGTTTGACCTGTCCCGAACCTATCTCGAACCCAAATTCGTTTTTTTCCGAAATAAATCATTAAGTCTATCAATAAATTATTATTCTATTTTTATTAAAAGGAAAGATATCCATTTCCTTTCCTTTAAATATAAAACTTTCATTTAAACTCTCATTAACTCATTTTCTCTCTAATCCAGAGAATGGAAACTTTTCCTTTCCTTCCCAAACGTTGCTCGGCCGAACCCCTTTCTTTCCAAAACTTCCCGAGCGGCGACCTCTCCTCTTCCGAACTGCCGAGACACCTTTCCCCTCCCGTAACCCCAGGTTCTCACCTCTATATAATCCCATCTTCTTCTCCAATCTCCAATAACTCCTAAAAACCCATTTTTCTAATTTCACAAGCCCTAGCCGACCTAGCCACGCCCTTCCGGCGACTCTCCGGCCGACCACCCCTGACTCCGGCGCCGATCTCGACCTAGCGCCCTCCGCCCGCTTCCAGGCCCCACAGCACCCCGGTCAGCGCCCCTCTCGACCGACCGAGCGGCTCCCGCCGCCGACCCCGATCCCGCGCGGCCGCCCCTGTCACGCTCCCGAACCAGAATACTGGAGAGCGGGGGCAGACATAGCCAGCTACGTATATGAAATGGATTTCATCTCGCTATACGGTCACGGCTGTCTAGATACATGAGGGTTTACTACAAGCCAACAATCTCCTAAGGTCATGAACAAGCCTAATGTCTCAATCACAAGCACATAAGTAAATGTTACAAGATGTATGATCATTAAATATACAATAATAAGGCGTCCCAAATATTACATATTCAGCTGATCATGAAGCTAGTCGTTACAAAATGTTAGGACTAGCAAGAGTTTAGTCATACATGATCAATCCTAGGATTTGTTAATCATGTTACAGCCCGTAGACAGACAGTAAGTAAAGTGCAATCGAGCTAAACAGGTGCTCGTCGGCTAAACGCCTCAAAAAAATATTTTTACAATAAAGTGGGAGATCAAAAATAAACCCACTAGTTGTCAGGGTTCCGTCTAGTGGCCACCATCTGGCTGAAAGGTCGGTAGATCCTCTGGAGCTGCTCCGAAATCTGGCCACACAAAACCAGCTGGGTCAGACCCCAGAAAGAGCAAGTGCCACAAAGGAAGCTTCACTTAGGAACTAAAACCAGCCATCAGCACAAGAGTATAAATAAGGTAAAAACTGGAAATAAAGAAAATACATCAGGATAATATACGACGAGATAACCATGGAGCTATTCAGATAACCAGGTTACAACCCATAAACCAAACAAGGACCGGGGTTGTAACCCTTCGTCTGAACAGAACTTGAAATTCTCACCATTTATCGGTAAAATAAATACAAGCATTCTGGTCATGCAGTAATCAGGATCAGGGCAAGACTAGGCTGGTTAGACTCCATCCAATCATTTCACGGCCAAACAAGAATTACGGCTTGATACTTTAACTAACTAGGGTTGTCACAAGCCTAATTACTAACAAGATGCAGTGAGATTATTCCACAGCCACAAGCCCTGCAGACCATCCAGGTTATCCGGGTTGAAAGATTAGGGTTAAATTCAGGTGGGTACATCGTCCAGGAAACGCATGTACCCTTAGGTAGCTTGAAGGGTGCAACACATGACAGTATGCTGGAAATGTGCCCTACTCGACGGCAGGCTACAGATCCCAAGGCGTGCCCAGGTAACGGGATTGCCTGTAGCTGGAAGATCTCTTTATGACTAATGTATTAATCTAGTTATTTAGCCTTAGTCCATTTCAGTAGGTACTCCTGACCGTGGTACTCAGGAGTCCCCTCCTAGACATGATGCAAGACAGGACTGGATTATTTGTACAAGCACAATCGCCCACGGTGTCCAGATTAATTATACAGGTCATGTCATGTCAGGTAGCCGTCGCAGCAGCTTATCAAGATATATCATGTCAGGTTTAACATGTCCAGTTTACCGGTTAGGAGTGCGCCGCGACGGGCCACTATCAGGTCATGTCAGGTTAGTCATGCCAGGAGTGCACCACTACGGGTCACTGTTATGTCAGGCTCAATTATCATGACCAAACATATCAAGTAAATTCATGATTATCAAGTTCATGACAAAAGGCGTAAGGATATAAAATGGACGTAAAAATATCTAATAAAATATCAATACACAGGGCTATAGGAGAGCCATGCGGCTAAGGCATATGCGGCCAGGAATGATCTCATGCGGCTGAAAGAGAACATCCCATACGGCTGAATAGGGTCAGGCGCATGCGGCTAAAAGGGAAAGGCTTATGCGGTCAAAGGGGTATCAGTCATATGCGGCTCGGAGATCCACTCAGTCATGCGGCTGAGAAAGACAAGACATATGCGGTCAGGAGGATAGAGAACTCATGCGGCTGGCGGGGGATGGGTCCATGCGGCTGGCTGACCAATCAAGTATATGCGGCCGGGGAGGAGCAACCCATGCGACTGCCGGGAGCAATGACTATGCGGTCAAGGGACGCAAACCCATGCGGCTGGGAGACTGCGGTCTATGCGGCTCGCGAGCGTTGAGTTCATGCGGCTCAGGGTTGCTGAAAATCCATGCGGCCAGGAAGGACTGGGCCTCAATCATACGGCTGAGAAGGAATACTTGCCGCATGAACTTGTCATGCGGTCAAGTCAGGGCAATAGTCGCATGCGGTTGGAATTGACTTGCCGCATGAATGTTCATGCGGTCGAGTGCTACCATGCGGCTCGGGACTGTGCTTCTTCTCCAAATTTCCGAGAAGAAGTACACCATAAGCCATGGCTTCCAAGCTGCATAACTCTATCATCCGGAGCCCAAATCCAAACTTCCATAGGTCAAAATGGGGTAGAACGAAATTCTCTATAACATGGAACCATCAAAACTCGAAAATAACAAGATTAAGTAGATCAAAACCCAAGAAATCCAAAAATAATATAAATATAAATATACAAGAATCTAGCCATGGAAAGTGAAAATGCCAAGTTTTAAAGTAAGTTAGAATGCTGTAAGGAAGAGAATAAAGCAATAAAATTTGAGTTTCTCCATGAAACAAGTTGCACTTGCCTAGACCTCTCTCTCCCTCTCTCTGGTAGGTGAAGAATTAATGGAGGGAAGAAGGAGAGTAATGAAGAGAGAGAAGGAAGTGGGGTTAATAAATGATAGTGGTGGTGGTAGGTAGGGGTTCACTCCTTTGGTTCATAATGAACCAATAGCAATCCCAAACCGAACCAAGCCAACCCGAACCAAGAATAACCAAGCCAAACCAAACCAAGGAGATATGCAAATACAAGATAAAATACGTATACGTATTCCAAATACGTAATACGAACAACAGGCATTACAACCCCGAACCTCGTCGGCGTCTGTGCGCGCTGCCCCGTGCGTACCTCCCTGTGTGCGTTGCTATCCCCGTACCCCGGTTTGCTGTTCAGATCCGTACTTTTCGTGGCACTTTCCGCTGTCCGTGTGTTTTGGATTTTTTCGAGATTCGCGGGTTTTCCGTTTTCTCTTATTTTTATCTGAGAGCTCTAGCCGAGCATCCGAGGTATATTTTCGTATCTTCGTGTCCCTCTCTTAGTGTCGATGATGACGCGGTCTAAATCCCGCTATGGGATTCGATTGTTGGTGTTGGTTCTGATTTTTGAATCAGAATTGGTTCGTTGGATTTTCGATTAAATTTTGAAATTTACGCTGTGTTTTTGGGTTTCATATTCTGGTTCCTATTCGGAGTTGGATCTGATTTTCCAAATTTGATTTGGAATTGTCGGGTTTGTTTCCGATTTCGAGTTCGATAGTTTTCGAATTTTCTGATTGAGTTCTGTTAGGAACTCATATACTGGTGGCTTTAACTATGTGTATTTCTTTATGGTATATATATATATATATATATATATATATATATATATATATATATATATATATATATACGTTTATGGTTTTGAGATGGATTTTAGTTGGTTTTCCAATTATATATTTTGTTGTTGGCATTATTCCTGGTTTGGGATATGTTGGTTGTATTTTCCCATTATTGGGTTGTCCCGATTACAAAGGAGATGCTGCCTGATTTTTCTAAAATAAATTGAAAATCTTTCGGTTTATTCTTGAGTTCAACTATAGTCATTTAACAGTTTGGCTTTTGGATAATATTTTGGGTACTAGCGTAATGCAAACGAAACCGGAACTTCCGGACTTGAGGCATTAGCTAGTATGCAACATGACATTTTAGACCAAGTCTGAGACGCATTTTATAATTATCTTTAATTTATTATTATTTTTAGAATGGGTTACTGCTGTTAGTATTTTGGTGCAGGGCTTCGGCCTACTATTGGACCGTTCGCGGTATTCAGAGCTCGCCTTTAAATTAAATTAATTTATGTAAAATTTGTAAGGACATAAGTCCAAGTTTTCTTTTCTATTTTCTATGGAACTGTAATAAGTAGGTAGTTTTTCCTTTTATTTTTTTGGATTGTTGTTTTGTAGGTAAACGCATAAATGGTAAACTGAATATTTATTTTTATAGAAAATTTAATAAGAGTTTTCTCACATTAATAATAATAATAATATTTCAAGTTTGTAACTTAGACAATTTCATGTTTTCTTATTAAAAGAAAAATAACTAATATATATATATATATATATATATATATATATATATATATATATATATATATATATATATATATATATATATATATATATATATATATTACAAATACAAAGTTTTGACAAATAATTGAAAAAATGCGAAGTTTTCCAATAAAAATGTTAACTTGACTTTTCCCTCGTTAAATTAATAACTTTGAATCGCATCGATAAATGTGTTTTGTTTATAACAACATAAATTTGACTAGGATCAAATTTTAGAGATTGTAACTAGCACACCTAGATATGGTTTCCTCATTTATGCTAAGTCGGGATTCTCAATATAGGATTTCGAGGACGAGTCTGATCTTTCTTTCCCAGAACCGACTCTTCAAACCCAGTCATAAACAAAGGCAAGTACGGTTGTGTTTATTTTTCAATTTAGTTAATAATTATAATATTGCAATATTAAACCAGATTGCTACACGAAACTCTCTCCTAGAGTATTGATTGTTATTGATTGTGGGATTGGGGGAGTAGTGTAGTGTATTATGACCAATATCCCTCATATTGCATATTGATTGTGCGAGCTTACCCCTCTTACACACGAGGATAAGCCATATCGTATCACTAGGATACTATTGTACAACCCAAGCCGGTCATAAGCATTACATACTCAAATCACATTGTTTTTAATTGTAGAAAATTTCTGGAAAAATTGTTCAAGTATTTCAAACTGTTTAAATTATAAATTTCTAATTATTAGTTGAATTATTAAATTTTTATAATTGTACTTTGCTCCTTTCCTGACTTGATTCTCCACCCCCAATAGGTTCCATTGATGAGGCAGAGCTATTGATTAGTAGCTATTATGACCCTGAGCTCTACCCAGCTATACTGCCAGAGTCCCAATCGGACAATGTTGATCTTGGGGCTGATGAGCCTACTTTCTAGAGGATGATTTTCTTTTTGATTTGATGTTGAATAAAAAGACATTTTTATTTTATCAGTTGTATCAGTTGAATATTTTGTTGGACAAGTTTTTATTATTCGAAATTTTAGATGTTGTGACAAATACATTGTGTTGTTATGATTACCTGCATTTGGATACAGCTTACTGCCGCCGTCTCACAATGGTGCAGGCTGGGCATGATCCGATTCGACCCAACAATTTGGGACCGGATCGTGACATATTTTTAGTGGTGGCCCATGCAGGTATGATCAACAACTTAGGTAAACATATCTAAAAATATTTAGAACACTAGAACATTAATTTGTCACAACATAGGACCGAAATATATTATAAATAAATATTTTTGTTTGTTATAGACTGGTAGGCTACCTTGCTTATGTTTTGCAATCCTAAACCTTCCAGAGTATGGCCACAGACAAGACCAATCCTGCTGGCGATGGGTTGTCATCACCCGATCATACCCCACCTCCTCAATCGAGTCTGGATCTTACACCCCGGCAGCTGACCGATCGTCCCCATAATGCATCAGCACCCCGTGGATTTTATACTACTACTCAAGTGTTAGATCCTACATCTTCCCAGACTGAACAGTAAGCCTCTGCGGTGGTGCCCGATCCAGCTGCCCCACCAGGGCTCGTGAACCCTACCGACCTCGTAGGCCTGCTACGAGGAGTGCTTGAGGCACAGAGAACTCAAGCAGAAGCTCATCGCGAACAGACGACAATTTTGAGAGAAGGCGTGGAGAATGCCCACAATGTGGCTATGGCTGCACTGGAGAGAGGATAAGCAGCCCAATCTGAACCAAGGCCGACTAAAGTCAGTGATATTAAGAAATTCAAGAAGCTGGGTCCTCGACCTTTCAAGGGAACCGAGGGAATTATCTATGCTGACGAATGGCTCGACAACATGGAGCGTCTCCTCAGTGTCGCTCGACTTCCTGATGATCTTCAAGTTGAAGCTGTGGGACTCCAACTACTAGATGTAGCCAGCACCTGGTATCAGAATGAACCCCGACTCCAGGACAGACAGCTTGACTGGAACACCTTCAAGAGGTTGTTCCGCAGGAAGTTCTTTCCAACATCAGAGTTACGAAAGATGGAAAGACAGTTCCAGAATCTGAAGCAAGGGAACATGACGGTTGGAGAATATATGGTAGAGTTTGGTCAACTTAGTCGCTTTGCAAAGAACTTGGTTGCCGATCCCGCTGATCGTGCTGAAAGATTCAGGTATGGACTAAGGGAAGAGATTCGTACTTCTGTGATCGCAGGCGGCGCCAAGACGTATGAGAGGATCCTAATACGAGCTCAGGATATAGAGAAGAGTCAGCCTGCTCGTTCAAAGAGGGAGTATTCTGGAACTAGCAACTTCCAAAATAACTAGAAGAGGCCTAACCACAACAATAATAACAGGCTTTCTCACCACCAGCAGCAGCACCATCAGGCGAGGGAACCAATGACAGAGCGCCTCAGAAGCAGATTCCTGTCTGCGATTTCTGTAAGAGGCCAGGGCATCAGGCGAACATCTGCAGGAAGAGACTAGGGCACTGCCTAGTTTGTGGGTCTTCCATCCACCAAGTGAGGGACTGCCCCACGGCCTTCAACCGGACTGGAACAACATCGCAGAAGGCTCCTTTACCCACTCAGCAACAACAGTTTGGGCAACACCAACAGAAGATTGGGCGAGCTTTTGCCCTATCAGCAGATGACCAAGAGCCAGAGCAGGAACCCATTGCTGATGTCATCGCAGGTTTTATTTATGTGCATTCACATCCTGCTTTAGAATTATTTGATTCGGGTGCTTCACACAGTTTTATAGCAACAAAATTTATCTCTGCACACCACCTAGTTACAAAATTTAGTAAGAAGATATGTAGAGTTATGACTGGTGGTGGACCCATACCCATCACCGAGACCTGTAACTGCCCTATAACTATCTCAGGACATAATTTTTTAGCACCCTTACTTGTGATGCCCTTATCTAACTATGATGTAGTCCTAGGAATGGACTGGTTAAGTAAGCAGTATGTGCTGATAGATTGTCACAGAGGATGTGTAGTCTTCAGCCCATCTGGAGAGCTGGAGTTTGAAATCTCTCGAGTTTCGGAAGATATGGAGGGTATTACTTACTCCTTTATCATCGAAGATTCTGGACCTCCTCACTCTATCATAGCAGAATTCATGGATGTCTTCCCTGATAGTCTTCCAGGATTACCCCCAGATCGAGATGTAAAATTTACCATCGACCTAGTTTCCGGCTCTGCTCCTATTTTTTGGGGATGCTACAGAGTCAACCCTAAGGAGGCTAAGAAAATGAAGGACCAGATCAATGAGATGAAGGCCCTTGGATTTCTCAGAGATGGAGCCTCATCCTGGGGAGCACCTGTCTTATTTGTACCCAAGAAGGACGGGACTGTGCGGATGTGCATCGACTACCGGGTGCTGAACAACATCATCATCAAGAATAAGTACCCTCTTTCCCAGATCGATGACCTGTTTGATCAACTAAGTTGAGCTAAGGTGTTCTCGAAGATAGACCTCAGATCTGGCTACCATCAGATCAAGGTCAGGAAGGAGGATATCCCAAAGACGGAGTTCAACACCAAATATGGTCAGTATGAATTTTTGGTCATGCCGTTTGGATTGACGAATGCCCCTGCAGTATTCATGAACCTTATGAACAAGGTCTTCCATGAATATCTGGATTAGTTTTTTGTTGTCTTCATCGATGACATCCTGATCTACTCGAAGACCGAAGAAGAGCATAAAGAGCACCTGAGAAAAGTTCTGGGAACTTTAAGGAAGGAGAAGCTCTACGGTAAGCTATCTAAATATGAATTCTTCTTAGACAAGGTGGATTTTCTGGGCCATGTTGTCACAGGAGAAAAAATTTCGGTAGATCCAAAGAAGATAGTTGCTATTGAGAAGTGGAGTACACCAAGTTCAGTTGCTGAAATCAGAAGTTTCTTGGGCTTAGCTGGCTACTACCAGAAATTCGTGAAGGACTTCGCCAGGATTGCTGAGCCGATGAAGAAGTTCACCAGGAAGAATGAAGAATTTATGTGGACTGAAGCTTGCCAGGCGCAGCATTTGAGGAACTGAAGAAGAGACTTACAACGGCACCGATACTTGCGCTACCCGCAGGTACCGACAGTTTCTCAATCTACAGTGATGCTTCTGGTAAAGGATTGGATTGTGTTCTTCAACAACACGGAAAAGTAATTGCTTACGCATCTAGGCAATTATGGACTCATGAGAAGAACTATCCCACGCATGATTTGGAGCTTGCAGCAGTTATTTTTGCACTAAAGCTGTGGAAGCATTACCTCTATGGAGAGAGAGTAAAAATATTTACAAACCACAAAAGCCTTAAATATATTTTCACTCAGAAGGAGCTGAACATGCGACAGAGGCGATGGCTGGAGCTGTTGAAAGATTTTGACATCGACCTGCAGTACCATCCGGATAAGGCTAATGTGGTTGCAGATGCACTTAGTCGATACCCGATGTCGATGTTTTTGACCAAGAAGAGGCATTTGCTAGAAGACATAGAGAAGCTTGGACTGGAGATTGTACTACCTGAAGAGAAAATGAAGAAGCTGGGAAGAGAAGCAATTGTACCAGGAGTTGAATCATCAATGATGCAGTTGCAAGTGCGTTCAAGTCTTATGGATAAAGTCAAGGAGACACAATTTCAAGACGAGACGCTTTGCAAACTCAAAGATCAAGTGATGGCAGGAACACTTGAAGGATTCTCAATCGCCAGCGATGGAGCACTGAGACATGGTACGAGGCTTTGCGTACCAACTGACTAACTGAGGAATGAGCTGATGTAAGAAGCGCACCAGTCGCAGTATTCCATACATCCATGAGCTAATAAAATATTTCGGGATATGCGTACTGTAGTGCGGTGGTACGAAATGAAAAATGACGTATCCAGATTTGTAGCTAGATGCTTGATTTGTCAACAAGTGAATGCTAGTAGACAGAGACCAGCAGAACTGTTGCAGCCGCTAGACATCCCGGAGTGGAAATGGGAACACATAATGATGTACTTTGTGTCAGGACTGCCTCGATCCCAAGGAAAAAAGGATACCATTTGTGTTATTGTGGACGGACTGACAAAGTCAGCTCACTTTATTCCCTTCAAGGTTGGTCTATCCATCGAGAAGTTGGCAGCACTGTACATGCAGCATATCTACCGGATTCATGGAGTTCCGGTAAGTATCGTATCTGACAGAGATACTAGATTCACCTCTCACTTCTGGAAGAGCTTGCATGACAGTTTGGGAACACAATTGAAGTTCAGCACCGCCTACCATCCCCAAACTGACGGACAATCGGAGAGAACCATCCAGACGCTAGAGGACATGCTGAGATCTTGCGTCTTAGAATTTGGAGGGTCTTGGAAACACCACTTGCACTTGGTAGAGTTTTTCTACAACAACAGCTACCAAGCTAGCATCGGTATGACACCGTTCGAGGCACTCTATGGACGTCGTTGCCGCACTCCACTTGCTTGGGACGACGTAGGAGAAAGAGTACTGCTTGGACCTGAGATGGTGATCGATGCAGCAGAGAAGGTAAAGGTGATTAGAGACAAGCTCAGGATTGCTCAGGACAGACAGAAGCATTGGACTGATAGCAGTCGTCGACCATTGGAGTTTGAAGCAGGAGATAATATCTTCGTCAAGATCTCCCCTACCAGAGGAACTATCAGATTTGGCAGAGCAGGAAAGCTGAGCCCCAGGTACATCGGCCCATTCAAAGTTTTGAGCCGAATTGGAGACGTAGCGTACCGATTAACTCTACCAACTAATCTTGAAGGCGTGCACAACGTCTTCCATGTTTCACAGCTCAGACGCTATATCCCGGATCCGAGCCACATCTTGGACCATTCAGAGCTGGAGATTGGATCCAACCTCACAGTACCAGAGAAGCCAGTGGCAATTTTAGACAGAGGTGAGAAGAAAACCAGGAACTCTGTGACGCCCATAGTCAGAGTTATGTGGCGACACAATTCCCCAGGAGAGTCTACCTGGGAGCGAGAAGATAAGATGCGGGAGCAGTATCCGTATCTATTTGAGACCTGAGGTAATTCCTAACCCTATCCTTTAATTTCGAGGACGAAATTTCCTAAGGAGGGAAGGTTGTGAAACCCGTAATTTTTAATTAATTAATTTAGTGTTATTTTTTATTAGATTAAAATTATTATTTCTGGAATTTTAGTGTTTGGTCAAACCCGTAAAATTTTGGTTAATTAATTTAATAATTTTTAGCTTAATTATTATCATTTTAGGAAAACCATATTTTTAGAAAAATAATTATTCCTAGTATTTTTAGTGTCTAGTTTGACCTGACTCGAACCCATCTCGAACCCAAATTCGATTTTTTCGAAATAAATCATTAAGTCCATCAATAAATTATTATTCTATTTTTATTAAAAGGAAAGATATCCATTTCCTTTCCTTTAAATATAAAACTTTTATTTAAACTCCCATTAACTCATTTTCTCTCTAATCCAGAGAAGGAAACTTTTTCTTTCCTTCCCAAACGTTGCTCGGCCGAACTCCTTTCTTTCCGAAACTTTTCGAGCGGCGACCTCTCCTCTTCCGAACTGCCGAGATACCTTTCCCCTCCCGTAACCCCAAGTTCTCACCTCTATATAATCCCATCTTCTTCTCCAATCTCCAACAACTCCTCAAAAACCTATTTTTCTAATTTCACAAGCCCTAGTCGACCTAGCCACGCCCTTCCGGCGACTCTTCGGCCAACCACCCCTGACTCCGGCGCCAATCTCGACCCAGTGCCCTCCGCCCACTTCCAGGCCCAACAGCACCCCGATCAGCGCCCCTCTCGGCCGACCGAGCGGCTCCCGCCGCCGACCCCGATCCCGCGTGGCCGCCCCGAACCTCGCCGGCATCTGTGCGCGCTGCCCCGTGCGCACCTCCCTGTGTGCGTTGCTATCCCCATACTCCGGTTTGCTGTCAGATTCGTGCTTTCCGTGGCACTTTCCGCTGTCCGTGTGTTTTGGATTATTTCGAGATTCGCGGGTTTTTCGTTTTCTCTTATTTTCATCTGAGAGCTCTAGCCGAGCACCCGAGGTATATTTTCGTATCTTCGTGTCCCTCCCTTAGTGTCGATGATGACGTGGTCTCAATCCCGCTATGGGATTCGATTGTTGGTGTTGGTTCTGATTTTTAAATCAGAATTGGTTCGCTGGATTTCCGATTAAATTTTGAAATTTACGCTGTGTTTTCGGGTTTCATATTCTGGTTCCTATTCGGAGTTGGATCTGATTTTTCAAATTTGATTTGGAATTGTCGGGTTTGTTTTCGATTTCGAGTTCGATAGTTTTCGGATTTTCTGATTGAGTTCTGTTAGGAACTCATATACTGGTGGCTTTAACTATGTGTATTTCTTTATGGTATATATATATATATATATATATATATATATATATATATATATATACGTTTATGGTTTTGAGATGGATTTTAGTTGGTTTTCCAATTATATATTTTGGTGTTGGCATTATTCCTGGTTTGGGATATGTTGGTTGTATTTTCCCATTATTGGGTTGTCCCGATTACAAAGGAGATGCTGCCTGATTTTTCTAAAATAAATTGAAAATCTTTCGGTTTATTCTTGAGTTCAACTATAGTCATTTAACAGTTTGGCTTTTGGATAATATTTTGGGTACTAGCGTAATTCAAACGAAACCGGAACTTCCGGACGTTGAGGCATTAGCTAGTATGCAACATGACATTTTAGACCAAGTCTGAGACGCATTTTATAATTATCTTTAATTTATTATTATTTTTAGAATAGGTTACTGCTGTTAGTATTTTGGTGCAGGAATTCAGCCTACTGTTGGACCGTTCGCGGTATTCAGAGCTCGCCTTTAAATTAAATTAATTTATGTAAAATTTGTAAGGACATAAGTCCAAGTTTTTTTTCTATTTTCTATGGAACTGTAATAAGTAGGTAGTTTTTCCTTTTATTTTTTTGGATTGTTGTTTTGTAGGTAAACGCATAAATGATAAACTGAATATTTATTTTTATAGAAAAATTAATAAGAGTTTTCTCACATTAATAATAATAAGATTTCAAGTTTGTAACTTAGACAATTTCATGTTTTCTCATTAAAAGAAAAATAACTAATTATATATATATATATATATATTACAAAATACAAAGTTTTGCCAAATAATTGAAAAAATGCGAAGTTTTCCAATAAAAATGTTAACTTGACTTTTTCCTCGTTAAATTAATAACTTTGAATCGCATCGATAAACGTGTTTTGTTTATAACAACATAAAATTTGATTATGATCAAAATTTAGAGATTGTAACTAGCACACCTAGATATGTAGTGCCCCACTCCGCGAAGGCACTAGATTGACAGAAAGATCGAATTGCTGGCTCTGCAACAGAAGACGATTGATCTGGGTGAGTGGACGAAGTCTCATTTGCTGATTCGCTTACGCCTAATAAGAATCTGAGTTTTTGATTGAATGCTATTTGTTAATAACAAGATAGTAAATCATTGAGTGTACTTTAAGAGAATCCACATGTTGCTATGCTAAGAATAAGAAATGAGATAACTTATATACTAAGAAGATGATTGCCTGCTAATAAGAAACGAACGGATACATGTATGCTAAAGTAGAGATGTAGCCTTTAATCAATGAACTGTTGCCATGCTAATAAGAAAAAGAGATTACTTATTGCCTCGAACTAGTATGCTCTCAAAGGGTAAAATGATATGCTATATCTGTATAGAACTGTTGTTACGCTCCAAGGAAAATAAACGATTGCTTGCCCCTCTAAGATGTTGTGAATGCTGGTCATGTACAGTCAGACTTGAACATGTTACAAGGAAATGGAAATGGTACCCTGAGGTAAATGCTACACCTCAGGAGATGTTGAAAGAGGTAAATGCTACACCTCGGAATGTTGAAAGAGGTAAATGCTACACCTCGGAATGTTGAAAGAGGTAAATGCTACACCTCAAAAATATTGAATGAGGTAAATGCTACACCTCGAAAATGTTGAATGAGGTAAATGCTACACCTCGGGAATGTTATGCCTGTTAGCGACGTGCTGAATCCAAGAGTCACAGCTGCCAATTCAGTCTGCATGTGTTAAGAATGTTCTGCTGAGAGCTATCAATACAGAGATGAACAGGAAATAATGTTAGTTTTATTGTGTTTATGCTAATCCTTATCTTGTGTAGGGATGGACTGTCGGCTATGGTAAGAATCACTGAAAAAGTGATGCATATGTATTGCTTGAGTTGATATATGAATTGCTTGCAAAGATTAGTCCGTTACAAAGAAATGCTATATTCCACATAAGAAAAGATATGATATCGTGCTTAAATGGTCCCTAGGAATTTCTTGAACAAAGAATTGATTATACTCATGAAACACGCTGCGCACTGCACATGAAATGAATAGTCATCGTGCTTGAAATGATTAGTCCCTGTATGCTTGAAATGAACTGAATTGAAATGTTGGTTTTTCAAAGATGTTTTCAAAAGAATGTAAACTGACTCTGTATGCATGAAATGAACATAGGTAAAAAGTAGCAAGATCACATCACAAGAAACGTTTTCTCACTAAATGAACAGTGATCGTTTCAGACAAATGTAGCTCTTTGTTCACAATCACCAGTATACTGATATACTGACCCACCATCAGTCTGCATACAGGTGTACTATGCATCGAGAAGGATAGTTCGAAGCGATAGCCCGAGCCTCATCCTCAAGAGCCAGAAATCAGAAGAGATACCAAGAGATGACATCTGTTGTAAGAGTTGGTTTTGTATATAAAGGGATGTAATGTATAGGAACGGGATCATTGTAATCTGTAAAGTTTTGAGAGAATGTAACATTATATCAGAGAGAATTGAGAGCTTGTATCTGTTCAAATGAAATCAATAAAGAGAATTATTTCTTGTTACCATTGTGTTAAATGCTTGTACTCTAAAATATGTCCGCTGCTGCTTCAATTATCTGCGCTATGTTCCCCTGCGTATTGCCAACCTTGTCTATCTTGTCTTGCTTCAGGTCCTGGCCTTGTGCAAGCACAATTTAGGCTTGCACGATATCACGCCTTAGCGAGGATGATCGGTCTCACAGAGTTCGAAGCGAGGACGAAAGGACTCTACGGGATCGGGGCATGACAAGATTTGGTTTCCTCATTTATGCTAAGTCGGGATTCTCAATATAGGATTTCGAGGACGAGTCTGATCTTTCTTTCCCAGAACCGACTCTTCAAACCCAGTCATAAACAAAGACAAGTATGGTTGTATTTATTTTTCAATTTAGTTAATAATTATAATATTGCAAGATTAAACCACATTGCTACACGGAACTCTCTCCTAGAGTATTGATTGTTATTGATTGTGGGATTGGGAGAGTATGTAGTGTATTATGACCAATATCCCTCATATTGTATATTGATTGTGCGAGCTTACCCCTCTTACACACGGGGATAAGCCGTATCGTATTACTAGGATACTATTGTACAACCCAAGCCGGTCATAAGCATTACATACTCAAATTACATTATTTTTAATTGTGGAAAATTTTTGGAAAAAATTGTTCAAGTATTTCAAACTGTTTAAATTGCAAATTTCTAATTATTAGTTGAATTATTAAATTTTTGTAATTGTACTTTGCTCCTTTCCTGACTGGATTCCCCACCCCCAATAGGTTCCATTGATGAGGCAGAGCTATTGATTAGTAGCTATTATGACCCTGAGCTCTACCCAGCTGTGCTGCCAGAGTCCCAATCGGACGATGTTGATCTTGGGGCTGATGAGCCTACTTTCTAGAGGATGATTTTCTTTTTGTTTTGATGTTGAATAAAAAGACAGTTTTATTTTATTAGTTGTATCAGTTGAATATTTTATTGGACAAGTTTTTATAATTTAAAATTTTAGATGTTGTGACAAATACATTATATTGTTGTGATTACCTACATTTGGATACAGCTTACTGCCGTCGTCTCACAACCGTGCAGGCTGGGCATGATCTGATTCGACCCAACAATTTAGGACTGGGTCGTGACATGATGAAGACCAGAGACGCTATTTTCTTGAAGGAGGCGATAGACAATAAAATTGATTCAATCACCTCTAATAACACTTGGATGTTGGTTGATCTTCCTGAATGAGCAAAATCTATCGGATGCAAATGGATCTTCAAGAAGAAGATGAAAGCAGATTGAACTATTAACAAGTTCAAGGCTAGACTAGTAGCCAAGGGGTTTTCTCAGAAGCAGAGGATCGACTACTTTGACACGTATGCTCCAGTTTCCCGGATGACCACCATCAGAATGTTAATTGCTCTCCAGCAATACATAAGTTGGTGATAGATCAGATGGATGTAAAAACGGCTTTCCTAAATGGCTAGTTGACCGAAGAGATTTACATGCAACAGCTAGAGGGATTTGTCGTTAAGGGTCTTGAAGACAAAGTCTACAAGTTGGTAAAATTCTTGTACGGTCTTAAACAGGCTCCCAAGATATGGCATGAGAAGTTTGACAAGGTTATAAGGTGAAATGGCTACAGGACCAGCGAGACGGACAAGTGTGTTTACACAAAATTTGCTGATGGAAGAGGTGTAATAGTTTACCTGTACGTGGACGACATGCTGATCCTAGGTATGGATATGGGCTGTGTCACGGAGACAAAGAAGTTCATCTCGACTAAGTTCAGTATAAAGGACTTGGGGAAAGCTGATGTGATCTTAGGGATCAAGATCATCTGGACAGACACTGACTGCGTTGTCACTGTCTCATTATATTGAGAAGATGATTACACGCTACGAGTATCAGGATCTTCCAGTGATCGATACGCCTTACAGGTGTGATCTAAAGCTTAAGCCTAATTCGAGGAAAAGCGTCAGGCAGCTGGAGTATGCAAGCATAATCGGAAGTTTTATGTATGCTACTACTGCTACAAGGCCTGACATAGCTTTCGCCGTGGGAATGCTGAGTCATTTCACGAGCAACCCAGGTGTTGAGTATTGGAAAGCTATGAAACAGATAATGGGATATCTCAAGAAGACTCAGACATATGCATTGCACTATAGCGGAGATCCATCGGTAGTAGAAGGTTTCAGTGATGCCAACTGGTGCTCAGAGTTGGAGAGCGATAGGTCCACACGTGGATTTATTTTCATGATGGATGGAGCTGCTATATCATGGAAGTCAAAGAAGCAGACTATGCTCTCTCGTTACTCCATGGAATCTGAGTTCTTTGCACTTGATACCATAGCGGAGGAAGTAGAATGGTTTCGGGAGCTTATGTATGATCTTCCAGTGGTTGGGGCACAAATACCCGCGATTTCGATATACTATGACAACCAGGCGACTACGGCGGGTGGCATCAAATGACCTCTTCAATGGAAAGAAGAGGACTGTGCGATTAAAGCACATGACAGTACACGATCTCATCAAGAGAGGTGTCATTGTAGTGATTGATGTTTAGAGTCAGGAGAACCTGACGGATCCGTTCACCAAGGGCCTCAAGCGTCAGCTGGTCGATGACACAGCTTGTAAAATGGGCTTGAAGGTATTCTGATATTATGTTATTGCAATCCTACCATAAAGGTTTATGTTATTAGTTCGAAGAAAAATCTACTAGACATCTAGCTTTTGGTTCAAGGAAGGACCACTAACTGGAAAAATATCAGGAACAGTGGGTACATGTCCTCTATGGCATGGAAAGGTTATGGACCTATAACCACTGTTGTATACTATATGTTTTCTGCGAAAAACGGATCCTGTGATGAGGATGGCTTAAACGCCTTAATGAGTTCTCAGACAGAGTGAATGCCTTGTGTGCTTTACAGGAAGCACGGTAGCACAGCACTACAAGGAGTGTAACATGCTACAGTGGGGTGACTCCACCATAAGATTCCCAGGTAGGGGTAATGCCTTGACTTTCCAAGCCAAGTCACAGCGGCGTAGCACCGCAAATAGGCAGGTAGCCTAATGTTGTATGATAAAATTAAAAAGTTTTAGACAACACTACAAAGTGAAAGATGTCCTCATGTTACAGTGGCACAACACTACGATGAGGTACCCGGATAGGGGTAAAGCCTCGGCCTTGCAAGCCATGTCGTTGCGGCGTAACACCGCAAGGAAGCCTAAGGTTTCATGCTGGATAGTTTGGCACTACAAAGAGTCTTGTGACCTCATGCTACAGTAGTATGACACTATGATGAGGTTTTCGGGTAGGGGTAATGCCTTGGCTTTAGGCCATGTCATAGCGACGTAGCACCGCAAGGGAAGCGTAAGGCTTTTTGACATGTCTCTTTAATAAAAGAACTCACCTATAGTGTATGGTAAGAGATAGCAGGCCATCTCTTGAGGGTAAACTTGTAGACGTCCAAAATTATACACTAAAATCAGGCTAGCACAGGGCCTTTAATGTGCAGCTAGAAGCACATGTAACTATATTATGTGAGTGGAAAGAATTGCAGCTATGGTACAGAATTCAAGGCTTAGTCCATTCTTGTATTATAGTATGTTGTTTGACCCATGCGAGAAGATTCAAGTCGTCAACGACATCTATCCTAATACATGATGGATAATTACTGTAGAGAATACTCAAATCCATATATCGAGATATATGGAGGATTGTTGGAGTTTTTTCTTGACATGTAGAGAGTTTGCACTCAACACATGCCTAGTATTTAGTCCTACATAGGAAAAACTGTGAGTACCATGAATTCCGGGTTGATTATTTTTCTTTTTATTTATTTTCTGATTGATTGGTTTTGATAAATAATTTATTCTGTTATTTATCTTTAAGTGTACTTTTCCGTGCCATTGATATTTGGAGTGTCAGGGATGTTCAACTCTGGAAATCTTTTTCACGAGTTTTGGAGTGGACATGATTACCTTATATAGTGTCCCACTCAAACTTGTTCCCTTGTACTCTTTTTGCTTCGCTGAACTTCGGGTCGAATTAGACCATTTGATCATTAATTAATTTTCCCACTCTTTTCCTTGATCATTATTAGCACGTTACCGTGACTTTTAATTTGGGAGCACAAGACCAGTCAGATTCTTGAAACCAACTCCTCATTGATGATCTACTCGAGACGCTCGTCACCCATGACCTTCGTGTCCCACTCAGATACGCCATTTTGTGCTCTATTTGCTTCGCACAACTTTTCTGACACGTGACCCGATTTTATTTCACTCCACGGTGTCACATTTATTTTCCAATTTGATTTGTGGGTCCCCTGTCGACCAAAACCTGTCAGTCCCAACTATGGACATGGCCCACATTGAGCCTACTACCCGTCCGCCATTTGTGTTCCATTTATTGGAATCCCCATGTGCTACTTATTTATCCATGATCATCGACACCTAATTTTAATTTGATTTTTGCACAATGTACGATTTTGACCCAATCCGGCTCCACCGAGTCCAGCCCAGCTCCATGTTACTCTCCATCATGACATCCTCACTTTTTTTCGTCCAAAAATAATATTCAATACCTGCTTTTATATTTCAGATATTGAGTGAAACTTTCATTGAATTTTAAATCCCAAGTAAACCCAATCCCCCTAATTAATCTCCACCCTTGATTTCCCTCATTCAATCCTACCCATTCAATTTCCTGCATGACAAAATTTCCCCCCTCTAGCATGTGGCCGGCCCTAACTTTGAGAGGACCAACTTTTTCTCTCTCCCTCTCACAATTATTACTACTCTTCCTCTCTCTCTTCCTTAATTTTTTTTTCCATACTACAACAAAACTAACTCCAACATACACACCAACAGCCGATCACCACTCCTCACAGTACCCCATGGCCACCCGACCTCACTCCCTGGCCGGAGCTCCGACCACTCCTCGTCGAGCTCGGCCGTCGACCATCACCACCGTCGACCAAACTCCATCTCCTCCTTCCTCCTCCTTCTTCTCCACGCCATGGCCCACGACCACTCCTCCTCACCTTAGCCCGAGCCACCACCACCTCCTTCGTCGTGTGGCAGCCGCCCTCGCCGCTCGTCGTGGCCGTGCCGTCGCGTGCCACCAGCTGCACAGCAGCCAAGTGGACAGCAGCTGCGGCAGCAGCACGGCCGCGTGCGCGCGCGTGCAGCGCCGCCGTGGCCGGCCATGCGTCGCCGTGGCCACCTCCGTGGGCAGCCCCCTCCGGCGAGCTCAGACGGACAGCCCCCTGACGGCCACCGTCCTCCGGAACGCGCCGTCGAGGCGATTCGTGCGTTTTGCACGACGTCCCGTCGTGACGAGCTCGGGAACGAGACTGAAATCGTGTTCCGTTGCAGCAACTTCGCTCACATTTTCCCAGAAATTCGACCGTTGGATCGACGATTTCTTTGCTCCGTCACAATCTCGGTATATCCACCTTCACTCATGTCAATTTCGTCCGTTGATTTTATCGTTTGATGCCTCAAAATCGGCCACCAAGTTGACCGTTTAAATTGTATTAAATTTGGACAGTTTCGCGGGGCAAACTCTTGTCAGC